>MU827778.1:3624962-4096817 GCA_029204205.1 Desmophyllum pertusum
ATAAAATATAATGAAGCTTTTTCGTCGGGGGGACAAACAAAAACTGTCCGTAAATTTAAGTGCGAAAGGGGAATGGGGATAGCCCTGCGTGCAGACTGTTCCCCATCCTTTTCCCTTTGCGCCGTTAACTAAACTTTCGAGTTGCATTTCCCGAGTTTGTAGGTGGGGTACCGCCGGGAAAATGTTTGGGATTAACAGTCCGAACTTCTGACTAACGGCCACCTCTCCACAACGGCCACATCTCCACAACGGCCACTTTCTTTTGTCCCGGCGGACAGTCCATACATTCACTCTTGTTTTAACCTCTCTACAACGGCCACCTCTCCACAACGGCAACGGTCATTAAAAACCCTATTCTTTTTTGGCGTACAGTAATAAAAGGTCACGCAACCTCATCTGTACCACGCATCGTCGGGCAATACAGTAATCTTATATTGCGGCACGTGTTTAGCCACTGATGAAAGAATCACACAATACTAGAAAGTACAAGGTCCCCATTTTTTTCTATTTTCCATTTTTTTTACGCTTTTACAGTACTGTATTTTTATTTCAGTCCGTAAATCGAGTACAGCTGATAAGGCTCTGTGTTTAAATTGCATTGCGAAATTGAAAAAAAAAATGCCTTGTGGGCACAGTAAGTCAACATTAAAATAGAACCTCGCAGCCAACTCACTCAAGCAAACAACCCTTGACAACATTAATTTCACGAAAGAGAAAGTAAACGATGTACAAACTGATGTTACTCACTGTACCTTACTAGCTTTGTTTTGTTAACATTCCTGTTCTGAACATCCATTTTGGTTTCTGTTTTATTGATACATTTTGATTGTGTTTACGTATTCATATGCTATAATAAGCATTTTTAAATAAAAATGTTGTCCCCCCAAAAAAAAACAAATGGTGTCCATATTACACCCCTACCTCCCCATAACGGCCACCTCTCTACAACGGCCACTTACCTCTAGTCCCCAAGGTGGGCCGTTGTGGAGAGGTTTCGACTGTATTTTCGCATTTCGTGCGTTTTGATATGAAACCAGGCAGCAAAAAAGCGTACCGTATAAACATAAAAAATTTCTTGCACTTTTTAAATTCAAAATGGATTAATGACAAACAATTGCAAGAAACTTTATGTGACATGTAATTTACAAATTTAACGGACAAATGTAATCTAATCGATTGACAGGATTTTGCTGGCGGCCTTTCTATTTCGCTCCTCTGTGACCTCTGGCTCTGTTCGGTCCATTTTATCCAATATTGACACACATGCTGAGCCCTTTTGCAGTTCATTATTGGGGTACCCAGTCTTCTCTCATTTTGATAGAGCCTGGGGATTAAAATTCCGTATGAGAGTTTTAGGTCGAATTTATCGTTTAACGTTAAATTCAGCTTATAGAATCTCAAGATCTGGTCCAAAATTTAATATGTCACCCAGCAAATCTACAAATGTGCGGACCTTTCGATGTTATCTTCGTCGTGATTCAGGCTTCATTTCCAGACATACACCAGTTAGCGAATAGAGCTTTTCATTCACTTTATTTTCAGCCATCGGTCCACCGGGACGCACCTGTCGCATCCCTCGCCCTACGGGCCTGATTATTTTAGTGTGGTTAGCCAAAGCAAGAGATGTTGCCTTAGGGCTAGGGGTTTATCAAATTGCAATGCTACCAAGAAAAATAACAAAAACAACAAAGTTGCTGCACTATCCTCAACGGCGACAACTCGGAGAACGAAGTCTTGACCTTATATATTATCAATTGAGAGGGTCTGGTGAGAGTTAACGAAAGCCAATTGGCGTGGGAAATGTTTATATCTAGTATGTCTAGTATACATGTTATAAAGGGATGATGTGGATTCATGACTGCTTTTGGGGGGTAGTACAAAAATTTTTAACTTACTGATTGAAATCGTGAGAGTCCCTAACCCCATTTCGTTAAATCGGCTCATAGGCCTCCATGTATGCGCATTCTCTGAGTAAAAAAATGCAGTAGCCATGAGCACGCCTCGCGGGGCCTATTTTGTTTAGATGCTTTCGTAGTATGTCTGTTTAGCGAGGTTACAGTTTACCAATATGCCATCCAATAAAGATTGTTTTTGGCCTCAGTTCTATTTAAGTATTGGTCCATGCTTAAAGGTTGTCTATGGAGAGTTTATAGAGAAAGTGGTATTAAAAGGTTGCTTGAGGCGCAGCCAAGAGACAGTCGATCGATTTGAAAATCGGCCTTGCTCGCGCGCGGGCCTGAAAAATATCAGCCGCGCAAAAACAAACTGAAAAGGAAACAAGCCACAATGCCACATACAGTTTTTGACAATCCAGAAAACGTTTGTCGTTACTATTCCAAATAACCACCATAGTGAATCAAGTTAATTTTTCAAGTAAAACCATGGAAATAAATGACTTTTTCTTTCCTCGATAAGCGAAGTGGGTATGTTCCCTCGGTGGTCCGCATTGTGATACCCATTGATGTTACGATCTGTTACACACACGGCTGTCGCCACTGCTTATTTCCCGGCCTCAGAAAAATAACTTTTAGAGTCGAAATATTTTGTCATTTTTCTTCCATTTAGTCATTCGAAAGAAATTCGTTCTTTGACTTACCTCAAAATTTCGCTGAATTTGCTTTCGCAACGAGGAAGAAATGGTTGACGCCATACAGTTGCGGCGATACTACGGATGAACGCTCGGATCCCACGCTCGTGATACTGAAATTTTGCCGGCTAATGTCATTGGTAGAGATAACATTTCGGTAACATTTGCTTGTCGAATTGCTAGTTGACTTCGACGCGGGTAGATTTGGAAAATAGCCTTAGGAAGTCTACTGGAAGTGGCGCGGACAAACTCCAGAGTTCTCAAAATTATGACTCTCCGCCACAGTCCCGCACTTCGCTCATTTGAGTTTACAAATCCACCGTCTTTTTCGGTAATGTTCTCGACCATCGCTTTAAAATTGGTATAGTATACCTTTATCTAAATCTGGCGTGCTGCTGGAACGCCCAATAAACGACACCTGGAAGGCGTTTCTACACACTTCTCGAATGTGTATCGCAATCTTTTTTAAGTAAAGGGAACCTCGGCTTGAAAAACAGTTTTACTCCAAATCATAAGTTGGTGATCGTGTAAAACTAGTTTAGTGGTTAAAAGTCGATAATTCTTTAACATGGTTTGAATTCTGGGCGTTTGTTTTTCGGGGTTTTTTGCCTTCAAATTTCCCGCTAGCCGCCATGTTTTTTTTCGCAAAGTTTGCTGGGAGATTATGACGTCAGTGCGTTGTCGTCCGATTTCAATATGGCGGCTAAAGTAAGAATTTTCTACTAATGTATAGGAATTTGTATATGAATTTGTCGAAATTGTTGTCAAATTAGAAAGATATTATCGTCAAGCTTTTCAGAGTTGATATGCCTCACTGTTGTGCGGTTTGGTTGTAACCATCAATCGAAGAAGAAACAAGATGATTTCAATCACTTTCCACCGTGGCGCAATTCGTACATTTGCACCACTCTAAACTTATCAAACGCCCCAAAACCTCTTCATCACTATCGTCACTATCTTCAGTCGAACGAGAATCGTAGCTTTTCTTCGCCCCTCTGAGTACTCAGGCTCAAAATTGTAAGGAGCAACAGCAAAATCACCTTCCGCAGACGCCATGTTGAAACCTTCGACAACGCAGTGACGTCACGAACTCCCATAAAAACATTGCGAAAGAAAAACATGGCGGCGCGCGGGATATTTAAACTGAAATCCGAACGCTTCGCATTCGAACCAGTAATGGAAATATCGACGTAAAACCCCAAGACCAGTTAAGGAGAACCATTAAGTATACTTTAGCACTAAAACTGTTTTTCAGCCGAGGTTCCCTTTAAGTAAATGAGTGGACGCGAAGGATCGAAACGTTCCCGAGTAGACGTCACACAGCCGCTAGAAACTCATTCCCCTCAAACGCGGCCGTGCAACAAAATGGCGTCGTTTTTGGTGCAATTTTGGAGACTTTGTCGGGGCACAGAAAATCGAGGATTCAACCAAATCGAAAAATTTCTTCGCGTTTAAGTTTCAAATTATAAGTAAATTCATTTAAACGAATACAAATTTTTGGGGTTAGGTGCACTTTAATTTCAGCGGCAAAATGCCAGAATTTACTCCTTTATAAGGCCATACTTGCCTTATAAAGAGAGCCTATTTTTCCCGCGAAACCAATCATAAGCGGCCGCATAAACAATGACACATTTGCCTGGTAACGACACCTTCAAGAGTCAAGCAGCGAGGCGATGACAGGTTCGGTTTCTTTCGGGCTGAAAATAATATGTTTATTCCTCGAAATTCAAGGAAATGGCACTAATGGAATTTCTGAGAGCTTCAAAACATATTTCTTACAACTGAGTCTCATTTACGGAGTTACGGATTGTGTTCTAAGCGAAAAAGATGCCTTCGATGTTGAAGAATGCCGCGTACATCACATCACGTTGCATATTTTGCAGTCGCTGAGATTGGATACATTACATTGAACTATTCAATCAATTTACTTTTATGTGAAAAGAAAAGGCGATTATTTTGCCATTTCCTTTTCAGTTTAGCCAGAATACAGTGCGATTTACTTATTTGAGTAGAATTCAATGACTGGTGAATGTTTCGCAATTGACATCGGGTGTCAAATACGCATACCGCATGGGGTTGTTTTTGAAAACCGAAACTCCATTTATATCGCTTGATTACTGTAATTTTCCCGCTAAATTTGCCATAGAGACGAAAGTTCATGTGCTAGTATCTCGCTAAAAAAGGATTCCTTGAACTGAAATTTTTGCAAACAAGTTCCTTTATTATCGGCTTCAAGCTGACAAGAAATTGTCAAAATTCTGAAACGGTCACGTTAGCCTCCAGTACCACCTTAATTGCCAGAGATTGAGTCGCCAAGCGAGCTACGTCGGACTCCGTCTAGCTGGTCGATCATATCTTGGAGAGAAGAATTTGAAAAGGGGTTTCCGAGTGGGAGCTGTGGCGTCTGCCATTACAGGTAATTGTTGTATTTCATCTGACTAGGAAACTATATATCCTTTTCTGAAAGGAAGTGAAGTTCGATTCCTTTTGCGTCATGTTTCGTATCTTCGACGAATTTTAGCGACTTCAAAAAAATGGTCGGTTTTATATTCGCTTTTCCGAGTAAGATGCGAGAGCAGTGAAAGTTGTATTGAACCGAACCAAACGATCACAAGGCAGGTTCTTGGAAATCGAAACAGGAGCGCTCCTGACCGTGAGTGTAGTGTTTTACCATTTACATGGAAAAACCGGTTGGTTCACGGTTTGTGCAAATGGTAAGCAAAACTCCCGAATGGGAAAATTCCGTTCGAGATTGGCGTGTACCATTTGCGCAATTCACAACTGACAGAGAGAGAGAGTCTGGTAACTAGATTCAAGATGTGGCAGCAGAGTAAATCAATCTTCAATCAATCTTTTATTTCAACTTTCACCATAAATTACAAGTAACAATAAACAAAATCATATTAGGGGCGACCCATTTAACTTCTGAGGGGGGGGGGGTGGAGGATTTGAAAAAAAAATATCCTGCAAGCAAACTTGTACGAAAAAAATTTTCGTGCACACGACCACTGACGGAAAAAAAATTCATACACGTTCAGTGGGCCGAAAAAAAATTCCTGCAAGACACTACTGGGCTGACTTCAACTTCATCTTCAGCTGCTGCAGGCAGTTGGGATTTTAATAGCATCTGTATTTGGGCAAGAGGGGGAACTGGAACTACAATAATGTTTGCATCTCCCCTTCTTCAGATAGCTTTTTCTGTACATTAATAATTATTATTATAGCTGTGGTTACACAGTACCAGTTTACAGTTTTGTCAAATCCAAGATGGTGGCCCAGGGGGGGGGGGGGGGGGGGGGGGGGGTACTCCCTTATAAAACGGGCTGTGGAGGTCCACCTATTGTGAAACCGATGGTTCAAAAGAAGTGAAATAGTAGTGCTTGTGCTCTAGTAGTAGTTTGAAAAGAAGTCTGGAAATCAACTGGTTCATTCCAATAAACCAAACCAATCGCAGCTTGAAACGTGTTTTACATATGGTCTTCATCGAGAAAAGGACAGCATCAAGCGAGTCATTTTCTTCATCCAAATATTTCACTTCCTTTGGCTTTAATCGAAGGTCCGCATATATGTAATTCCTAGTACTCTTTCATCATAAAAGTTCCTGTTTTGTCAAAATCCATTTTGAATTTTAAACTGAAACAGTTCCAGAAAATTACTCCATGTCAAACTGTCTTCAAAACGCACGAAATGTAAGTCTCAGACACCTAATCTTTCAAAATTTCCCGGGGGGGCATGCCCCCGGGACCCCCTAGAAGGCTCGCGGCCTTCGGCGCTCGGTAATCATTGCCACCTTTGGTACTCTTAATGCACCCCCCCCCCCCCCATTCTAAATTCCTGTCTACGAGCCTGTCGGTAAGCCACCACTATACCTGCAAGGATATGTGTGCAGGGCCAATGGATGTGGTACGATGGAATGAAGGAGAAAGCATGTCCAGGAGCAGGCCTAAGGGCTGACCCCTTTCATCAGTGGCAAGTGGAAAGGGATCACCATCTCATTGCTTTTTTACATTCAGTAATAAAAATATGTATTATTGATACATATGTATTATTACTGAACGTATTAAAAAGCAACGAGATGGCGATCAAAGGTCAGTCCAACGGAAAGGCGACTTTTCCTCCGCCCATACACACAGAAAAAAAATATCCTGCAGCATGTTACATGGAGAAAAAATATCATGCACACAAATGCTCCGAGAAAAAAAATTCCTGCAGCATGAAAGGGTTTAAAAAAAAATTATTGCCTATACCAAATCCTCCACCCCCCCCCCCTCAGAAGTAAATGGGTCGCCCCTTAGGTGTAAAATGACTGGAGTCCAAAGGAAGTATAGCTTGTGGTCGCTTGTGGTATGGACCCCACAAATAATACAAAACTTATAAAATGGTGGTCGAGTGATGGGAAAATTACTTTTCGATTATGAGTACGACAGAGAGATCCACAACAACTGCAGCTTTCATGAAGAGAGATCTTAATAGGATTGTCGGTTTTTCATGAGGTTGTGGTGCCGTCTTTAGTTGATGAGTTCAGATTCCACTTTCGAATGACCAAAAATATAATTATACTGTCGAAGTACTTACGCAAGAGTTGGCAGCTTAAGGTGCAATTCCTACAGGAAATCGATTGGGGGAAACCGATTCCACTACAGAAGCAGATTTTGGCTTTTCTTTGAAGTACATGTCGAACATGGAAGTACATATAATGCAGCATAAATGCAGCCACGCCAGAAGCCATGTTGTTGACATCCAGAAACGCAAGCTGAGTGGCCACGCTTACGGATCAAAAGTGGCGCAGGGCCTGGAACTGGTAGCTAAGAGCAAATGGTACACAAATTTCCGTTCGGAAATTCTGGTTGGGAATTTTGGACTACCTCTGAAGACGTTCCGTTTATTTCGAAATTTTTCCGGTCGGGCAAACCAAAATAACCTTACCATTTACATTCCAACCGAAATTTCCGGATTTTTTGGTAAATGGTAAACACTCACGATTAGCTGCCGCAGATTTTGAACCCAGTCAAATGATCGATTAAATTTTGTTCGAATTTTAGCGAACCCAATCGAAGTCAATCGCGTGATTGGGTTCTTTACCGAACACAATCGAGTGGCAATCCGTTAGGTTCGCTTACGTTAGGTTTGCTTTATAGTCATTGAATATATTGTAATTGATCAACGTTCGATAGACAGTGAATAGAAGTGCGAGATCTATTATATACAGTGCACGTGCATGCGATGTGCTAGTGATGACATTTTGTGCAATAAATACCTGGTCAAGAGCTGATCTGGTATTTTACGGTCTTTACGTGATTTTATAGCCTAGAAAGGGGAGGAGCGCGAAGACTAGTGATTTTATGACTTTTATGGTTGTTCATTTCCGAAATCGAACGCAATTCGAGCATTGACACAATTTGGTTATTTTCGACAATGTTTGAATACCGCACACAATCGACTCCAAATGTTCGATCGTTGTTCGATTATGTATTGCTGAATGTTCAATTTGTAGGAAATATAGGGCGCGAGGTTTGGGCGCGTGCGTGGGAGGAGTACGCACGCGCGACCCGCATGCGCAAGAAATATAACTTTTCCTTTCGCGCGCATTTCCTCGCTCGCGCGCGCCCGCTACAACTCGGTGGTAACTCGCGCCTTATATTTAACCAGGAGCCGAGGAGCCATAATCAGGGACGGAGACCGTAAATTTCAGAGCGCGCGCGTCTTCATGTGAATTCTTTCTGTAGCTATTTTTAGAACCTTGTGACGTAAGAAAAACACGCAAACGCGCGAGAAGCGAGAACACTCGCAAAACTTCGTGTATGCTTTATATATTTACAAATTGGCGATCTCTTTCGGGTCGGTTTATTGCGCTTAGCGATTTCAGCGAAAAGTCAAAGAACTACAGAGGAGACCAATGAATGTTCCATACGGTTTAAGGGTGTTAAGGATCCATCACTTTTCAGGGCAGGCAAGGCAGCTCGGCATGCAGTCTTATAGCCCTTGTCATGAACCTGATAAATAATTTGTTTTATGAGTGCTTTTCTGCAGCAGTAGATGATCATCTCCACTCCTATTATGGTCCCAAATAATTCTTTTATTACATCCAGGTAAGCAAACACAACAACTGATTAAATAATAATAATAATAATAAAAATGAAAGTTCAGTTTGCCTTCAAAGTCAGCGTCAGTTTTGTCAGATAAAGGGAAAATTGAGATCAAAAATTTGCCCAGCATTGAACTCAGAGATTGAAGAAGCTGCACATCTATGCAAATACAAGAAACTATTATTCTTTTATGTAATTAATGGGTAAATAAAGTTGTTGTTGTTATTAAAAATTCGAAAAGAAGAAAAATGGCTGAAACTACCAGAGATATAGTCGTACAGTACTGTCCAGCTAAGATATTGACTTCATAGTGTCAGAGAAATAGCCACAAATGTAGAGAAATCACCACATGCGACTTATCATGTAATTTTCCGGATATAAGCTTAGTAAGCTTATAAAAGAACGGACAAAGTGATTAGTTTCTAATGAAACTGTGGTGCTGCGTCGGCGGGCAAGTGAAACACTATGTTGATTATCAACTCAGAGTTGATAAAGGTAAATTACCGCCGTAGCGAATTTCTAAAAGCTGACGTTTCGAGCGTTAGCACTTCGTCGGAGCAAAGTGGAGGATTGTGGGTTGTGTGTGTGTTTTATATACTAGAGTATAAGGAGTTCCGTGATTGGAGGGAGCATGGTAACGGAGAATGCATGAATAAATTAGTTAGTTAAACGAGAAGCGTTCGTTGATCCCATGGGGCGCCAAGGTGCCGATTTGAAAGATAAATTTGTGTTCTGAAGTTTACGACTTTCAGTGTTACCTTGATGAAGGGAAAGGCCGCAAACAATCATGTTTTCAAAGAATGACCGGCTAAAAGAACGGCTTTCCTATTTCGCTGAAGTGATATACTGTCGCGGCATTTCTCTAAAAAAATAAGACTGAGTTAAAGTATGTTCCAATAATCAATGGATCGGAGGAGCCAAGTGGCTCATCATGCATTGTTCTTGAAAAACATATACAAGAACAACAAAACAACAACAAAGCTTATATAAAGCTTTAATCGGCTTGCTGAATATTTCGGCAGCCTCGCTAAAATTCACGCTATTTGATCGATGGCAATTTCGTTTGCTGCGAAATTCTCCAAATTTTCGGTTAAAAGAATAGCTTTTTGTATTCTTTAAACTAATACTCTCGATAGCTTGACCGTAATAGCTATAATTCTCTTGTGGATGTACAAAAACAACACTCGATCGGAGTTCCTAAATAAACAAGCGTTTGACAGTTTACGCGGCGATTGAAAATTTTATAACGGCTTAATTCGCTTGAGAAACGAAAAAAAGTAACGAGGTCTGAAAACCTTGCACTCAACCATTGAACTTTTGTGTAGACAGGTAATTTACTTACAACTCTGCAATTGCTTGAGGTCTTTTTCCAAAGCTTTTCGCCGGTTCTGTCGATTCAGATTGCCGTGGCCGCGAAGTACAACTTTTGTAGTTTTGCCGGCCGAAGCCTTACACAAAACCTGTTAAACTAGTGAATTCCTACAAAATACCGCTTTCCTGCGGTTAAAATGTAAAGATAAAACACTAAAAGCGAACTAGTTTGTCATAACTACGTACGAGGTTTAGATAAAGGTCACTTTTCAGTCACTTTGTATTGAAAAACGTTGTCTTTAATTTCCCAGAACTATCGTCGAGTTAGGGTTATAAATGGACGTTTCATTTGTTAAGGGACGGTCATACATGTACATAACCCATTTCTTGTTCTGTTTAGTTAGTTAGTGGTGTAAATAGTAAAGTTTTGAAAACTTAATGTGGAATTTTATCGAAAATTTTTATGATTTGAAATAAGCCCCCCCCTCCTCTATTAAAGCCCCCCTCTCTAATAAATCTTGAGGCCTGGAAATTAAATAAGCCCCACCGGGGGCTTAATATATAAGCTTTTTACGGTATACAGAATAATTTACAGCACTGGTAGCCTTCTACAGTTGTTGTGTGGGACATGGTGACCTAATGGAACTTCATGCTACAGAAACTGGGAAAAAAACTCTGGTCAAGTGCAGGCTCTTTACCTACCATAAAGTTCAAGTTGTGACAGGATCTTTAGCTTGATTCTTATTCGCTTTGCTCCTGACAGTCGATCCTGACAGCCGGTGGGACTTGGAATGGCTTTCTCTAGCGCTGTTGAGATTTTTTCCACACAGGGATAGGAAAAGGGGAATTACCTTTTTTAATTTCAAAACTATAAAAGGCTATAAGATTCAAGAAAAATTCATTACCTAACGAGGGAATTCCACTTAAAATTTCATTAAAAAAAAACCGAAATCCGCACGACGAATCGCGAAGCTCGGTAATCATCTTCCCCAGGCGATCGCGATCCTGGGATAGTATCATCGTCTTCACTTTTCTTCGTAATTCACAGGGTTTTAAACTACTTTCATCCACTGTTGGAATAAACTCGAGTCAAAGAAAGGTTGTCCTCCAAGGACTTCTTAAAGTTTGAAAAAACTAACGGAGGGACATAAACGCGCCTTTCCAGTCCTCCTCGCCAAAAAACAATGTTGTTCCGAGTTCTGCCAAAAGTTTTTTTTTTTGACAAATTCTCCTCGCGCGACACTCGCGCCGCCTGATTTGCGTATGTATTTTCTAAAAATAGCACAACTACTAACAACACCCCAATACTTAGAATATCTGATAGAGTTACGGTCTCCGTCCCTGAATTATGGGCTCCTGATTTAACTCATTATGGGTTTAATCGAAAAATGCGACTGTTTTCCACGGTCTTAGACTTTTGCACGTCACTACAGATCGTAAAAAAACGAGGTAATAATTATTTTTTCGACTGTAATAATGCAATTAACTTCGTTTTCCCAGGGTCTTTCTTCAACCAGTCCTCTCTTCGCACCAGCAGGACTGGGATTATGAAACATTGAAAAACCTTGAGAGCGAGTTGAATTGATTTTCAAAAAAGGCGCGAGGTTCAAAAGCGCGAGGTAATCAGTAAATCAATCAACAATTAGATTAATTAACGCAATATGATTTAAACTTTTTGAACAAAAATTTGACAATTTCGGGACCAAAGAAATTAATGGGGTTAATATATGGTAAAACTTGGTTGAAAGACTGAGTTTGTGTTATAAAATACCAGCCAAAACAAGATGCACTTCTGTTGTTCCTTTATTTTTTATGGGTCGCATAATAAATATTTACGAGTTTTTTTATCTGTAATTATCTTAGGGCGCCATTATCCATGGCTTTCTGCCAGCACCAACATTTCATTCTACCAAGAAAGAAACAACTAATTATCCGGGGCTATGCCGCCTTCTGGTAGATGTAGGGCTCACATGTCCTGAGAGAGAGACATTGACAGGAAACGTCCACCAGGGAAAGGCCTGCACGCCAGTTTTGTCAAATCCTCCAATCCATGCTAGGCTGCAATCACTGAAGAAAAAAGTGTTGAAATCCTTTTACAAATGGGGCAAAGCTTGTATCCTGCCATCAAATCTTTCCAGTTTCATCAAATAATTTTGACATCACTCTACTGTGGTCCCTGCTTAGGAATATTCTGTGGTCTTGTTTCCTCCAGCTACTGGTTGGAACAATCTTCCCTTCTGTAGCAGATACAACCCCTTTGAGGCAGATATTGTTCGCATCAAATGCTACAGAAACACAGTGTATGGTCATGCCAGCGAGGCCTCAAGTTGATGACGCAAACATTCAGTCAGTACTGGAAGGACATCCAAGATGCATTGGTGCGACTGGGAGGAGACCAAGTTTGCTATTGAAGATCTCAAGCATGATACCATGGACCCTATCTTTAAGGAACACTACCAAGAGCTTCTTAAAACAGTGGGTAAAAGATGAGGTCAGCATTAAGGAGAGATTAGATGACATCGAAGGAAAGTTAGATGACTTGAAGGAATCAATCGTCAATCCTGAAAAGAAATAGGGGTTGAAGGTATGAAAGTATGTATGTATTACGATTTTAATAACATTGTTGGGACTAAACTCGTATCAAAAATGCTCCATCCAAACGCTGGCGCATTTTACACAAACTTTATTCAGTAACACTTTGATGCAGTTTGCTACAAAAATAAATAAAACTCACGTTTACTAGGGGAAAAACGAAACAGAAAATGACATTAAAAAACAACAAATGAAAACAAATTGACGAGATTAAGCCGACACTTGATACGTTTAAACGTTTTGTCTGATTTCCAGCAACACATCAAGCCAACGAGGACCAAACGATTTAAACAGAATATTAAACATGTGATATTAAAGGCGCTATGTCACGATATTTTAAGTCATTTTTGCGAAGTGTAAAATCACCTTCAAATTGAAGAAGCCTCAAAATAATAGTTTACTAAGGTAGAAAAAAACACCAAAGAGGTGACAATAAACCAAAACAGGAACAAGGATGTTGGAGAAGATTAAACTGGACGGATTTGCGAAACGGCCGAACTTGAAAAAATTGGCCAATTTTTTTCAAGATGCGCCATCCATGACGTATATAGCTCCTTTAAAAGCAATAATAAACTGACGCTAAACAGAAGCCGAAATTATACGGGGAAAAAAATCCTAAAAGAATAATGGCTGCGTAAAATTCAAACTACATTGCGCGCAAACTGAAAGAATGCGCTTAACAAGAGAATAACAGAATTACTGAAGAAATTCGGTAGTAATAAACATGTTTCATTCAATGAATCAGTCCTAAATTTCAAGTAAGGAAAGGAAGAAAATAAATTTTGAGAGATTGCTACGCACGTGGAAAATATGAAGGAATGTAGGTGGAATCTTTTAGTACTGCGAAACCAAAAAAAAATTATATCGTTTGGAATTAAATTCCTTAAATTATTCTCGAATTCTGCTCGGTACAACTCAGACTAATTTAGATATTCATTAATATGTATAGCGAAATTGCAGATATTAGTTTTTGTTTTAGCAAACATTGCAGTGAAATCTATCATTATATATGATTGTAAATTTATTTTACTTTGTACAATATCACTCATATTAGTCGAAACGGGGACTTGAAAAAACAGTTTTCATGTGAGCGCGTATAAGCTAATGCTCAAGATATCCAATTTATTTTCCATTTGCTTTGTATTTAGTTTTCCAATTTTTTCTTTCAACTGTTTATGCATATCATTAGTGTTACTGATTTTCCCTTATTTCTGCTCAAATTCTGCGAAAAAATGCGTTATTTCGGGGGCAAAATGCTCACCTCAAAAAATCACTTATTCTGCTCCAAATTCTGCCGGCAGAATTTATCCAAACCTACCAGACAGGCAGTAAAAGATGGAAATAACTTATTCTTTGGCAATATTATTTTGGTAATATAGTTATTATAGTATCCCTACGGAAATTTTTTTTTTTTTTCTTCGAACCGAATTTCAAACTTATAAGTGATCATTCATGCATTAACCATTTACGTCTACGATTTTGTTTTTGACATAATATCTGTCTGAATTTTGGACAAAACGTACCTGCTCAGAGCAAGGTTTTTTGTCCCTCCACAAAAGCATATGGTGTTGCGAAAATGTCAGGGGCGGGGGGGGGGGGGGGGGGGGACTTTTCCATTGGACACATGTGCCAGGTAGGCCAGTCCATGAACTGGACCGCCCCATGGAGTCCAGGCTCAGGGGGTGAATTGCTCCTGGCTAGGGGAGGGGGACATAGTCAATTTTTACCAGTGGGCGTTCGGGAAATTTGTAGGGGGGGGGGGGGGGGGGTAATGTTTGTAGGGGGGGGGGGGGCGTAATGGAGAGCTTTTCCAAGTAGACCGGTCCATGACCTAATAGCCCCAGGGAGTAGAGGGTCAGGGGTGCTTTTGTTGCCTGGCTAGAGGAGAAGGTAGGGGTGCATTTTTTGCTTAATCTCAAGTGACCCTTACTTGGCTTTTTATCAATTGAATTGCATTGTGTGGCTTGTCCTGTTTTGCTGCCTAGCTGAGTTTGCTTTTGGGGCCAGGGTTTGCCTTAGCTAAGCATCCAGCAATGTTGCTGACCTGTTTGGGTCTGTCATTTCCCCGCCGGGGGAGGGGCGGGGAATCCGAAACTGTTTGGTGGGTTTGGCCAATATCTCGGGTATGTTTTGTTTGAATTCAAGACACTGAAGTCAGATCTATATATAGATAACAATGCGAGATAGCTTGTAGCATTATAGTGTAGTATTGCTTGCATTTTTAATCGTCACGTGCTCGCAAAAGTACAACAAAACGTGTAAAAGATATCTCAGTAGCAAGATATGTGTTTTTTTCAGAACACTCTCATGGAAGTAAGAGTACAATGAAACAGTTGGTATTGTGGACCTTTCTGCATTTCATCATTCTCATAAAGTAATGTCACCAAATTTGCGAACGAACGGAGTTTTATTTTCGTTCCCAAATTTGAAGACTGACAAATGGCCTAAAATTTTAACTGACAACTGACAAATAGCCCTAAAATTTAACCGACAACTGACATTTGGGATCAAGGTTAACTGATAACTGACAAACAGGCTTGGAAGATCCTAATCTTCTTTAAAACCCTTTAAAAAAAATATTTTTCGGTTATTATTTATGTGTTTTACGACACCGAATCAGCAAGGAAGGAGCCTAACAGCAGACTCGAATTTCCAATGTCGTTAATAAGAGTATTAAAATGAATCATTTGCAATTTGAACATGACAACATGACATATCTGTTACATGATCCTCAAGTTGCTCATTTTTTCTGAAAAGTTGCTCAAAAGTTGCTTAATTTTAGGAAAAGTTGCCAAATAGTTGCCATTTTTTCGCCCAAAAGTTGCGCTGAAATTCTTGAAAGTTTCCAAACTGATTTGTTCATTCTTTTAAAACGTTCCGCTCTATCATGACTTGCTAAGATATGAAGCTGAAAGAAATTTAATTTCTAACCACAACAAAAGTTAATTTTAGTCTTGTTTTGTATTCCTTCACTGCTGTCCTCCATTTTTCTTTTCCATGTGCGTGGAATTCCTTGCAATGTTTGTTTCAACCTCGTTCCCAGGGCCTTTCTCTAGGTTGTGTTTATTTGGATGTTTTGTGACTTAAAATTTATCCTCATGTGATATTTATCGTATGGAATGTTGCTATATTGTTAAATATCTTGTATTTTCGACTCAGATATTATTAAAAAAGTATTGCTATCGAATGCGAAAGTTGGTTCAAGTTGCCAAAATTCCAAAAAAAACTCCAAAAGTTGCTCTTATGACAAAAAGTTGCTCCAAGGCAAAAAAGTTGCCGAAAAAAGGAAAAGTTGCCAAAAAGTTGTCGAGCAACTTGTGGCTAGCCCTACTTCCGGCCGTTTTACTAGACGAACGGTGTTTCCGATTGGTTACTTTAGACCACGTGATGTCATATGTGGAGTGTTGACAGACCAAATGCGACTCCTACGGTTCGTGACATTGGTACATTTACCGTTCTCTATTAAATTCGGTCTTAATTCTCGCCTACTCTTTCTATAAGTATGTTTATAAACGGGAAATATGTTATGAGGAGGATTTTTAAGTAGAATGGAGCCTTCGACTGTGTCTTCATTCGATTGTGTTTCAAATTTTAAGAGGTCAAGTTTTGGTTTTCGGGCGTGCCAGGCTTTCGCCCTGTATAGCCGGTGGCACCTCCTTAATTTGCGATGCTTTTAACGAAGAGCTAAGAGCTAAGACCTGAAACCTAAGACCGTCGCTTAAAGGCTTTGCAAGACGCCCAGCCGAGAAACACGAAATTGATGGGGTCTTCGTTTTGAATAAAAACTAATAAATTAATAAGTTAATAAATAAATAAATGAATTAATTAATTAATAAAACGAAAGAAAGTGTTCATTTCTGGCTTAATTTTTCTTTATTCATAAGGAAAGCCTTCCCGATTTAATAAATAAATACCTCCATTACGTACAAACATAACTGAGGAGGTCTAACATGGGTCAAAAACGATTATTAAAGGTCAAATGCAACAAAAATTTTAGTAAGATTAGTTTTAAGTCGAAATAATAGGGAATATTATGAATAATCATATTCTTAAGTTTGAAACGATTTGGACAAAACGTCGTCGAGATATTCGACTTTGAAAAACTGCCTTTTTTTTCGCTTCCACAAACGGAAGCGTTCGGGCAAACTTCGGAAAATTGTCGGAAACGGGAAGCTCACCACATATGACGTCACATACACGCGCGAGTCCGCGAGAATTATAAAATTCTGCAGTTTAAAAACATCAACAAGTATGGTGTTTTGTGCTGCTTTTAGCTGTAGCAACTGTTTCAAATATAAACTATTTCACGATTATTCCAAACACGTTCAATTTGTCCAATGTGGCCGAACTGTCCAGGAGCTGAATTCGCAGGGACAGAGTTCAAGTCCAGATAGAGAAAGGAAAATTCACCGTCGTGTGTTCACGTTCTCCATAATAACGTGAATTTGGTAATTTGACGTTTGTTTTGCAGAGGACGGCAAAGAAATGTACTAAAATGCAAAACGCACGTGCGGAGCAATTGTACTACTAATTAAATATATTGTTTTGTGACGTTCTCGTTTCCGTCGCCGTCGTGGTTGCTTAAACGGTCCCTGGTAATCAGGCGTAAGCTTTTTTACTAAAGACGAGAACAGATGCAAGGAATAGGTGAGATTAATGAATTTGTTGTATTTGAGCATTTTCAAAGGAGATGTCAAGGTCTTCATCCATTTCGTCAATATACTATGGAATAATCTCCGAAAAACCCAGAACACTTATAACCCAAGCAAATTACAAGCTTCAAAACACGCGCGAAAACACGCGTGACTGAAACAAGCTCACCACATATGACGTCACAAAAAACAGCAAATTCGTTTCCATTCCAAGCGCGGTCATTCCTGGTTCGTTTTCGTTCAGCCGTCGGAAATTCTCCGAAAATGGTCGAATTTCGTGCCTTATAAGCGCCACAAATCTCCCAAAGCAGCTTTTTGAGGGTTGAGTATGATTGATGCTAGTTTATAAAGAACAGTTTTCGCAAACAATAGAAAAAAATACCAAATTTCGTTGCATTTGAACCTTTAAGGTTCTTAGTTAATTATTAATAGCCGTTTAACTGAACAAATGACCCAAAATTTTAACTGACAACTGACAAATGGCCTAAAATTTTAACTGACAACTGACATTTGGACCCCCCCATCCAGGACCTCAGTTAAGCATGCATAGCGTAAAAGCTCTATTAAGCCCCCGGGTGGGCTTATTTAATTTCAGGCCCCAAGAAGGGGGGTGGGGGGGGCTTTGTATTAGAGAGGAGGTCTTAATAGAGAGGGGGGCTTATTCCAAATCATAGATCAAAAATTCCCATTAAGTTTTCAAACTTTACTATTACACCACTAACTAAAAACAGAACAAGAAATGGTTATGTATGACCGTCTCACAAATGCAATGTCGTTTTACACCCTAACTCAACGATACTTCTGGAATTTAAAGACCACGTTTCAATGAGACGCCAGAAAATATTACTGAAACGTCGTTTATATCAGCCTGACGGAAAGGGGGGAGGGGGGGGGGGGGGGGGGGGCTTAAGGGATTTTAAAGAAGGAATAGAAGAAATAAAATAATTTTTTGGAACACCAGCAATTGTATGGGATGAGCATAGAGTTTTTGGATTGCTTGGAAAACGTGAACGAGATTATTTCCAAAAAACCCCGCGAAATTCGCAAAAATTAGTTCCCGCGAAAATGTCATGCCACAAGGTATACAGACCATATATTTATACTTTCTTTCTAACTAGCGTTGTACTGTTTTTTTTTAATGTTGTTTATTTTTGCCTTTTTAGCTGTAAGTGCCTACACAGAGGCTTTGAAATCATCGATTAAAAGCCAAACGGAGTTCCAGCAAAAATCAATGGCCTCTCCCACCATTGCTAGCGTCAAAAACAGATCAGATATTCACCAATCTTCTGATACAACATGGAAGAAAGCCGTTGACGACCTTGGTATGGGAAGAAAGGAAACGCATTCGTCAGTACGGTGAAGTGAGTGGAACTCGAGTCGAAACACTGTCAAGAAATATTCATTCCTAGAAACGACGATGAAGAGAATCCCGAGTCTATCCTTCTCACTGGGAAAGCAGGGATTGGAAAAAATCTCTGTTTTGCCAAAAGCTGATTCGAGATTGGGCTGACGACAAATTATTTCACGAGCCACAAACAAATGCGCAAATCCCTAATTTTAAGTTTGCATACTTGCTTACCTTCCCGTCAGTTGAATTTACTTAGAGATGACCGTGTTACTTTGAGAGAAATCTTAAACTGTTCTTCAGTATTGGATTGACCACTCAAATATTGATGACTCTTTATTTGAATACATTGTAAAATCATTCTAAGGAAGTTTTGATTGTCATTGACGGGTTATGACGAATATTCTAAACAAGACTACGTCGCTGGTAATTGGATGAACAGTATCCAAACAACGCTCAAGAGAAAATACCAGTAGCCGCACTGTGTGCCAAGCTTATTAAAGGAAAACATCTTGAGAGGGTCAGTTGTTATGGTGACGTCAAGACCCGATGAAGCTGATAAGATGAAGGAACTCGCTTTGATCGACATGTAGAAATAACGGGATTTTCTGAACAACAGGTGAAAGAAATACATTGAAAGTATTTCAGAGAAAACGAAACCATGAAGAACATTGTACTTGATCACATCACGAAGAATGATGATCTCGTCAGCTTTGCCCACATTCCTGTGCTCTGTTTCCTGATGTGCTGTTACTTTGAGTATATTCTAAAGGAATCAATGAGCACTGATGATCTCCCCGTCAAAACAAGTGACCTTTATTTTGAAGTTGTCAACCGATTTGTACTGGATCATAATAAAAAGGAAATTCCTTCCGAAGAAACGCTGGATAAATTATCAAAATTAGCAGCTCAATTGCTTCTGGAAAAAAAAAGTTTCTTTTTGTTGAAAAAGACATGAAAGAGTTTAGTTTGCAAGAAGTTGAAAGCCTGAGAGCAAGCGGTCTTCTGCATTGTGGTCCCTCCTTTCAGGAAATCTTTTTCTCAAACTACGAAACATTTTTGTTTACGCACTTAAACTGTTCAGGAATATTTAGCGGCTCGTTGGTTTGTGAAGAGAAGAAAGATTCCCTCCAGAAAAAATGTGTCCTCGATGGTTTATGCAGTTCATGGCTGGCATTTTATCAAAGGAAAATGAACACTGACGAATTTATGGAAGAATTACTTGAAGAATTTCTTTCTTCACTCAGCGGTCAAGACCAGGTCCTTCTAACAGCGAAGTGTCTTTCAGAGTATCAAGACAAAGAATTTGCTAAAAATTTCGTAAAGAAAAATTACCGTCAATTCACTGATGGCAATAGAGGAATTTACTTAAAATATTAACTGATGCGGACTGTATTGCAGTATCATTTTTCTTAGACGTCACCAGTGCGTTAAATGAAGAAGAAGCCGATACAAGACATCAAAACATTTTCTAAACCAGCCAATAATTGTCAAAAGGTTGAGAATCGGTTCATTCAAATCTAACACGGTCTGGAGTAAGGACGAATCTGTAACTCATTGGAGAAAGAAGTTTGTGCAGTTACCGAGCTGGAGCTGGCGGATTGTCATTTGAATGACGAATGTGGCTGAATGCATTGAAAGATTATTGTCAAGTAAATTAACTGAACTGACGCTGACCTTATAATCAGATCACCGATGCTGGTGTTGGTCAGTTTATCTCAAGCAATACAATCATCATCCTGTAAAGTAACCAAACTAGATCTGGGTCTTAATCAGATCACCGATGCAGGTGTTGTCAGTTTATCTCAAGCATTGCAATCATCATCCTGTAAAGTAAACCGAACTATATCTGAGTCGTAATCAGATGACCGATGCCGGCAAGAAACGTCTTAGAAATCTATTAAAACAAAAACCAGATCTTAAAGTATACTTTTAGAGCGATAGTGGTATAAAGACAAAAATTCGATTTAGCCGAATACTCGGATAGTTGTACATATTTAACTGAACATGAACATACATGGGGCTATAAGCCAATGTGGATATAAATCCGGTATAGATTATTTTACTTTTTCAGTTGTATTCTATCTATTTTAGTCCGTGTTCTTTTAAGACAAATAATTAAAAACCTTTGTAAATAATATAAGCATTTACTGACCCAAGAATATTTTTCTGTGTTTTATTTTTGTGTTGAGTAATAGATGAATTTTGCCGTGTCTTTGTAAATAAAGATTTACTGTCTTTTAATTAGTCACTGACAAATTGCGTCTTACAGGGATGGGGGTGGAGGGGATTGTTCAGTCTGAAGAAAGTACATCTTATCAATCGTGTGTGTATGTGGTGGAGGGGGGGGGGGGAGGGTGGGTAGGGGGGGGGGGGGAGAGGGCAGGGGTGAGACCCGTAAGAAAATGGGGTGGGTAATCTATGGAAATCCAAAGGTGGTAGAAAACCGGAAGAAATAGCAAGCAAATCGCAACATTGCCTAATATTTAGCAATAGAAAATACACAAAAAGGCGTGAGCCACTAATGAAGGGGCCGGTAGTGGGAGTAAACGGGAAGGGGAAGTTCAGCTTTCCCTGTCCCCTCCCCTCCCTCCCCACTGTTCCCCCCTCCCCCACTCAATCAGCCATTTTCGGACGTTTTTGGGTTTTTTTGGTCGGGGGGGGGGGGGGGGGGGAGGGGGAGGAAGTAATCCTTGTGATCGGAGATATCATGAGAGTTTAAGCAAACCACGACGGCAACGAGAAGGTCACTAAACGAAAGGTTTAATGAGCAGTACAGTGGCTTTGCACGTTTGTTAAAAAATTGTGTTACAGTTTTTAGCGGTTCTCTGCAAACAAACAACACGCAAACTGACCCCAATTTCTTTCGGAGAATGTAGGGCGAACTTTTTCAAGCTTATCTGTGGATTTGAACGCCCGCCTTAGATAGATTACATATTCAGCTGAGGACAAACTGAATGGAACTAGAGATCCGCGAAGATTATGAAGTAAAAGATAAGTTTCAGTTTTAAACAATCGACGTTGTTGTCCTCGGTGTTGCCGTCGTGGTTGCTTCAAAAAAATCCCTAAAGCCTGGTTCACACTTGTGAAATAAGCACAAGCATTAGCGCAAGCATAAGTAAACTAGTGTGCACTGAGATGAAATAAGCACAAGCATTAGCGCAAGCATCAGGAAACTGGTGTGCACTGAGATGAAATAAGCACAAGCATTAGCGCAAGAATAAGTAAACTAGTGTGCACTGAGATGAAATAAGCACAAAGCATTAGCGCAAGCATAAGGAAACTCTGAGGTGAAATAAAGCACAAGCATTAAGCGCAAAACATAAGGAAAAACACAAGTGTGCACTGAGGTGAAATAAGCAACAAGCACAAGAAAAATAAACTGTTTTTCTTTTTCTTGTGCTTAATTTCCTAATTTCACCAGTGTGAACCGGCGTGCAACAAGCACACAAAATTTCCGTAATGTCGGAGCTGTCGAAAATTAGTGAAAAATTTCCGCGTGAATGATTATTCATAAATTCTAAAGCACTGCGCGTGCGTATGTCCTTTTGTGTTTGTTGCTTAGTCACAAGTGTGAACCAGGCTAAAAGAGAATGGCCGTTTTCACCACTAGAAGACGGACAATGCGTGTTTGAACGAACAAGTTGTCTCAGAGGGGACAAGTCGCCTCAAAAGTGACAAGTCGTCTTTTTCTTCGCACACTCTCACCAAAAACATTCCAGGAGATCTAGAGACCCCATTATCTGCGTTAAGCGGGTAGACTGCAAAACAGTCTCTCTTTTTTTCGCGAGATAATTGCGAAGTGCCGATATGCGAGGCACAAAGCGCCGATAATCCACGCGCGAGCCTCTCTCCCCAATCCCACTCGTAATTAAGATCCTTTGCGCTAAAATACGGACTGTTTTGCGCGCAGTCTATAGCGTCGAGGCTAATTTTTTCGCGGGTCTTATGTGGACATGTTATTTAATAGCCTGATTGCATGTTAGCCTATGATTTCTACACCAACATATACGATGACATGATAATTCTGCTTTTTGCTTCCGAATCCGTTCACTTTCTTTGTTTTTGGCGAAAGAAGGGGCGAATCAGGGGGGAAGTACCCTGGGTCCAACAGAGGTTTATTTCTCCGTCGCGTCGAGATCGACCGAAGGCCGACGGACGCCCCCGGCGAGCGGCGGAGCCGCGAGAAATAAACCTCTGGCACAGGGCGTATTGATTTCCGTTCCCCGTTGAACTTTGATCATCTTAACCGTATTACATTTAAAACCAATCACAGCGTAAGTGTCCTACTGTGAACACATGTAATGGCACGTGGAGATATGACCAGATTTGGGTTTTCAATTACCAGATAGTTTTACAAGGTGTCAAATGGCGGTATTCGTTGATGGCGTTCGCGGAACGAAAACAACTCCTGTAAAAAGGGTCTCTACCTCGTGTGGTGGTTAAAGGTGGATACTATAACCTTTGTGTTCGGAAAACGCCCAGAAAACTAACATTTCAGGTAGAGTTTCAGAGCTTTTGGCGGTCGACCAATAATACTTTCAGTCGGCCCACGAATTCTCTGTAAGAAGTGTTTTTCGTCGCATTGAACGATGTGAGGCAACTCTCAAGGGAGTTAACCTCCTTTAAAGAGCGGTATCATGAAAATTTATCCCACTGGAAAGCAACGAACAGCATGCGCGAACTAAGCGATGTTCAAGCTCTCCTGGTTTTGGGCATCAAAAAGTCTCGCGGTTGCAGCATGTGCAGATATCAAACAAAGCCTTGATATCAAAACGTCCTTGCGGCGAATAAAATTAATAATGCCATCTGTCTGCTCGGAGGCTTTATCCTCGCGCGGGCCATAGAGAGATTGAACGGAAAACCGCGCAAGAAAAGCCTCTGGCACCCAGGGTAGGGGGGAAGTTAAGACGGGTTGCAATCCAGGCCCCCCTGTGAGAAGTTCAAGTTACAGCAAATATCTTACCGTATTTTACAAACAACATTTTTTACAACTTTTGTATATTAAAGTAATTGCTGAGCTCAAGACAATTCAGCTTGAAATCAATGTTAATTCATCAACGTGTTGGTAATGTATGCTTTAGGGAGTGGCACTTTTGGGCCTTTATACGTACAACCATCCCACCCGCCCCCTCCTTTCACAAAATCCTGGAGAAGCGGAAATTGGAAGAAAAAAGGAAAACTTCTGATCCTTCCCTGATCTGATCCTTCGATTTAGCTTGATCGTATTAAACGCTCCTTTACCATGTTGACGCTTCAGATTCCGACTCCTCTTCCGTCGTGTAAGAACAAAGTTAACGTCGAGAGAGACCTGGGTCGGCATTGCAGATAACCTGTGGGGCTCCCCCCATAGGATCAGAGTCACACGTGAATCAAAATGGCCGCCATGTATGGAGTTCGCCCGAGTTCTCTCGAAGGCAAAAGGTACAAAGTATAAAATACATAAGCTTAAGTCTTTAATTAATAATGTTTCCTGATTAATTTTGGCCAAACTGAACGCTTTGATAATTTATGAGCTAAAACACGAGGGCTATAAAATTTTAAATACAAACAATTTAAAAGGTATAAGGTTACTGCTGGCATTGGCTAGGTTCTAAAGATTAGAATGATCTAACTTAGCTTACTCATTCTACACTGTCTATCAGAGCTGAGGATGGGCGCACTTGGAATTGACTGATACACAAGTTTTAAACTATGTGAAGGGGAGGTGTGAAGGATTTTTTGACATGTTGAAAATTGGCAAATACATAAATACATTTTGCTCACTAAGCTTATCTCTATTCTCATTGGCTGAGAGCATACAGCTAATTCACGCTGGCATCAAATTGACGCGTCATAACTACAGACACTAGGATTTATGCGTGTAATTACGCCTCAAAACCTAGAGACAATGCATCTCGATTGACGTCATGGCATGCACGTGTAGGCACGCATCGCTTTCATTAGCGGCAACGAAAAACAAATGAAAATACTCCACAATCCGGCGAAGGAAAAAGCGACAAAATGCTGCAAAGTTAAGCTCGAAATGATGATTTAGCTTTTCAAAATGTATAAATAAAACAATATTATTGGATTCGGTTTTTCGCACGATAGCGAAATTATCAAGGCCTCGGTTTGTGTTATCCGCCTCAGCCTTCGCTTTGGCAGATAACACAAACCTTGGCCTTGATAATTCCTCGCTATCATGCGAAAACCGAATCCAATAATATTGTTTATTATTATGTAATAATAATAAAGGATTGTTTGGAGAGTTTTGGGGGCACTACACTGTACATGTACTTATACTTTTCAATGAAAGGTACATTCATTTGTAATTAACAAACACAGTGTAAAGAGAGAATATTTTCTGTTTTAAATGGCTTATTTTGTCTACTTTTTTATTGGCTTACAGTGATATGGCCGGGAAAAGAATTAGGAAGATCATTAATATTTGGGCATCATATGAGATTGCATGTCATCACTTGTAAATGTTGAAAAACAAGGAAACATAGCCATTTTACAGCTCAACAGAAAACCAGTCAACAGTTTCAGTATGGAATTTTTAGAAGAAATAAACAGCAACTTGGACGAGCTTGAGAATGATCAGGACTGCCCAAGGACTCATCATCACTTCTGTATGTTACTGAGGCTTCTTTTACTGCACCCGTCAATAACATGTGAACTCTGAAGTGCAAAACCCAACTAAATATTGCATTTTTCACTGCTGCTAATCATAATTACAATGACAAACAATGGACCGTGTACAGGGCTGCAAATAACAGTCGGTCATTGGACAATGGCGGACCAAAATTTGCCGATGTAATCCCAACTGTGGTGTGACATAATGTCCGGACAATTTTTTTGCCTTCCAATAATATTTATTCAAATGCTAACGCATTATAACGCATTTTTTTTTCTAAAACGCAAAACTACAGTTTACTCTGCATTGACAACGCGTTAGTTTAGCAGGTTCACTTAACAAGCAGTACTGTATGATGGCCGACCTCATTTTTGTTTGTCCGACCAAAATGGTGACTTAGTCAGACACATGTCCTTTCAAGAAAACAAAATTATTTGCAGCCCTGGTGTAAAAAAGAAACAAACAAAATGGATCGAAATCTACCAATCACAACCCACGGACATGACCCTTTTGAACCCATTGATGTACACTGTAAAACCTCTGTTTCCTGAGAAGTCTGGTAATATAAGGTGATTGACAGCAGCGAAAAACACAAAGTTCTATAGATTGAGCAGAGTTTGGATGTTAATGAAAGGTACAGTAACTGAAGGTGCCAGGCATGACTGACCAATGTTAACTTCTGTTTTGCTCAGATTTGCTTGATTTTTAATTCCCATTTTTTTCCCCCAGTTTGGCCCATATTAATGTTTGGAGAAAATTCCATGTTCAGTCAATCCTTTATGATTAAGCGGACAGCCTCTGGGAATTGTGTGTTTAAGACAGGGTGTCCGCTTAATAGAGGAATTTGTTACAGTAAATAAGGGATAGATCTGATAAATTTGGGACTTTTGCTTACTGTCCCACTTAATATTAAAAGGGTGTCCGCTTAATACAGTGTCCGGCTTAATACAGGTTTGACTGAAAGAAAGGAAAGATCTATGTGAGGGTGAGTTGTTAACTAAAGGTATAATAATTTTATTTGATGCTTACTGTAATGTATTCCTTAAATTAGGGCCTTCCAAAAGTGTACTCTGCTGGCCTAGACCTGGTGAAGGAAATCTACAAGCCAGACAAGAAACGTCTTGCTTCTTTTTGGACCTGCTTTCAGGGAATGTGGCTTCGCCTGTATGGCTCAAGACTTGCCCACCATGGCAGCTATAAATGTAAGAGTACTGTTCACTTTGTCTCTTTATTTCTTCTTCTTTTGTCTGTATTTAAAATGTCAGTTTTTTCTACACAACTACATTGTATTCCCCTTTATATCAAACATTATTATATGCATATCATGAGAATTACAATGTTATTTTTTTTAATAAGCTTTTCTTCTATCTTGGAATTTTTTGGAAAAACATTGTGACGCAGTCAAGTGTCTTGCCCAAAATTTTAATAAAATTAAGCCTTCTTCTAGATATCTTGTTGTTGTTCAAAGCCTGACTATTTTGTAGCGTACTTTTGGAACAACTTTTCATGACTATTATAAATAATTTATTATATTAAATAAAAACAATGGCAACTAGACTGCAAAATCAAAGTTTCTATCAGCTGTATAATGCACCAGTCAGTGGAAAGCCCCACACCCCCATACCCGGGGAATATAGTGGGGCACAGGGCTGCTGAGGCAAAAGGGGAAGCCAGGCTGAAGCCTCACTTTTGCCCCCTGCCTGAGGGCAATAGTTCAAAAATAACAAATACACAATAATTAATGTTGACAAAAATCTAGATATATTTCAAGAATTTCTGCCTCAAATAAAAAACCTTTATGGAGAACAATGTCCCCTTTAAAACAATATTATATTGCCCTTTCTCTACTGGAAAATAAGAAATATTGACTGGATTTTTTTAAAATATTCAATCACACATTTATATTGCAAGTTTTCCTCTACATGTTCTCTGCATGCCTAATCCAAAATAGCATCAGAGGTGAATCCCACCTGAAGCCCCACTAGTGCTCACCGGTCGATGATAATTGCATCTAATGTTGTTGAAAGCCCTGCAAAAGCCACTCAAATGCCCCATTATTGGCCCCCCATTCCCCAGTTATGGGTGTGCAGGGGTGACTAGTTAACAATTAGACGGCAAGCTCAAGGTTTCTATCGGCTGATAGTTGGTGATGGGCGAAGCCCCGAGGCCAACTATCAAAGTTGATAGAAACCGAGAGCGAGCCGTCTAATATTTGTTTTAGCATATTAACCCAGTGGTTGATCTATTAAATATAGAATATCGATAAAAACTGATTTATTGACGGTTTTGTTTAATATTTTTGGCTGTAAATTATGCAAGAAAAACTTGTGCGCGTGCTCCGAGAGCCGTCTATCGATCGATAGTAGCCAATCAGATTGCGAGTTTGCCAATAGTCAGCCGCTGGGTTATGCTGCATAATAGTTACCGGTACATGTAGAATGGTCCTCTTCAAAAATATTCTGTTTCATGGTCTCAAAAATTTTAGTATCAAATTATACCATTTGCCGCCCCTAATAGTTCAATCTGTAGAAAGTAAATCAGAAGATAGACAGAAAACAGTTGTTTTAGCATACTCAGTGACAGATCTATACATATTGAACATATATTATAAAATTATTTATTTAATAAAACTGATGTTTAGTACAGCGGCTTAGCTCAAATTTTGAGAGAAGTGTGCACTTCGACCTAAAAGCATGAAACTTCCACAGTTAACAAACATACCATAAGGTTTATTTTTAGATGTGAGCCATCTGTGATTTGACCTATGACGTCACTAAAAGGTCAATGACGTCACACAGAAAGAAATTGCTAGTTTTGACCATATATTTCTTACTAAAGTGCTGAAAATAATATATATTTGGTAGTAAAAGCTTGCAATCATCTTAAAAAAGACAAATTTACGCCTTGAACTTATTTTATGGACTTTGACCTTTGACTTGGTTGACCTTTTAAATGTTAAAATTGAATCAGGATTAGCCTGGTAAAATGCATGTCTAATGCAACAAATGCAGATCGTATAACTGTACTCTGACTGTTTAGTTTGAAGTTTTAGCTGTGTTTTAAGCTGTTTCAAGTGGCTGTGTCTAAGCTACCTGTACCTTACCCATTCTCCAGAACGCGAGAAGAGCGTGAGGAGCAGTGCACGTCAATGCCCCATAGGTTTTTTTACCATTTTGAAAAGAGGATCTTCTCTGGATGCTAAAGCTTTCAGTAGTTGTTCATCCATCTTTTCAGGACATTTTGATGTAATAACCATTTCTTGGCAGTTTTGACGTTTTGCCCATAGCAACCACATAATTACCAAAATTTTACATTTTCATCAAAGGCTTTGTTCTAATGATATTTTTTCCACCAACATTGCATTATTAGTGTGTTTTAAACATCCATTATTGCTTTGGAATGATTTTGTTTTCAATTTATTGCGTTCTTTTGTGTGGAAAATAGTGAAACCCTTGATGGCGGATGTAATGACGTCATTGGCGTCATATGAAGTCATAACAAGTAACTATCTTTCTTGTAGAGCAAGTTCAGAGCTATCTATAGGCATAATGCTTTTGATACATCTGTAATAACTAAAACCCAAGGAGGGTTTTCCATCAACCCCCAGTCCTTGTACGGTCGTCGGGTACCGAGGGTTAACACACTACTTGCACCATCCTGCGCAACCCTTTTTACACCGACAGTTCCGACAGTGTTATGAACTCATAGCAAGAACCGAATCCTCTGTAAGGGTTGTCCACAGTGGTGCTATGGTAGTGTTATTCAGTCTAGGATCATCTCCTACAGGTGACATCTGGCATATAGCCGATGGGGTTTTGTCATCAATTTACATGACGGGACACAATGACATTTTTTGTGCACCTAAGATGCGTAGAGGATTGCTGCTCAACACTGAGCAGCAGTCAACAATATTGAATACAGCCCTAGTTTTGCAAAGTCAATCTATTAAGTTATTTTATTTTACATGGCAAAGTCATTCTGGTCAGGATGATTTGATCAGTGATATAGTTGATGACGAGAAGGACAACACTAATACATAATGTAGTATTGATAGATCTGTATTTGCATACGCTGGGAGTTTCATTGGTTAGAAGACAGTGGATGGACATGTCCAAGCAAACGTTGCTAGCCCTGGTATAGAAGGTATTTTAGCTAAGTCATCCATGTGACCAAAACCAGCACGCACATCATGTCCACACCCGCTGGCGAGGCTTCTATGCATTCCTCAAAAAGCCTAATCATTCTTGTGCCCCAGTAGGCCACGATCCTTTTGGTCAGCACCAAGAATCAAGACCTCTGGCTGGTTCCGAAACAGGAAGTCCGCGAATCTCAAACTAACCGTCAAATCTGACAAATCTGATTGGGCTGAGAATACAGAACGAGTACTCTGAGCATGCTTAACAAATGGGAACGGCCAGAGTCTTGATTCTTGGTGCTGACCAAATGGATCGTGGCCTCTGGAATGAGAATGAGCCTATGTGGAAAGCCGCGGGTCAGCTGTGACGGCCATGATATCTTCCCTTAAAGAATGGTGTGGCAATGTAGAAAGTTGCAGCGACCATTTCAAATACCGTTGAAGACCTTAGTCTTTTTATCGAGAAATATTGTGGCTTCTAGAGGTCAGATCTATTCGAAGAGGGCAATTTTTCAGCTATAAATAGAGTTACTGATAAAGATCATGCCCTGGACTGTTTGCTCTTGATCATACCCACTACTCCAGATGGCCTCAGGGGCCTGGTACTCCGATATATTAATGACGGGGAGATGTAGACCCCAAAAAGTCTAATGTCCCCAAAACGTAACCCCCAAAAAGTCTGGCTTTTTTCTCTGAATAAATAATAAGTAGATAAAACATCAAGAAAGTACACAATATTTGATGTGTCCACCTTTATTCATTGTTTTGATATTAAAGTCGAGAAAAATAGGCTATGCCTTTATCAACACTAAAAACGTCCCCGCCAAAATCTTTCTATACCCCCCAAAAAACTGCCAGAAAATTTATAGCCCCAAAAGTCCCCATATTGCTAATTTGATTTTCAAACCCCCAAAAGGTCTTTGCACCTACCTCCTCGTCACTAATATACCTGCACTCCTGTTGTTGATGCAATATGTTTGGATGCATACTGCTGTAGTTGTTGAGATGTTCAATCCTGGCACGGTTTGAGACTTTCCAAGATTATGCTGATCTGGTATTTCAACCGTATGTGACATCTCAACTAGAATCAGCTGACAGAGTGGGCAGGGTCTAGGATGTCTACATTCCAAACAGTTTGAAGAACACAACTAGAGAAAAGCGAGGGAAAGGTGTGTGCGGCTGTGCGCAGGCGTGTGCGGCTCCCAACAACAGTGATTCTGAGAGCTGATTCTGTTCAGTTTTTAGTCCCAACAAGTTACAAGTCAACCAACTACAGATAAAAGCCATCTTACACAACAGGTGGTAGATATTTTCTTAGTATCACTGGTAGAGGTGGATGTTGCAAACATGATCCCATGCTAGCAGACACCTATCTCCTTGTGCACATTTGCAAACAGAGGATGTAGGACAGTATGTGTGTACATGGTTGAAGCAGAAGTCGTTGTGTTGCCCATTGCTACTTTTGACAAGATTAAGCCCAATGAATTGTGGGTGGCTTTTGGTACCGGCACAAGTTTCAAATATGTTCCTGTCCATCATCTTGTTGACTCCCAGATGTGCAGCACTCTACCTGTCGTCCATGCCCTGCACCGTCTTGTCATTCAATAGTATAGGTTAAGAAAACTCCCTGGGACACATGACTGAGTTTTCCCAGAAGAAGTTACCAATGCATTTGAAGACATCATACAGATGCCTAGTGATATAGACAATGCCGTTCTGCCACTGCTTGAGTGGTTTAAGGTGCTGCTGTATGAGCGCAGAAGTCATCAGCGCCCGTAAACATCTGTACATGTTTTTCCACTCTTCGTGAAGTCTTAAGAACATATCACCGACCCAAGCAGTGCTGATACAACATATGCGAGCCTGTTATCAGGCAAAACACCCGGAACCAGTTTCCTAATTACAGATCCTGATTCTCAGCTACTTTACCTTTAGTTAAAGCCCTTCTAACTGGGGCTGGAAACAAAGTAGTAAAGGGTAGGCACCACTGTATTACAACCCTTACACAGGCTTTGTTTTTATTGCTTTGAGTTGATACACTGACTGCAGGTTCAAGAGGATTGTGCAGGGACGATGTAAGTGCGTTAAGTCCTCAAGCCTTAAAAAGGCCTGGGTGCAGGGAAATCTATGGTTGATAAGCAATATCTCAGTTAAGATTTGTACTACCACGCTGAATTTTTTTCCTGATTATAAAACTCGATATTCTTTTTTGGCTCAATTTATCATTTTTATTTATATATCTTTTTTGATCACGAACCATGTCACGTGATAGTTTCTTTAAAATTTCGTAATAAGCGACTTGTACTTGTATTCATCAATAAATGAGTGTTTTCGATAGTGTAAAGTTATTTACCTGCCTTTGGAAGATCATCCATGATTTTCGATTTAAAGAGTTATAAACCTGCATCTAAAAAGCCTTTTTGTTTGATGATTTCACTGAACACCGCCGGCAATTCCCCAAATATTGGCTATATTCTGCCAAATGTCGCGTGGCATGTCACGTGACCTGCCAGAAGCCCTAATACCTCCTTAAAATGTCCAAGGACGTTAAAACCTAACTGTGTGATAAATTTGGTTGCATTGCCATTCTTGTCACCACAAAAAGTAAAAGTATTTGACCCAGGCATTAATGTGCTTGAGTCAGTATTGACGTGCACTGCTCTCTGCTCATGTTCATGGAGAATGTACCAGTAGCTTGAAACAGCCACGTGAAACAGCTTAGAAACACAGTTAAAACTTCAAACTAAACAGTCAGAGTATAGTTATACGATCTGCATTTGTTACATAAGGCATACATTTTAACAGGCTAATCCGGATTCAATATTAACATTTAAAGGTCAACCAAGGTCAAAGGTCAAAGTCCATAAAAATAAGCCCAAAGCATTAAGTTGTCTTATTTTGTACTTTATTAAGATGATTGCAAGCTTTTACTACCAAATATATATTCTTTTCAGTATTTTAGTAAGAAATATATGGTCCAATACTAGCCACTTCTTTCTGTGTGGACGTCATTGACCTTTTAGTGACGTCATAGGTCAAATCTCAGATGGCTCCACATCTAAAAAATAAACCTTTATGGTATGTTTATCAACTGTGGAAAGTTTCATGCTTTTAGGTCAAAGTGCACACTTCTTGATATTAGCCGCTGTACTAGTTTGACAATGGTGCATTAAAAACCCTGCGCACAGGTGCTCAAGGAGCTTTCTAGATATTTTACACCGGATAAAATTAATTCAGTGGATGGCATAAATTAGTTTGTAATTTTGTTGTATCCACTGGATAGTGATTCATCTGTCCCCCAGTTGTTCAAAGGATGGATAACGCTATCCACCAGATAAATCACTATCCAGTGGATAAGTGTTAACAAAACAAACTATGCTATCCACTGGATAGTGATTTATCCGGTAGATAGCGTTATTCACACTTTGAACAACCAGGCCCTGGTGGATAGCGTTATCCACACTTTGAACAACTGGCCCAGATCAATAACAATCAGGTTGAGAGTCTCGTACCTATAATATTACAGTGTAAGTTCGTGGTTTAATTTTTGGGGCTCATTTTTGTTGTCATAGGGGCATGCACTGGCAGGAGGCTGTGTGTTGGGTTTTTGGCGTGTGATTATCGTGTCATGGCTGAGGGATTCAGAATTGGAATGGTGGAGATTGAGGCAGTGAGTTCTGTTAAATCCTTAAAATTAATGTTTAGATTGACAAAATTTTAATGTACTACCGTAGAATTCCAAAGTAACAGCCTCCTCGAAAGTAATGCCTCCCCGAAAGTAATGCCTCCCCGAAAGTAACGTCAATTTTTTACCCTTCTATTTAACCCTGGCCTAGTCTCCTACGCAGCCGTTATTTGTGTCGTCACGCAACGCTTCTCCCCACTAACGGCTGCTCAAACCTGGACCACATTCCTTTCCTTTTGTTTTGACCGCAGTAACTTTGACACCTATCAGCAAAAACGTGACTGTTACCGTTTGCCGAAAACTTGCTAGATCGATCCAATTCTTGAACTAGGTTGTCTGTTGTAATTATAATGAAGTTTTTTCGACATAATTCTTTTCATATCATACATTTTTCTTCAGTAAAATTTGTGTTTTATTTGATGTCTGTGTTCGTCAAATTCAAAAGGCGGCATACTGGCGTGCGTTTGACGTTTCCGACGCTAAGGTCATGATAAGACACAATCTATGATTGGTGAATTTTGGCGCGAACGAGTTCTGAAAATGGCGCTGCAACTGTGATTGGCTTAAATCTGGCAAACGAATGTGGTCCTGGTTTGAGCAGGCCGTTAGTGGAGAGAAGCGTTGCGTGACGACACAAATAACGGCTGCGTAGGAGACTAATTTAACCCGAAAGTAACAAAAACACCCCAAAACAATATTTTCTTATTTAATGTAACATTAATTTTTTCCATTAATTTACAGCGAATACCAAACAACCGTCTTCCTACTTTATTTAGAACATGCAATGAAATAACTAGAACGTGAAAAACTTTTGTCTCTAATACTACACCAATTTCTTTCAAAATAACTGTCTCTTATTTGCATGAACTTACAATGAAAATAATTAACTGGAACGCGAAAAATATGTTACACGTCCTTTTTTGTGTAAAACAGCTGTTGAATTACAATCACGCATGTGAGCATCTCCCTATGTAACACGCGCAATATAAATATTAAATATTTAACCATCCGAAAGTAACGGCTACCCGATAGTAGGCAGCTACCCAAAAGTAATCATTATTATGGCTCCTTTGGCCTACTAACGGTACTAGGTAAAAGGTAAAGAGCCTGCACTTGACCGGACTTGATCTCAGTTTCTGTATGTAGCAGTATTGCTTCTCCCACAGGGTAGGATGCTAGTCTAACGCCAGGGTTCATCATTATCATCATCATTATCCATCCTTGTTGCATCATGCAATGCATAAGGCCTCCCAGACCCTGAATGCCTGGTTACCACCACCATTTTTGTCAGGTTGCCCTAACAGTTTGCTGGTACCCATTGATACTCCTGGGTGGAAAGCAGCACTGTGACACAATGAAGTGTCAATATAATGAACCCAGCCAGAGCTTGAACTTGAACTACTCGATTTGGAGGGCAACACATAACCATTAGATCACCATGTCTCTACACAACTGTAGAGAGCTCTACAGTACATGTAAATTATTCCTGTATAGTTGTTGTTCATCAATGTTGACAATTTACTGTACTGCCATCTTTTTTCACACTCAATCCAAACCAAGCTTTTAGCCAGAAGGGCCATCCAGTATCCTGTGGACGCCCAATCTAGGGAAGAAATGATGAATTTAAAAATGCACCAAGCTTTTATTAACAAATTCATGGGAGGGTATGCCTCCAGGACGGCCCACTATAACCTAACCCCTAACCCCTTTTGACAAACCTATGGCATAGCTTATTTTTTCCTCTTATTTTCTATAGGGTGTCCCACCACCGTTTTGGTAAGTGCATAGTCTAGCTGATGTTGTATTGAGCCTCATGACTGGAAAAGTTTATTAGCTGCGATTAATCCGAACCATGAAAGGCTTGTAGCTGTAGCTCTTTCATGCATTACATGCCTATGATGCTGTATGATATTGTAGATATGAAATTAAATTTGCTGATAATCTTATATTGAACCTTGTGACTGGAAGCTTACGAGGAAGCTTATGAGCTGGTTTAAATTCCTGGGTTTTTAGTTTACAGTGTAAAATATATTTTAACAAAAAATGTTTACCACACTCCTACCTTCACGATGTCCTGCAACTGCCATATCTTGTAAATGTGTGGTTCACGGATGGTTTTCTTTGTTAAACCCCCTGGAATTTCCAGTTTAGCTTCATACTTTCTTTAAAAAAATTTGGCTTTTGAGATCCCCTCCCCCCTTGGAATTTCCATTGACCACACTCAGGGGTTGATATGGATATTTTCTGGAACTGCACAATGTTGTTTTGTTGTTGTTGTTGTTGTTTATAATGCTCTCTGTCCTTCAATTTGTACCTTTATTATTTACCAGGATTTTTAGCAATATTGGTAAATGTTATTGGCCATAGTTGTTCAGAAAAGGCGATTCTAAGTAACAGGAGTATACTTCTGAGGAAGCATTATCCATTGAGATGGTGGACAAAGTGTACCAAAAGATAAAGTCATGGAAGAGACAAATCAGAACTGGAAAAATGGGTCAAGTATTCTGGTAGGGACAGTTTGCCATTGTCACCCTCTTAAACCTGCCAACTCTCACACATTACCCGTGTGAGTCTCACGCCTGCATGCGGATTGAAAACATTGATCTCGCACCATCTCATGCATTCAGGCCAATTTCTCACGCCTGACTCACAAATCCGAACTACAAGTTCCTTAACTGAACAACATTTAAATTTTGATGCAATTTCGACAAAAAATAGTCCTGTAAATGATGCTACAGGTCAGTCCTGTTTGAATCCTCCAAACCGTGCCCAAACGCATTGTGGGCTATCTTTCACAGTCATGCAGTCTTCTTTGTACATCTTCTGCCAACGTTCGGAAATCTTTGGATCATCTTCGGACATCTCCGGTATTGTTCGAGAATTGTCGGAACATCTTCGGAAATCAGGTGTACTCAGAAGACGAAAATCTCACGCACTTTACTTGGGAAAGTTGGCAGGTTATACCCTCTCTGAGACTTTTGAGTCTTGACTCCTTTATTGTATTAACTTGTATTTTTTAGCTTCACTTGTTCTAAAAAACCTTGTATTTCTCAAGAGTAGTCAATATCTAATTTCTCCTTACAATATCAATACATTGTCAAGCAAACAGGTGATGAGAATATAGAAAATCATCAGCTACATGTAGGAGGTTTTGTCTTGATGTAACAGCAAATTCTTAAAACTGAAATTAAAATAATTAAATGTTGTGCGATCAGAAAGGAGAATTAATATTTCTAGCTTGGGACTGAAACCTTTCCTAACTCTGCAGGCCATATGGAAAGACATGGCGCATCCTCAACAGTGCTTGAAATTAAAACAAATCCAAGTTGACTCCTTATGCCCAATGCCAGACAACCAAACCCTGACTTTGGTTGCCCCTGATGACTGCTTGGTTGTCCTTAAAATATTATCTGACCTATTGCCTAATTATGGGTTTTGACTCAATTTTCACAATTCTCAGCATGAAGTGCATTAATTCAAATAATAAATTCACAATGTATCACTCAACGTTAGTATTGTAAAATCAAATAGAAGCTGGTTTAATTTTAAAAAGTGTTTAAAATCATTATGGTTGCGAAAATAAAAACAAAACAAGCTTTAAAACAAACAAATTACATATTAAGACTTTCCAGCCACTAACTTTGTAGCTAAGTTCGTGAGCCAAACATGATCGCAAGTAACCAGAGACACAACCCATCAGCATACATGATGTACTCACGATTTCACTAAGCTTGCAATAGGGCGATTTGAACCCATAAACTGTGAATGCCACTTGCGTGAGCTACTTGTGTGTATAACTTTGATTCAGTTGATTTTAAAAAAATCTTGGTTGCTTCCATTTATTACCTGAAGATTACCCCTATATTTAGAGCTATTTTCCTGTATCAAATTAATAACTTCTTTTCGTTATTCTGTTGGACATCACAGAAACGTATTAAGTACTTCGATTGATTTATATCCTGGTTGTTCTGTGGCTTTTTCTTGGACGACCGGGCCTTTTTAGTTTTACTGAGAAATGGTTGCCCGAAACACTTTTTAGTCGTCTCGGACGACCGTACGACCGCTAATTTCGAGCACTGCCTCAAGAACTTTACCTAAATTTTCATTCAATCATTGACTTCATAATCCATTTCAATCTTCCTAAATCCTTTCATGCATCAATTTGTTTGAAATAAAAATGAGATTTTCTGTAATTCTAGGTTAATTGGGAGTCGCAACTCATTGAGACAGCTTCCTAGCATTATTTCTGTGCCCAGTGTTTAAACTGCGTCAAGTTCCTATTTACACACCAAAACCATTGATTGTTGTGTGGGGATACAGATGGCTTATCGATCTTCCGCATTATGATTGGTGCTGTAAGTTCTGTCAGTTAATAAATATTTCTACAAGCAGTCCTCTTTCTATTATTTTAGTAGTCTGCAGTGAGCACGAAGCATGAGCAAAAAAATTAAATTTACTTAAAGCAAATGGAAACTTGTGAACACAGGAGAAGCTAGAGAAAGGGACTGCCTGCTTTTTGTTTCCAATGTGTTCAAAATTTCCCATTATACCAGCAACAGAAAATTCTCATTAATCCGTTAGACAATAAGCATTCACAGACTGAACAAAGGTAGTCGCTTACACAGTCAGACACCTACTATTGACAGTACGTAGATTAGGCAGAGTCTCAGAGCACACACGTGCAGTTTTTCATGCATTGAAGCCCAAAGATTATCAAACAGAACCATCATTAAATCAGGTTTATTGATATTCTATGTTTAATAGATCAGCCACTAGGTACGGTTATTCTTAATAAACAATAATATTAATTTATAATTAGACTGCTCGCTCTCAGTTTCTATTGACTTGCATGTCTAAATTAATTTAGTAACCACTTCTCATAGCTTGTTTGATAGATTGGCAAGTTTGCCAACAGTCAGCAACTGCTGACTGGGTAATGCTTATGGCATATATAATATTATTTTTCATATACATGTACTACTGTAGGGACTGATAAAGATAAGAGGTGACCAGTGTTGGCGTGACCTGACATGTATGAACTACCATTATGAGGTAGGTGAGTACAATGTATACTCCTGGGTAGAAAAAGGAAAAGCAAAGTGTCTTGTTCAAGAACACACAACACAGCACCCAAGCCCAGGGAACTCCATATAAAAAGTGATGTTCGAATGATCGTCGTTCCTTTTAAAATCGTCGTAAAAATATATTACAAGCTAGAGCTACATGTACTTGTCATTTTATATTACATAATACCTGTTTTAAGAGGGGGGGGGGTAAATTTGAGCCACGCCCACAAACAAGATTCTTGTACCTTTTAGGGGGTTGCTTTCAAGATTTCAGATGTTTATATGAGATTCCCCCCCCCCCCCTCCCTCCCTGGGTTTGCACTCATATGCAGAGTCCAACACGCTAACCATTAGGCCACTTTGCCCTGAGTAGCTAAAAACATTAAAGGGGAGTGTTTCACGGTTCGGTGCATGTTCAGCCTTATCAACTTTATCCATTTAAAAAACCCCACTCACATGTACTTCTCGATACCTCAGTAAACGTAGTCCAAGAAACAATGAATGACCAAAATTCACGAAAAATTTCAATGGATTACATTGAGAATGTCGACATTGAATACCAGAATAAATTATCAGAATAAAGTGTTGGCCCAAAGGATTTATTCTGGTATTCAAATCTCGTAGTTCTCGGTGTAATCCGTTGAAATGTTTTGTGAATTTTGGTCATCTGTCGTTTTGCTTTGGACTAATTATCATTATGTGATTACTGAAGTATCGAGAAGTACATGTGAGTGAGGTTTTTTCAAAGGATCAATAACGAATTAAGAGCCATGAAACACTTCCTTTTAAGTAAGCTGTTTTGCTGTTTGCTAACCAATGATTCTTATTTTGATAATTTTTATTACAGACTCAGCCAGTGCCAAATCCAATGAGTTATTTTATGCATCAGTCTCCAGAGATCTTCCACAAGTTTGAAACACTGATGAATCATTTTATAGAACTGGTGGTTCCATTTTTTATCCTTCTGACGAGGCCATTTAGAATTGGTGTGGCATTTTTACAAATTCTTTTCCAGGTGAGTCTGTAGATTCCTCCATTGAGGTTCTTAGTTTTTTTTTTTGGGGGGGGGGGGGGGGGGGGGAATAATAAAATTTTATTGTGGACAAACACATTTTGAGGATGTTCTATGATGCGATAATAATTTCATTCTTTTGTAAGCTCTCTAACTGCAATCCCATGTTAAAGCTGTTCTTACTTTCAGTTTGTATCACTGAAACAGTCATTTCATATTATTAATATTATTTTTTTGTTATTTTGCTAATTTATTTTTATAACCGAATAGTGGCAACAGCAAGTGAACTAGTTGTTCATTTTCTTTGTTTATTTCTACACAGGTTATTTTAATTATCAGTGGTAACTTGAGTTTCCTAAACTGGCTGACAATTCTTCCCAGCCTGATGTGCTTTGATGATCAAAGCCTGGCCTTCTTATTCTCGTCATCCTCAGCCAAGAAAGGAAGTGATCAGAATACAGCAGCTTCACAAGACTGGAACTGCTGAATCAAAGCCCACATGGGGTAATAGATTGAATAGAATAAAATGTATACAAGAATATATTTGTAAAAAAATATATTTACCAATTTAGACGATACAACTTTGTCACGTGCAACATGACTTACGACAAGCCTACGACATGAATTGTTTTGTGTAAATCAAACCTACAACTTGCTTACGATTATCATTGACACGAAAAATGTCGTAGGATTTTGAAACATGTTTTAAAACCCGACAGCAAATCCATTACTACAGTGATACACCCACTGTAATAAGAAATTTACCTGAATTGTCAAGGGATTTAACCCTTTCACTTCCAAGAGTGCTAAGTTCAAAACTGAGGAAAAAATCTTGAATTTCAGTTTGCGAATCTGTCAAAAACAAACAGCACCACTTGATTTAAGTACTGCTCAATAGCTTTTATTTGAATAGTCACACACTAGGGTTTCATCCACAGACTCAAAAGTACAACCACATTTATTGACTCTAGGTTTGACAAACTCTATCTTTGCAAAGTAACTTAATTTTTAAATCAACAATTATGCCAACCATTAGATCTATGGTATAATTCCACCAATTTGTCTGTTTATTTTATTAATATATTTATTTATTTGTCATTTAAGGATTCTTAATATAGTTAGGCTAGACTAGTTTTTTGTATATAAATTAGATTTTATTGATGTAAATTTAGGCCTCCTAGTATAGTTTTTACTGATTTAGGAGTAATTTATTAAAGCATTAACCCTTTCACTCCCAGAGTCAAACCTTGAGTCAATAAATGTGGTTCTAACTTTTGAGTCTATGGATGAAACCCTAGTGTGTGACCATTTAAATGAAAGCTATTGAGGCAGTACTTTCAAGTGGTGCTGTTTGTTTTTGACAATTTTGCAAAATTAAATTCAATATTTTTTACTCAGTTTTGAACTTAGCACTCTTGGGAGTGAAGTGAAAAGGGTTAAGATAAATTCAAATAAGTAACTATTGAAATAAATCAACTGATATAGGGTGGTAGTAGCGGTCCATCAAAACAGAAGGGCTGTAAACCATTACTTACCAGCCGTAAGCATTAAGGTCAGGGCCTAATAGTTCCCACAGCATTTATACTTGTTTGCTTATATCTCCAGGTCTTTGTGTGCGTCGTGTGTTCGAGCTCATGCTTGGTGCCATGATAGCATATCTAAGTATTCCTGTTGTACAGAATCTGCTGTCATCTCGACAAGCCATGAACACATCGTTTGACTCTTTCAGGATAGTCAACACATATGGAGCCTTTGGAAGGTAGAGTAACTTATAAACAGTCCACAATTGACAAAGATTATTCTCTTGTCTCCCATCTTGAGATTTTTGCTATTTGTGATTTACTTACAGGGCACCCCAATGAGACGCCATTCTCTAAACACTCTACAATCCCCCCCCCCCCGGGGGGGGACTCCCATATCAACATATCTTAATTTTGGAAAAGAACCCCTAAAAGGTACCAGAATCTCGTTTTATGGCATAGCTCGAATTAATTTTCACCCTAAGAGGTACCAATTCTAAGACAAAAAAAAGTCATTTTAGATTTTAACAACCCTAACGGTACCAAAATACGAATTTTAAAACCCCTAAAAGGTATGACGATCACCCCCGTCACTTTTATATCGAAGGCCCCTGGGGACGAGAATGGGATGCTAGTCCATCACAGGTACCCCCGTATTTTTGTCAGGTTGCCGCTAACAATTTGTTGATCCCTTTTACTGCATGGATGGTGGAGAGAGACACTGTGAGATTAAAGTGTCCTGCCCAAGAACACAACACAATGATCCCGACCAGGGCTCGAGCCCAGGCCACTTGAGCGACAGTCCTAACGAGTCCAGAGTCCACCGCGCTAACCATGAGGCCACGCGCCTACTACAAGAGATAAACGTATAGCTGCCATGTATGTCAGTACACTATTGGTTTAAATTCTGTTTACTTTTCACAGTGTAACAAAGGAAAGAACAGAAGTGATATTTCAAGGAACAAGAAACTCGACTATTATACTAGATGAAAATGGAGGCATTTGGGAAGAATATCATTTTAATTGTAAACCCGGTGACCCTAAGAAGCGACCATGTGTTATATCACCTTATCACTACAGACTGGACTGGCTGATGTGGTTTGCAGCTTTTTCAGGTCAGTAATAAGATAACGCCCTAGTAGCTGCTTAGAGGGTAAAATTACTGGATTCCGGGGTTGGTTTAATTAGACAGAGGACCGCACCGCACTCAGGCCAACAACTGGCTCACACTGACGGAGCTTATCCCGGTTTCGCCAGCATCAAGCCGACTAGGACTATTGTTACTCCCCCTGGATGGGATGCTAGTCCATTGCAGGTTACCCTTCAGCATTTTGTCGCCGGTACCAATTTATACTCCTGGGTGGAGAGAAGCACTGTGAGAGTTAACCCTTTCACTCCTAAGAGTGCTAAGTTCAAAACTGAGGGAAAATCTGAATTTCATTTTGCCAAAATTGTCAAAACCCAAACAGTACCACTTTTTTTTTTTTTTTTTTTTTTAACTTTGGAATGCTTTATTACACAACAACCATTTACAATTAACTATTACTTAATGAACTTAATTAACAATGATTATTACTTAGTTACAATCATAGGCTATTACTAATAACAAAATAACATAAGCTATTACTTATTACGTTACGAAACAGGCTAATGTTTCATTTACAGAGGTAAACTATTATATAAAATTACAGATATAAGGATCTATCCACAAGCACTCCAACTAACAACAACAACAACACAAGACAAAGACAACACACCATGGACACAATGCAGATACATTATACACTAACGTTATTCTTAATAAAGCGGAAATACAAAACTAGAAACTAGGAGTTTAACCATCCATCCACATTTTTCCTCCAAACAATAACAGGAAAAAAAAAAAAAAATTATAGAAGTGGTTCCCATTTTTCCCTAAAAGCTTGAAGCTTTTTTTTTCTTACAGCAATAAGTTTTTCCGTTTCTAGTTTAGCTTCTACCTTGTGTAGAAATAAATTAATTTTTGGAGAGGATTTGTTTCTTCTACACTCCCATATACATAGCTTACCAAGAATGATCAAATAATTTTAAAAGGTCGTTTTTATGAAGAATACCAATTATAATGTATTTTATGGATAAACTCAAATTTTCACCACGGAGATCAGACCACCAAGTGCTAAAGCTATTCCAAAAAGCCCGTGCATAGGAGCAGTTATAAAAGAGGTGATACATATCTTCCCTGTGAATCCTACAAAAAGAACATTTGTCTGACTCGATTAAACCAATTTTAGATAGTTTGGTATTTGTAAACATAATTTTATTTAGTATTCTATATTGAAAATACCAGACATAAGTTTCACTTGCAACAGTATATGGAATCGAGAATATTTCCTGCAGCGAATTTAAAAGATTCAAATCTGCCGTCAAAGGTTTTTGAAGCTGTTAGGATATTTAGCTTTATTGGATATCAACAATGAATAGAACTGCCACAGTACCACTTGAAAGTACTGATCAATAGCTTTTATTTGAATGGTCACACACAAGGGTTTCATCCACAGACTCAAAGTTACAACCACATTATTTATTGACTCAAGATTTGACTCTGGGAGTGAAAGGAAGTGTCTTGCCCAAGAACACAACACAATGACCCCGGCCGGCGCTCTAACCTGGACCACTCCATCCGGAATCCAACACGCCTAAACTATTCGGCCACCGCGTCTCCCACAACAGAGACATTTTCGTTAAGTTTTTTTTGCCCGGCGTCGTCCAAAGATTCTAAAGTTGACCCGAAGAATTCCGACTATTTCCGAAGATGACCCTAAAAATTTTCTAAGTTCATCCGAGGACTTCCGAAATTTTCGAACGTTATCGGAAAGTTAGCAAACATTTCCGATTGTCACCCGAAGATTGCTGAAGACCAGTATCACTTGTGTTTTCAGAATTTGCAAATTTCTGCAAGCAATTTCTGAAAATATGCGTGATATTAATCCTTAGTTTTACTCGCATGTTGATAGTAGCGCAAACGTGGCACGAAATGCATTGTTTGTATGGAACCTGAATAAAATAATGAATGAATAAAATATCCTGTGATTTATTGTCAGAACTACCAGTACAACCCTTGGTTGATCCACTTGGCAGCTCAACTTCTTGTTAACGATGAACAAGCCACTTCACTGATAGCACACAATCCATTTGCTAACGGCACAGCACCAAAGTAAGTTACTCCATCCATCCATCCAGCGTGCAGGCTGAATGCAGAGATACAGGTTCACTAGTCAAATCAGCTTTTGTTAGTGTCTATTAACCCTGAGCCCCGTTTGCGCTCCTATAGTATTTGTAAACCTTAAATTAGGAGCTACGTCACGGATGGCGCATCTTGAAAATTGTAGCCTAAATTTTTCAAGTTCGTCGTTTTGCAATCTGTCTCAATCTTCCCCAATATTAGCCATCCTTGTTCCTGTTTTGTTTATCATTGCCTCTTTTGGTGTTTTTCTACCTTAGTAAACTGTTATTTTATGGTTTCCTTCGATTTGAAGGTGATTTTGTACATCGGAAAAAATGACTAAAATATCGGAGCAAACAGGTGCTTAACTGGCTCCCGGTTTTCGTAGCATGAAGCGACTAGGAGTATTGCTACCCCCTCTCCCTAGCATTTCTAACAAGTCGCCGCGTTTCCATTTATACACCAGTGTATATATATAGAGAGAGTAACGCAAAGGGCCGATTATTGAAACGAAGTCTTAAATTAAACCTGGTTTAATTAAGGCTAAATTGGGGTTCACACGGGACTACACTGTATTAATACAACGTGGATAAGTCCACCGTTCACATAGATTCTGATTGAGTTTAGATGTGGTACATGTATAACTAGTGTGACTATGGTTTTAAATTCCGCTTCAAAGACCACGGTTTTCTTAAAACGCTGTCTGAACCTCGTTTAAATAATCGGCACAAAGTGTCTTGCCCAAATACAATGACCCCGGCCAGGGCAATTTTTTTACGCCCACTTCAAGATGGCGGCAAGATGGCGGCGTTAAGACTTTTTCCCAAAAAAAGGGAACACAGTTCATGAATTGAGTTGATTCTAACCCACAATACCTTATTCCCTAGCACAACACAATCGAGCCGCTAGCTGCCCGAAACACTAATTTTTAAGGCAATAACGTGCTCCCGTAACATACGTCAAAACTGATCAATACTAACCCGGTTTACTACAATCGAATCATAAAATCGCTACTTAACATCAAATTTTAAAACATTTTTTTAAACCCCCAAACAGTAAAACATTGGCTAAAATTCAAATTCTAAATTGTTGATTAAACCCGAAACAATATTTAGTCGCTTAAAAAATACAAAATGTAAATGGCCGCCATCTTGAAGTGGGCGTAAAAAAAAATTAGCCCGGCCAGGGCTCGAGCCCAGACCGCTCGATCCGGAGTCCAACAAACTAACCATTAGCCCATCGTCCTCTTGTTTTAATTTCCTCTAGATTCATTCGTGGTGAACACTTCCTCTATAAGTTCACAACAATCGGCAGTCAAGAGGCAAGGGGGATATTGGTGGAAACGCACCAGAATAGGGTCTTACTTTCCACCAATCACGTTACGGAGCTGTTAGAGATTATCTGGAATCGCACGGATGGAAAGTGCCAAAACTCAAGAACAAAGTCTACAAAATGTGACAGTTTTAACATTTATTGTACAACTAAAATTTCACCAGTAAAACTGGTTTATTTAACAGAACAGAAGACATTGTAGATTATTACATTAGTAAGTGAGAAAAGATAAACTTTAGAGGTAAAGTGTGGTTGTTAGTAGCTCATACAACTGAACATGGACGAATACAGTAAAATAAAGAAGAAAAACAGCAATTGTTTGGGCTGGAGGTCGTTTCTTACACTGTTTTACCATTTTTTCATGTCGAAAAAATTGCGGGAGACCGGCACAGAATCAAAAAAATATCACATTATTAAAATAAACACCGTGGAGGGAAGGTAAGGCAATTTAAATGAGAATTTATTCCGTATTCCAATCTCTTAGTATCCCCATACAAACCCCTTATATTTTTTACCATTATAATCATATACAGTGGAATCCCGATTTCTCGAGCCTCCAAGGGAAACGAAAATTTGGGTTTCGAGAAATCGGGGAGTTCGAAATATCGGGGGTAAAGATCCTAGGGTTCGAGTTATCGGGGTTTTGTAGCCTGTTCACAGACGTGCTAGAGGTTTTGAGAATCGAGGGTTTGAGAAACACTGAAGGAAATCGGAATTCTACTGTATAGTAGGCTTAGCTAAAAAAATCCGGATTTTTTTGAGAATTTTAGAAGCTGAAAAGATTTTTAGAAAGTCTGGGATTTTTAGGCGAGTTTAGCAAGTTAAAAGATTTTTAGAATTTTTAGAGCCAAAAAATCTGTAAAATGCGTGAAAAGAATATTTAGAGATAAGAATAAGAATAATAATGCTTTTTATAGGCGCATTGAAGAAACTCCATGCGCTTATAAAGCTATATGAAGAGGCATGAGGCTTCAGTGTTCATGGCTTCATGGCCCCCGGTTTCACCATTCAACCATCCCAGAATTCTGTTGTAGTTAGGAAAAATTTACAATTTGTTTGAATAATAATATCATTACGTTTATAGTAAGTGAGAAAAGATAACTTTAGAGGTAAAGTTTGTTGTTAGTAGCTCATACAACTGAACATGGACGAATACAGTAAAATAAATAAAGAAAAAACAGCAATTGTTTGGGCTGAGGTCATTTCTTACACTGTTACCATTTTTCATATCGAAAAAATTGCTGGGAGACAGAATCAAAAAATATCTAAATTGCTTTAAATCAGCAAATTAACAACGGAGACGGTTATTAAAATAAAACACCGTGGAGGGAAGGTAAGGCAATTTAAATGAGAACTTATTCCGTTTTCCTATCTCTTAGAATTTATTTGTAAAATCCCCATACAAACCCATATATTTTTGGCCATTATTGCTGATGCAATACGGCATAACATATACAGTGAAATCCCGATTTCTCGAGCCTCCAAGGAAACGAAAATTGGTTCGAGAAATCGGGAGTTCGAAATATCGGGGTAAAATTTACAGTGAAACAAATCCAAGGGTTCGAGTTATCGGGGTTTTGAGAAATCGAGGGTTCGAGAACACTGAAGAAATCGGGATTCTCTGTATAGCTTACTTCATAACGTGAGCTTGGGGCGCCTGTTGCAATCGTTTCCTCGTATGAAAAGTTCCGAAAATTACGCAAATCACAGAGCAAATCATCGTGTTTCCGCGACACTGCACACTCGTCATTGTCCATTGTCCGTGTATCGCGCGCGTTGCATGTTTGGGACTGCGATATCCATGGCTACTGTCTTCCACAAAATCATGCCATGAATCACGCTTCAGCTGAGCGCAGAGCTGAGCGGGAGACAAATTATTCGTATGATTTATTCACGGTCGAATGATGTCTGACGCGTTCCGCGCCAAGGATCTTGTGTCTCTAGCACGTGTTCATGTCAGGAAGAACTGAAATATTATTAATTTATAGTAAAGGTCCAACACTTTTGCTTCCAGATCAAGTAATTTTCGCCGTTTTATTTGAGATATGAAAAACAGTTAACCGTGATCAACTGTGACATACTTGTGTCAGTTGTGTTATTTTGTGAGTCATTTAGCATATTGACAAAAATCTTTGAAAGCGGAGGGCAAAAGGTTACACTTTCGAAAGCGAAACTACATATATTATCTTTATTATTGAATGCCACAACTTAAAATTGTGTTTGCGTGGAATCTATGTTCATCTGTTTGTCTGTTTGCTAGACGTACATTTTCTTTTTTAACTGATATCTAAACGAGTGAGTTAATTGCCAGAGATTGAGTCGCCAAGCGAGCTACGTCGACTCCGTCTAGCTGGTCGATCATATCTTGGAGAGAAGAATTTGAAAAGGGTTCCGAGTGGGAGCTGTGCGTCTGCCATTACAGGTAACTGTTGTATTTCATCTTGACTAGGAAACTATCTTTTCTGAAGGAAGTGAAGTGCGATTCCTTTTGCTTAATCGTGTCATGTTTCGTATCTTCGACGAATTTTAGGAGGGGGACATTGGGGTTTGCGGTGTTGCGGTGTTGCTCAGTTTTTTATGCGGTATTTCGGTGAATAAAATCCCACATTGCGGTATTGCGGTGATCTCAAATCCTGCGTGTGCGTTGTTTTGTGTTTTTAAACCTCCGGTGTACGGTGAAACGAAATTATTTGCGGTGTTACGGTTCTTGTTGGACCCTTGTACAATAATCGTCGACCCTTGTCAGAACTAAAATCTTCGTTAACCCGTGTTTATTTATTAAAGCACGTACCTTTGTTAAACCTGTTAATTTGTAACACAGTATAGTCAAATACTACTGTCCAGTTAATATTTTATGCTTCAGCAGCCAGTCGCAAGCAGTCTTCATTTATAAGTAACTTAATATATTGCGGTGTCGGTGTTTCGTCAACTTTTCGTGCGGTGATGCGGTGTTTTTTCGATTTTTTTGCGGTGTTGCGGTATTCAGAGCCCCCCAATGTCCCCCTCTTTTAGCGACTTCAAAATGAATGGTCGGTTTTAATATTCGCTTTGCCGAGCAAGATGCGAGAGCAGTGAAGTTGTATTGACCGAACAAACGATCACAAGGCAGGTTCTTGGAAATCGAAACAGGAGCGCTCCTGACCGTAAGCTACCGTAGATTTCGAACCAATCAAAAATTTGTTCGAATTTTAAAATTAGCGAACCCAATCGAAGTCAATCGCGTGATTGGGTTCTTTATATTACCGAACACAATCGAGTGGCAATCCGTTTGGTTCGCTTACGTTAGGTTCGATTAATAGTCATTGAATATATTGATCAACGTTCGATAGACAGTGAATAGAAGTGCGAGATCTATTAGGCCCAGTTCAGACCCCGTACTTCACATGATGGGAAAAATTGCTGTTATATTGAAAAATACATAGATGTTATTGAACTAGCGTGAGGTCCGTATTGGAAAATATTGGTCGAGTTCTTTTTTTGCAAGTTTATGGACCGAGCCGAAGGCGAGGTCCATAAACTTGCAAAAAAAGAACGAGACCAATATTTCCCAATACGGATCGAACAAGCTAGTTCAATAAGGTTTTTATTATAATGGCTTTTTAAAATATTTGCTGAGAAATTAATGCAACCATTCTCGCTAACGCGCGCGCGCCAAAGCTAAGCATATTCTTTCATTTTTCAGGCCACGTAGCGAAAAGTTTTAACCAAAATTGTCCGCCAGACATGAGGGAAAAATGTTTCTACTTATAGAAAACAGTTTTCTTTTGTTCAATGTTTCATAAAAGGAATTTGGCGAAATGAGTTCGTGAGCGGTCCATCTTTGGCGGTCCGTATTGCAAAATTCGGACCGCTCAGGGAACCAATCAGAATGTTCCTTTTCATCGTGGACCAGTTTGCCATATAATAAATTATAATAATTCATGCATTTGTTTCGGCTCATGTAAAGTTCGGCGTCTGAATCAAAGCCGGTCCACAGCCGTTATTCCCGGCTGAGCCAGGCGGGAAGAACGGCTGAGCCGATCCGAATTGATTCAGCCGTTCCGAATTGATTCAGACGCCGTACCTCACATGAACTTAATTCATCGAATTCGATTCGGCTCATGTGAAGTACGGCGTCTGAACTGGGCCTAATTAGATATACACACGTGCTGCGATGTGCTAGTGATGACATTTTGTGCAATAAATACCTGGTCAAGAGCTGATCTGGTGTATTTTACGGTCTTTACGTGATTTTATAGCCTAGAAAGAGGATGGAGGAGCGCGAAGGCTAGTGATTTTATGACTTTTATGGTTGTTCATTTGCGTTCCGAAATCGAACGCAATTCGAGCATTGACACAATTTGGTTATTTTCGACAATGTTTGAATACCGCACACAATCGACTCCAAATGTTCGATCGTTGTTTCGATTGTGTATTGCTGAATGTTCAATTTGTGGGAAATATAGGGCGCGAGGTTTAGGCGCGTGCGTGGGAGGAGTACGCGCGCGCAAGAAATATCACTTTTCTCATCGCGCGCATTTCCTTGCGCGCGCGCGCCGCCGCCCGCTACAACTCGGTGTGGAAACTCGCGCCTTATATATTTAACTCATGGTTAATCGAAAACTGCGACTGTTTCACGGTCTAAGATTTTTGCACGTCAAACGACAAATCGTAAAAAACGTCGTAATAATTATTTTTCGACTGTAATAATGCAATTAACCTCGTTCCCAGGGCATTTTCTTCAACCAGTCCCCTCTCTCGCACCAGGACTGGGATTATGTAACATTGAACCTGAGAACGAGTTGATTTTAAGAAAGGCGCGAGGTTTTAAGCGCGAGGTATTCAGTAATCAGTCAACAATTAGATTAATTAAAGCAGTATGATTTAACTTTTGAACAAATTTGAGGATTTCGGACCAAATAAATTAATGTGGTTAATATATGGTAAACTTGGTTGAAAGACTGAGTTATGCATAAAATATGAGTTAACAGCCAACCAAGTTCTGTTGTTCTTTATTTTATGGGTCTATATAAATATTTACGAGTTTAATCTGTAATTATCTTAGGCGCCATTACCCATGGCTTCTGTGGCACCAACATTTCATTCTACCAAAGAAACAACTAATTATGCACGGTTATGCCGCCTTCTGGTAGATGTTGGTTCACATGTCCTGAGAGAGACATTTGACAGGAAACGTCCACCGGGAAGCCTGCACACAGTTTTGTCAAGCCCTCCAGTACACCCTGTATTACAATCACTTCGAAAGAAAAGAGTCCTGAATCCTTCACAATGGGGCAAACTGTATCCTGCCATCAAATCTTCAGTTTCTTCAAAGAATTTTGACATCACTCTACTGATGGTCCTGCTTAGGAATATCTGTGGACTCGTTCGTCCTGCAACTGGTTGGGATAACCCTCCTTCTGTAGCAGATACAACCCTTGAGGCAGATATTGTTCGCATCAAGTGCTACAGAAACACAGTGTATGGTCATGCCAGCGAGGCCTCAGTTGATGACGCAACATTCAGTCAGTACTGGAAGGACATCCAAGATGCATTGGTGCGACTGGGAGGAGACCAAGGTGCTATTGATGATCTCAAGAATGAATGCATGGACCCTGACTTTGAGGAACACTACCAAGAGCTTCTTAACAGTGGGTAAAGGATGAGGTCAGCATTAAGGAGAGATTAGATGAAATTGAAGAAAAGTTTAGTAGGAAGCTAGATGACTTGACAGAATCAATTGCCAATCCTGAAAAGAAATAGGAGTTGAAGGTAAGAAGTATTATATGATATATAATTAATAACATTGTTGGGGCCAAACTATCAAAATGCTCCACTGAACGCACATTTACACAAACTTTATTCAGTAACAATTTGATGCAATTGCTACAAAATAAATAAAACTCACGTTATTAGGAAAAAACGAACAGAAACAAAACAAATGAACCAAAATTGACAAGATAAAGACACTTGCATACAGACGTAGTATGATTTCCAGGAAAACATCGATAAACTGTACGAAATGAAGCTTAAAAAAGGCGGAATTATGCGGTTCAAACTGAAAGAATTCGCTTAACAAAATAATAACAGAATGACGGAAGAATTCGGTAGCAATAAACATGTTTCATTCCATAATCAGTCCTAAATTGCAAGTAAGGAAAGAAGAAATAAATTTCGAGAGATGCTACAGATCTGAGCAATATGAACCAAAACATTATTGGTTTGGAATAATTAAAAAGAAAAAAAAATGCCTTTTCAACATAATCCACAGGAAGCCCATGCAACAGTAACCTTGGTCACATTATTCGTAGACTGTTAAAAAGACGCAAAATGATTGCAAATAAGTCATCCTGATAGCGCGCAACGTAAAACACAAGTCTGGATTTCAGAATAAAAAACCATGTTTACGCTACACTAATGGGGTGATACCGGGGCTTGTTTGCACGTCAGAGAGGCGGTACTATGCAGGCGTTTGTCTCCCTCCCTGTTTTGTCTACAGTGGCTTTTAGCCAGAATTAATTTGTGTTAGTCATTAAAAGAAATGCGCTCAATGAGCTTTCGGAATGCAACCAATGCGCTGATAGGCATTGGAATTTTTTGTACGAGCGATATCTCAGAGATCGCGGCGCTGTAAACATCCCAGACAGTTAACCCTATTCTGCCTGGGCTTTTTTTCGTTCGTGAGCCTGGGGAGGGGGGGGGAGCAGGTAGTGCCCCCCCCCCCCATGTATCTCGAAAAGTATTGACGCTATGAAAATGAAACTTACATGGTGTGTAAAGCATCCGAAAATCTTTATTTTAGTGGAAGTCACGTGTCAATTATGACGTCATACTCGCCATAATGACGTCATGCATTTAAAAAAAATCCGCCATCTTGGATCCTAAATCTTGGATTTCTAAATTGTTCAGAATTGTCAGAAAATCTCCAAATATGTTTTTAAAAAAATCATTAATGTTCCCAACCCATGAAAGTAAACAAGACAACAACAGTTGTGGGGTAAAGGGGTGGGAGATGAATTACTCCAGGTCAATCTAGGCTACATAGTAGCTTGGCAATGGGATTCCGTAATCCCCCAATCATCACTTGAGGGCATAATCCCCCATGAGTGAGGTTCTTTATCTATGGGGGGTCAAATTGGTAGGTCCTCCCCAGTGGGCCAATATCTCCTCTGAGCGAGGTACATATCCTCCCCAGAGGGCCAGAATCCCCCCTGAGCGAGGTCTATATCCTCCCCAGAGGGCCAAAATCCCATCTGAGCGAGGTCATATCCTCCCCAGAGGGCCAAATTCCCACTGAGCGAGGTCCTAATCCTATCCGAGCTTATACCCCATGGTTACCATAGTAACCGATTGTGAATGGGCAGAATTCATTTCTAAGTAACTAAGACTGTGAGTCCATGAGGAAAAGTGTGACCTGTATTGGGAGCACTTCATCCCTCACCCATGTTTATTAGAAGTGATCACGATTGGCAAACGACCTTAACACAACACATCACTGGTCAGTAAAGTTGAAATGACTGAACCTTGTGTAGTAGAATTAAACAGAACAAATGAAATGACAAGAATCGCAGAAAAATGTCTGTAAAAGCCATGCTTGACAGTCTTTTCGTAACTTAATACACGTACCTTAAGTGAGATAAATAGTAGAGGAAATGGACTAAAAACTATTACAATGTGTAACCACAGAATTATCCTCATTGTGCTCTCAACATGTACGTTATTACTCAGTTAACTATTGAAAACAACAGACTGCATTACATTAATCAGAAAAAATGTTAAATGGTAAAATATTGGCATGGAAATCGATAGTAAATATATGTTTACATGTAAGCTACACTGGTAAGCAAGGAAATCCATCAATGCTGCACTGGGCGGTCTATTCGCAGCTAAGTTGTATACATGTACCATTATAGTAGAGAATGATACTAACTCATCCCAAAATCAACTCTCCAACGCCCCATGTAGCATACAGTACTACGAGCCAATACAGTATATGCATAATTGTAGTTACAGAAATAATTGCCACATATTTAGTATTGTTGCATATTACAGGACTTGCAGTGTTAAGGGTACGATGGTGGTTGGTGCTTAAATAACCGTGACCAAACTATGCCCAGCTATGCACTAAGATACCAAGACAACACATGGGGGGGACGGGGGGGGGGGGGGATCGAATTAACTGAACAGAGCAACAACTGCAAATATTGCAGAATGAATAAATGAGGTGAATACTGGTTGCTAAATGTGCTTTGTTTCACGTGAACGGCCGCACGTGATTGGTCGCACGTGATTGGTCCGATAAAGTGGTCTGTCACGTTGCGCGTGACTGCAAAGTGACCTTTGGGCTATATCGAAGAGGGCATGGTTGTCACATCAACTTAAATTTATAATACTTATAAATTGGCTAGAAAAATATAAAGATGCCAAAACGGAAAAAATTTTGGAAGGATTTCATCGTAAAAGCAAACATTTTATACCAAATTTGGCTAAAACGGCCTGTCAAAACTTGGTTGCCATGGAAACATCAAGTCATGTGATCAAAAAAATTGACACACCAAAAATGTTCCCAGATAATTTTTAGGAAAAGTAATAAAAGTTTGGCTATTGATTGGCTTAGCCCTGCGTAGCAGGCTCTGGAGTAAAATGAAGCACGAGTTGGAAAACGCGCGGCGACCTACCCGGCCCAGACCTTCGCCGCTGAAAAATTTACTTCGCGCGCGCCAACAAGACCGCCAGCTACACAGGCTAAGGCTCAGTGGTGAAATTGCTCCCTGGCTAGGGGGGGACATAGTCAATTTTTACCAGTGGCGTTCGGGAATTTGTATGGGGGGGGGGGGGGGGGGGGGACCGTAATGGAGAGCTTTTATAATTTAATAATTTATTGACTTGATATAGCGCCTTTTAACATACCTTTTCCAGGTAGACCGTCCATGACCTAACAGCCCCCAGGGAGTAGAGGGTCAGGGGTTGCTTTGTTGCTGGCTAGAGGGAGAAGATAGGGGTGGCATTTTTTGCTGAATCTCAAGTGACCCCTTACTTGGCTTTTTATCAAATGAATTGGCATTGTGTGGCTTGGTCCTGTTTTTGCTGCCTTAAGCTGAGCTGCTTTGGGCAGGGGTTGGCTTAGCTAAGCAACCAGCAATGTGCTGACCTGCTTGGGTCTGTCATTTCCCCGCCGGGGGAGGGGCGGGGAATCCGAAACTGTTTGGTGGGTTTGGCCAATCTCTCGGGTATGTTTTTGTTGAATCAAGACACTGTGTCAGATATATATATAGATAACAATGCGGAGATAGCTTGTAGCATTATAGTGTTATTATTTTTTTCCCTGCGAGCGCGAGCGAAGCGGAAACTCTCGAATCCTGCAATCTGATTGGTTCCGAGAGCGGGCAAGATTTTCCAATCTTGCCCACGGTCAAAATATCAAATGACTTTGCCGCCAGGCCTGTGCTTCCCAACCGAAAACGTTTTAATTTCTGCAACGTGGGAAGGTCGATGCGAAGAAGCTTTAACTTAATTTTTCACATTATATTGCTCTCTTATCGTTGTCAAGTGAATGGAGAACTACGCAGTGGAATTAAAGTTAGAGAGTTAGAGTATGTTAATCTCGTACCCAGATCTTCTCAACCCTCGGGAGAGAACATCTGGGTACGAGATTAAGAGTATGTAAGATTGTTCTAAAATTTTGCCGGTTTCGGCAGACTTTGAATGGTTTTTATGCTAAATTTGAAATAGCTTCTCATTTTATTTCAGCTGCTTTTAGCGGTGAAATTCCGTTTTGAGTCTCCATCGTCTGTTCTTCACATCTACCTTTCTGTAATTCTGGTGTAAAAATTAATCGTCAGAGTTTCTTGTTATTTGGATTAAGTTTTATTTCTTCCGTAGTTTTATAGCGAGCTTGCGATCAGCTAAAGGAATACCCGTGCGCGTGAAAAACAGATTTTTCAAAGCAAGATGTCAAGATTTCTAGCATTATCAAAACCAAGTAGTAAAAAATTAATACGTTATCTGCAGGCCATGGTCGGTCCGTAGTTTTTCTCAATACGGACCGACCAAGGCTGGCAAATAACATATATGTATTGCTTGCATTTTTAATCGTCACGGGCTTGCACAAATACAGCAAAAACGTGTAAAAGATATCTCAGTAGCAAGATATATGTGTTTTTCAGAACACTCTCATGGAGTAAGTGTACAATGAAACAGTCGGTATTGTGGACCTTTCTGCATTTCATCATTCTCATAAAGTAATGTCCGGCACCAAATTAGCGAACGAACGGGAGTTTTATTTCGTTCCCAAATTTGAAGCAAAATCAATTGAGTAAGTTAAGCATGCATACCGTAAAAGCTCTATTAAGCCCCCGGGGGACTTATTTAATTTCAGGCCCAAGAAGGGGGGAGGGCTTATTAGAGAGGAGGGCTTAATAGAGAGGGGGGCTTATTTCAAATCATAAATTCCCATTAAATTTTCAAACTTTACTATTACACCACTAACTAAAACAGAACAAGAAATGGGTTATGTATGACCGTCTCACAGATGCAATGTCGTTTACACCCTAACTCAACGATACTTCTGGAAATTAAAGACCACGTTTCAATGAGACGCCAGGAAATATTACTGAAACGTCGTTTATATCAGCCTGACGGTAAGAGGGGGGGGGGGGGGCTTAATAGAGAGAGGGCTTATTACAAAATTTAACTCCCAAAGGGGGGCTTATTAGAGAGGGGGGCTAAATAGAACTTTTACGTTACTGATACGGAACCAAACTATACAGACCATATATTTATACTTTCTTTCTAACTAGCGTGTACTGTTTTTAAAAAATGTTGTTTATTTTTGCTTTTTAGCTACAGGTGCCTACACAGAGGCTTTGAAATCATCGATTAAAAGCCAAACGGATTTCCAGCCAAAATCAATGGCCTCTCCCACCATTTCTAGCGTCAAAACAGATCAGATATTTACCAATCTTCTGATACAACATGGAAGAAAGCCCGTTGACGACCTTGGTATGGAAAGAAAGGAACGCCTTCGTCAGTACAGTGAAGTGAGTGGAACTCGAGTCGAACACTGTCAAGAAATATTCATTCGTAGAAACGACCGTGAAGAGAACCCCGAGTCTATCCTTCTCACTGGGAAAGCAGGGATTGGAAAATCTCTGTTTTGCCAAAGCTGATTCGAGATTGGGCCTACGACAAATTATTTCACGAGCCACAAACAAATGCGCAAATCCCTAATTTTAAGTTTGCATACTTGCTTACTTCCGTCAGTTGAATTTACTTGGAGGTGACCCGTGTTACTTTGAGAGAAATCTTAAACTGTTCTTTCAGTATTGGATGACCACTCAAATATTGATGACTCTTTATTTGAATACATTGTAAATCATCCTGAGGAAGTTTTGATTGTCATTGACGGGTATGACGAATATTCAAAACAAGGCGACGTCGCTGGTAATTTGGATGAACAGTATCCAAACAACCCTCAAGAGAAAATGCAGTAGCCGCACTGTGTGCCAAGCTAATTAAAAGAAAAATCTTGAGAGGGTCAGTTGTTATGATGACGTCAAGACCCGATGAAGCTGATAAGATGAAGGAAATTCGCTTTGATCGACATGTAGAAATTACGGGATTTTCCTGAACAACAGGTGAAAGAATACATTGAAAAGTATTTCAGAGAAAACGAAACCATGAAGAACATTGTACTTGATCACATCACGAAGAATGACGATCTTGTCAGCTTTGCCCACATTCCTGTGCTCTGTTTCCTGATGTGCTGTTACTTTGAGTATATTCTAAAGGAATCAATGAGCACTGATGATCTCCCCGTCAAAACAAGTGACCTTTATTTTGAAGTTGTCAACCGATTTGTACTGGATCATAATAAAAAGGAAATTCCTTCGAAGAAACGCTGGATAAATTATCCCAGTTAGCAGCTCAATTGCTTCTGGAGAAACGGTTTCTGTTTGTTGAAGAAGACATGAAAGAGTTTAGTTTGCAAGAAGTTGAAAGCCTGAGAGCAAGCGGTCTTCTGCATTGTGGTCCTCCTTTCAGGAAATCTTTTTCTCAAACTACGAAACATTTTTGTTTTACGCACTTAACTATTCAGGAATATTTAGCGGCTCGTTGGTTTGTGAAGAGAAGAAAGATTCCCTCCAGACAAAATATGTCCTCGATGGTTATGCAGTTCATGGCTGGTATTTTATCAAAGGAAAATGACACTGACGAATTTATGGAAGAATTACTTGAAGAATTTATATCTTCACACTCCATCCTTCTAACAGCGAAGTGTCTTTCAGAGTATCAAGACAAAGAATTTGCTAAAAATTTCTTTAAGAAAAATTACCGTCAATTCACTGATGGCAATAGAGGAATTAAATTTAAAAACTTAACTGATGTGGACTGTATTGCGGTGTCATTTTTGTTAGATGTCATCAGTGCGTTAAATGAAGAAGAAGCCGATACAAGGCATCAAACATTTTCTGAACAGCCATTAACTGTCAAAAGGTTGGCAATCTTTAATTCAAATCTAACACGGTCTGGAGTAAGACGAATCTGTAACTCATTGGAGAAAGAAGTTTGTGCAGTTACCGAGCTGGAGCTGATGATTTGTCATTTGAATGACGAATGTGCTGAATGCATTGAAGGATTACTGTCAAGTAAATTAACTGAACTGATCCTGTCTCATAATCAGATCACCGATGCAGGTGTTGTCAGTTTATCTCAAGCATTACAATCATCGTCCTGTAAAGTAACCACACTAAATCTGACTGCTAATCAGATCACCGATGCAGGTGTTGTCAGTTTATCTAAAGCATTACAATCATCATCCTGTAAAGTAACCACACTATATCTGCGTTATAATCGGATCACCGATGCAGGGTTGTCAGTTTATCTCAAGCATTGCAATCATCAACCTGTAAAGTAACCGAACTATATCTGAGTGGTAATCAGATCACCGATGCAGGTGTTGTCAGTTTATCTCAAGCATTACAATCATCATCCTGTAAAGTAACCACACTAGACCTGAGTGGCAATGAGATCACCGATGCAGGTGTTGTCAGTTTATCTCAAGCATTACAATCATCAACCTGCAAGGTAACCGAACTACATCTGAGTGATAATCAGATCACCGATGGCCGGCGTGAAACGTCTTGGAAATCTATTAAAACAAGATCTTAAAGTACAGGTTTTAGAGCGATAGTGGTATAAAGACAAAATTCGATTTAGCCGAATACTCGGATAGTTGTACATATTTAACTTAACATGAACATACATGGGGCTATAAGCCAATGTGGATATAAATCCGGTATAGATTATTTACTTTTTCAGTTGTATTCTATCTATTTTAGTCCGTGTTCTTTTAAGACAAAAAATAAAACCTTTGTAAATAATATAAGCATTTAGTGACTCAAGAATATTTTCTGTGTTTTATTTTTGTCTTGAGTAAAAGATGAATTTTGCGTGTCTTTGTAAATAAAGATTTATTTCTTTTAATTAGTCACTGACAAATTGCATCTTACAGGGATGGAGGTGGAGGGGATTGTTCAGTCTGAAGAAAGTACATCTTATCAATCGTGTGTGTATGTGGTGGGTGGGGGGGGGGGGGGGGGGGGGGGGGGGGGTTGGGAGGAGGGTGGGGTAGGGGGGAAGCAGGGGTGAGACCCGTAAGAAAATGGGGTTGGGTAATCTATGGAAATCCAAGGTGGTAGAAACCGGACGAAACAGCAAGCAAATCGCAACATTGCCTAATATTTAGCAATAGAAAATACACAAAGAGGCGTGAGCCACTAATGAAGGGGCGGGTACTGGGAGTAAACGGGAAGGGGACAACTCAGACTGCCCTGTCCCCTCCCACTCCTCCCCAGCGCTCCCACTCCCCTACTCAATCAGTCATTTTCGACCTTTTTTGGAGAGGGGGGGGTCCTTGTGATCGGAGATATCATGAGAGTTTAAGCAAACCACGACGGCAACAGCAACGAGGTCACTAAATGAAAGATTAATGAGCGGTACAGTGGCTTTGCACGTGTTTTAAAAAAATATGTACAATTTTGAGGGGTTCTCTCTCTGCAAAAACAACAACACAAACTGACCCAATTCTTTAGGAGAACACAAGGCGAACTTTTCAAGCTTCTCTGTGGATTTGAACGCCACCTTAGATAAATTACATATTCAGCTGAGACAAACTGAATGGAACTAGAGATCCGCGAGATTCTGAAGTAAAAAATAAGTTCAGTTTTAAACAATCGACGTTGTTGTCCTCGGTGTTGGCCGTCGTGGTTGCTTCAAAAAATCCCTAAAGCCTGGTTCACACTTGTGAAATAAGCACAGGCATTAGCGGCAAGCATAAGGAAACTAGTGTGCACTGAGGTGAAATAAGCACAAGCATTAGCGGCAAGCATAAGGAAACTAGTGTGCACTGAAGGCGAAATAAGCACAAGCATTAGCGCAAGCATAAGGAAACTAGTGTGCACTGAGGCGAAATAAGCACAAGCATTAGGGCAAGCATAAGTAAACTAGTGTGCACTGAGGTGAAATAAGCACAAGCATTAGCGCAAGCAACAACAACAACAACAACAATAAGCTTTATTTGCATGAACATAAATCATTACAGTATTGCAAAAGCGTAAAATAATATAGATAGAAAACGAACTGAAAATTAAATAAGTAAGCTAGTGTGCACTGAGGTGAAATAAGCACAAGAACAAGAAAAATAAACTTTTTCTTTTTTCTTGTTTTTTGTGCTTAATTTCCTTATTTCACCAGTGTGAACCGGCGTGCAACAAGCACACAATTTCAGTAATGTCGGAGCTGTCGAAAATTAGTGGAAAATTTCCGTAATGCCGGAAGTCTCGAAAATAAGTGAAAATTTTCGTGATGCCGGACCTATTGGAAATTAGTTAAAATTTCCGTGATGCCGGACCTGTTGAAAATAAGTGAAAATTTTCTTGATCCCGGACCTGTCGAAAATAAGTGAAAATTTCAGCGTGAATGATGATCATAATAGACTGCGAGCAGTCCCTCTTTCTTTCTGATATCGAGCGCGAAGCGCGAGTGAGCGGAAATCGAGCGCGAAGCGCGAGCGAGCCGGAGATGGGCCGAGCGGAAGTGAGTCACGAAGTGACGAGCGGAAGTGAGTCACGAAGTGAGAAGAGCGAAAGATATCTTTCGCTCTTCTCACTTCGTGACTCACTTCCTCGTCACTTCGTGATTCACTTCCGCTCGGCCTATCTCCCGCTCGCTCGCGTTTCGCGCTCGATTTCCGCTCACTCGCGCTTCGCGCTCGATATCAGAAAGAAAGAGGGACTGCTCGCAGTCTATGATCATAATTTCTAAAGCACTGCGCGTGCGTATGTCCTTTTGTGTTTGTGCGCCTGTTTGTGCTTATCTCACAAGTGTGAACCAGGCTTAAAAGAGAATGGCCGTTTTCACGTCGTTTCAAGTCGTCTTAGTGTGAAAAGTGGACGGACACGATTTGGACATAAAACTCGTTTGATTTTTGTACGTAGATTTGTCCCGTCTATTAAGAAGATGTTTCGAGGTCGACTTTTAGGCCCTATTTACATGGAAGGAGGATGATCCTAGTGCTAGGATCATCCTAGCAGGCGGATCATCCTAGCGCGACATGTTTTCTGCTTTCAGTTTACATGCGAAGGGTTGCATTTGGCCCTAGCACTAGGATGATCCCAGCGCTAGGATGATCCTATCTGAGATGAGGGATGATCCTAGCGCCAGGGTTATGTTTTGCCCTTGTAAACGCTTTGCTAGGGACAACTCGCCTACCCGGGACAACTTTATTTTGACTTCAAAAAGCAAAATATGTTCAAAATACCAACAAAATCAATTATTTGTGACCAAAAAACATCGTATTTATTCAGAATTTGTTTTACCTTTGCTTTGTAAGTAAATAATTTTTCCGATAACGGCTTTTTGCGACGAAATTTTCGATATAATATTTGTCGCTACTGTCGCTAAAATACTCGATAGGAGAATAGTTTATAGTTTTGCCGTCAAACGCGTTCCAAACTTAAAGTGCCCATAACCTTTTTTTTTTTTTTTCTCATCTGAATCTAAACATCACCAAACGAACTTCTGCGAAAAAAATTTGCGATTTGGACAAAACGCGAATTTTTTATGAATTTTATAAAACGTTCAAACTTGCCGCCATTGTGGATCACCATTTGCCTTAGTCTCCTCTCGGTCCTTCAGAGCTGTGACGTACTTTCAGGAACACGTGACTTTAGACTTGCTCTCATCTTACTGTAAACAAGTAGAGAATCGTATCCTAAAATGCCGGAACGATGCGTTGCAGCGAGATGTGGCAACACGAACGACCCCAAGAACAGAATAAGCATGCACAAGATTCCTTTCGTGGACGTAACATGTGTGAAAAAACTGAGGAGGCGAAAGAAATGGATTTACTTCGTGCTGGAGATCAGAAGAGGAAGCATCCTCAGTCGTGCTATGTGCTCGAAGATCGAAGCACTTGAAAGAGAGTAGCCTGAGATCAGGCTCCTGAATAAAATTTGCGAGCGAAGCGAGCCGAGTCGCTGCCTGGGACGAGAACGAAAGCGTCGGAGCCTGAAGACATTCCTTTGACGCCGCCGATCCATGATACCAGATTCTGGTATCATGATCTGATTGGTCATTTTTGCTTAATATTGACAGATTCGCGTGAATGATGACAGATGTTGACAACACAATGTCGCGCGTTGTTTGTTGAAGTTGAAACAGGAGAATTGAGCAAGCGTTACGGAATTTATTCATCAGATCTTTCAGAGATATCTCTCGGCTCAAGGAAGAGCAAAAGATATGCCTAGAATCTGTGGCAAAGAGCGCGATGTATTTGGACTCTCTTGACTGGTTTTGGCAAGAGTTTAACCTCGGGTGGAGATTAGAACGATCTATACTGCTCTAATTGTGTCGCCGTTGCAGTTTCGATAATTAATGAAAGACTAAGTCGAAGAGTTGTCCCGTTTAGGCCTGAAAGCTGAAGTTCGAAATGGAAGGATAAAAACTGCCAAAAAATTGGACACGGAGCCGGTTAGCCGGTGATCTTTTGCGTTGGAGTCCTTTCATTTGTGAAGAGAAAATTACGGCTGAAAATTGAACATTCAACAGACGTAGCGTTGGCTAAAATTACATATTTGCATACGCGTATTACGATAAATTTCGTGGACGAAGCCGTCTTCATCGCTTTATACGCTTACTTTTAGCAATTTTTACTGTCAAGCTTGTTTTATGGTAATACTTGAAATGAAACGATCATTTTCCGTGGGAAATAATTTATTTAACCATTCTAGTAAACAAGAAGTTAATTTGGAAACACGCCAAACACTCCAGGTGACTTGTTGACATTTGATAACAGGACTAATTACTGGAGGGCGGATCGGCGGCATCAAAGGAATGTCTTCAGGCTCCGTCGCTTTCGTTCTGCAGCGACTCGGCTCGCTTCGCTAAATTTTCTTCAGGAGCCTGATCTCAGGCTAGAAAGAGAGGATTTCACCCACCGATTAATTCCAACCTCAAACGGGAATTGAAGGCCGATGAAATCGGGGTATGTGTTTATCCCACAATACACACGAAACCTGAGGACTTAGTTCAGGAGCCGCCTTCGAAGAGGGAAAAACGAATCGGGTAAGCTTTCGTATCAATTTAGCAGGTATCGCATGTGCTCGTGACATCCGAATTTCTGAGGTTTATATTGAGGTTTTTCTTATATAGTTTGACCTCTTACCATTAAAAGTCGCAAATATCATGAAATATCGCTTAATTGTTTTCGTTTTAATATTCTCATGGATCGTGAGATCCGCGAAGTCTCGTTACAAAGTGCTATTTACCAAATACAGTCCCCCAGTGTCCCAGGGAGGGGAGGGGGAGGAGGTGCGAAATATTTTTGGGTTTGAAATTCACAATTTCGGGATTTTTTTGGGTAAGAAAATGTTTGAAAATATTTTTTTGGCTAGTTTGATTTTAGTAGGGATTTTTGGGGGTACAAAGATTCACAGTAATGCATGATTCAATTCCTGCTGTTACCATCCCCCCCCCCCCCCCCCCCCCCACCTCCGGGCTTAGTGCTCTGCTGCTGCCTACTTACTACAAGCGGTCAGGCGGTAAGCTGCTGGGTGTGGATAAATCCAGCCCTGATATGCCAACATGTCAGCCATTTGCATTTTGTACAATTTTATAAGCAGCAATTTTCCTTGTGTTGGATTAATTAATGGTTCAGTATTGGATACTGTCTTGGTATGATTTCTGCACAGCCCCCATACCAAAGCATACATAAAAAGGAATCTTCCCGCATCAGTCATTTCCTGCAGTGACTATCAATGTATAGACTGCAAAACAGTCGTTATTTTTCTGCTCAATAAGGCGCGAAGCGCCGTAAGCGTGATCCTCGCGCGCCCGCAGTCCTACTCTCCGTTTTCACACTCGCTCCAGACCTTTCATTCGAAGACCGCGCGCGTATGAATCGTAACGCGAAAAATACGACTGTTTTGCAGTCTAATCAATGTATAATATTTGCTTTTGAAACAAATAGTGATTTATAATTAATTTGCTATTGTTGTTAATTTTCACAGAAAAGAAGGGTCTACATACATGTATGATGTAACAAGATCAGAAGGCAACTCATTCAAGCAAAAAGAATCAGCGGAAAAATGATTGCATTAAGTGAAGAGCTGAAGACAATAATTGTCTTCAGCTCTTATTATCTTATTATCAAATAGTTGGATAAATTATTAGAATAATTTTCCTGCATGGATTCCCCCAAGTCCAACTCAAAATAATAAATTATAGTGTTTGTTGTTTCGTTTTTTGTCTTCAAATTGTAAAATAACTTGTTTCTAAATAAAACAATTTATTGTGGAGTTGACTCTAGTAAATTTGTTTCAAAATTTAAAGACAAAATGAGGAGCCGAGCAGCGGGGATCCTTGGCCTCTTTCACTGTGCAAAATGGGTTTGCTTGGGGTATAAGAAAAGTGCCCACATTTTATATCTTGATTAATAAATATCCCTGGATGACCTTGGGTCACCTCTGTCACCTGCTCCTTTTCCCCTTGAAGTAGACTCTAATAAAAGTATTTGTGCAAAGCAAAAACATTATAGACGGCCATGCTGTAAAATTTTTGGTTACTTTTCAAGGGTGGTATTATAGGAGCTACAAATATTATACACCAGGCATGTTGACTCAAAAATTATTTGCACTGTAAAAAACCATGCACACAATTTGATATACATATAATTTATTAAAATAATTAGGTGTTAAAAATAGTGTTCTGGTGAACTTGTAGCCTGAGCGCTCCCAGTGGTGGCGCCGCAAAACGGCGTCTGTTTTCTCAGGCTAGTGAACTTGTATCTGTGTCTCTTTGGATGGCTGCAATATCATCTAAAAAGAAGAGAAATTGAATTCATCTTTATATTGTGCCTGCTTATATCTTTTGAAGAATTATCAGTTGAATAAGCAAAGATGTACTGTCTAATAGACCATTTTACAGTTCTGTGAAATGAAACCAAGCCTCTGTATCAAAGCGAGGTTAGGGGTGACCATGAGATGATAGAGGTCAGAAACTAGTTTAAATAATAACAGAATAATTTACATTTGAAAAGAAAGAAGGTTTGTATCACAACAAAGTCACCTCCAGCCTCACTTCTGTTCAAAGGCCTGGATTCTAAGCACACAACTGTAAAATGGACTATTAGGGACTGTGCAATAATTATCAGGAGGGGGGGGGGTTGGAAAATGAGCTTCATGTAGCCTAATATTAGGTAATACCCCCCCTCCTAAAGGAGTGAATTTTGTTAGTGCCCCCCCTCTAATCAGTCAGATATTATGTACGACCCCCCCCCCACCCCTCCCCCCCACTCACAGCATACACACACTTTATACAAGTACCCTACATTTTCTCTACATGCACCTGTGGATTAAAATCTTATAACAGAAAGAAGAGCTCCTACTACATCACTGGAACAAACATCACCTCGGTAGCAATGTTCAACAGAACCATAGCAGAAGAAAAAGAGCATGTGTGTTATTTTCAGGAAAATTTTTCGGTTTTCATCTTATAAATAGGTATGGATTCACCAATGTAATATGTACTTGAAATAAAATGTTAAGCCCCCCTCTCTTGAGTGACTTATTTTACCTTAAGCCCCCCTATCCTTGCTTTGATTTTACTTTATGCCCCCCCCTCTGGTTTTCCAACCCCCCCTCCTGGTAATTATTGCACAGTCCCTTACCATGAAAATGCCAAGAGAGGACTAGTCAGGAAAACCCACAAGAATAATGGCGGCGTTGCGGGTTCGCTCTTACAGAAAAGACAAAGTACAAGAATTAGACAAAATCAAGAGTAAAATCCAAGAAAAATAAAAATTGTATTTTACTCTATAATTAAAACAAATAATATGTAGCTTCCAATATTAGAAAATAAAGTTAAGAATCGTTAGCAACTATCCATCTACTAATTATGTTACACAAATAGAAGTAATCATTATATCAGCAAAAATGTTCAATCTCTTGCTTTCAGAAATATAGGCATTAAATTATACATTACACAAAATAATAAATTTATAAAATTTGATATTTCCTCGCGAAGCGAGGCCGAAGGCCTCGCGTAGCGGGTTTATAATTCTGTCCCCCAAGAGCTGACGCGAGAGCAATTCTCGTGTGGCCTTTACGGTCATATTTATTTATTTATTTATTTATTTAATTGTTTGTTTGTGGAGTTGGGGGTTGACATGACGTCACACGGCGCGCTCGTGGCCTAATGGCTTAAGGCGCTAACTTTTAAATCTGATCTTCGGGATTGAGGGCGTGAGTTCAAATCCGACATGGTCCTTCTGTTTTTTTCTTTTTTTTTTTTTTCGGTTCAAATCCAGGCCGTTCTTTTTTTAACCCCTTTTCTTTGCTTAATAACATTGACTTCGACGTAATCTTTGTACACGTAAATGTAGAAACAGGAACGGCTGCTGAAGAATAACAATTTTTTACTCCAAGTTTGTTTATCGAACAAATTTATATACGGGTCATTTGTGAAAAAAAAACCCGGCTTTATTAAATCCATTATCAACAACAGGAAAAGGAAAGACGACTCAGGCATTTCTCAAAGTACGATCAACATATGGCTTAGTTTTCATTGTAGACGCGAAGACTTGTGTCTGAAAATAATTCGCCGATCCGATATTGCGAAGAAGATTTTACCTACAAAAGCGAGGTGGTTTCAGATCATTCGGACGGAAAAGTGGGGAAAACAGTACAAGAGCGCTACAATTTATTACAGATATCGAGAGACGAGCGAACTCCAATCGAAACCAAAATCCGGTGGCATAGCAAAAACACGGCGTTCGTCCGGCGATTCTCAGAAACCTTGCAGCGATTCTTGGAAACCTTGCAGAGAATCAGGTAAACTGTCGCCGAACTGCAGTATGGGACGCGATTGTGCACGTTTCGCGATTCTAAGGCGAATGATATCGTGTTGTTTTTCGCCTGATTTTTTCTCATTTCATAGCAGCATTGAAAAAGCACAGGGCGTCAGAAGAAAGGTAAGTGATTAAAGATACAGTCTGGGGTGTTTGTTTCGATATTTTGGTGACATAACTAGCAATGATTTTGGCTTACATGTAAACTGTCTAAACTGCTGGCTCCCAAAATGGCGTCGTAATTTTCTGTAATTTTATAGTCGGGTGATACGCCGTTTATGCATCGAGGTTTGAAGGATCGAAGCCAGAGTTCCCTTGATTTTAAAGTTCAATTAATGAGGTATGAGGTCGCACCCCATCGCACCTCTTACGGTTTTTTCGCTACTTGAATTTTGTTGATGGTTGAATTTTGAAGGAAATAACATACAAACAACACCTTGCATTGTGGATGTCACAGATAACCAGCAATGAAACAAAGCGATTGTAGGAGCTTATTTAGCTCCAAATTTATTTTCTGTCGGCCATCAATCAAGGAGATGGCTGTATAATTGTAAATAATAACTTCATTTGCATGACTATATATATTACAGTATAATATATATCTGGAGATGTGTAGAGTAAATTTTTTTGTCATTCTCCTCAGGACTGTTTGGCATTGAAGTTGTCTTTATAATCCATGCAAACTAGCACCATGATTTTTACATGTTATTTTCCTCTTATGTTTTGTAGGAAAATCAATGTTAAATCACCTATCCAGCTATATTCTAGCAATATTGCATCTTATTGTTGTGTTGTTTATCTTTTGACCAGTATATGACTGTTGCCAAAATTCAGTCAATATTCCATTTACAAGTAGGTCAATATTTCTTTTAATTTTTTCTCAACAGGGAACTGAGTATATGCAGTAATTGATTGAAGAAGTGATAATTTCCATGACTGAAGAAACACATTCCTGTTTATATGCAGTCTGAGTTTGCTTGTAGTTGCTCAATAAGCTGCTAGTGTCTTTATGAGGATGAAACAGCTTCCATGTAACTGATTTACATTTATGTTTTTGGAATAATATACCGGTACCCCAATGAACATACAAAGTTGTTAACTGTTATGGCCAATTTCTATAATATATAGTATTGACAAATGAATATATTACTGAACAATATAATTATTATAGGTTTCTTTATTAATATGGAGCTTTTTAAGTACTATTTGGTCCATGCGTTCATTTTACCTATGCTCAAAAGAAATGTGCAGTTCCAGAAAATAACCATACCCACCCCAAGAAAGGTCATTGGAAATTCCGAGGGGGAGGGGGATCTCAAAAGCCGAAACTGTTAAAGGAAAGTATGAAGCTAAACTGGAATTTCCAGGGTTGGTTCAAACCAAAAAAACTACCGCGAGGGGTATGGATATTTTCTGGAACCACACAATATTCATTCCAGTTTCGGATTCAGAAGTGCACAAAGGTGGGGGGAGGGGGGTGGTTAAGTGGAGATGGGCATTTCCTTGCTCTAATTAATAGGGAGGGTTAAGGTAAGACTTTCAGTTACTCATTCCTCATATAAGGGGGGGGGGGGGGGGAACTAATGTTTTTGCACTTCACTATAAGGGGGGTGATGATGGCCAGGCCCCTCCCCTAAATTCCCCACTGCTCCACAATCACAGACTGGCCAAAAAGAAAAATCAGTCCTCTTCTCCATCCCGGCCTACATGATACATAGTCAGAGATTTTGACTCATTATAAAAACCCCTCTCCATCTCCCCAATCCACAACCACCCATCCAATAGTATCCCCCCTCCAAAACAATCTCTTCAAATTTGTCAACACTCTCTTCGCCCCTATTCAAGCCAAGTAATCCACTCTTGCAAAATTCGTATTTATAAAATAAAATTGACTCTAAAAAAGATATCTTCCTCCCTATTCTTCAAGTAATCCACCCCAGCCAAATTCTTATATATGACCCTTTTACCATCCTCCCCCCCCCCCCCCCCCCCCCCTCCTCCACACACACCAAAAAAAGGCACTTCCCCGAGCTTCGCGAGACCTGCGAGTCACGTATTACTAGTTAATGTGGGATTAAACACACTTTTCATAGTACATACATACATAGTTTATTTGGTAAAGCAGGTTACCAGATACAATTGGCAAGACATAAGTCCTGTTGTGGACCTGTGAAAAAACATTTAAATGAAAGACATTAATTCCTCGCGAAGCGAGGCCGAAGGCCTCGCGTAGCGGGGTTTATAATTCTGTCCCCCAAGAGCTCACGCGAGAGCAATTCTCGTGTGGCCTTTACGATCATATTTATTTATTTATTTATTTATTTATTTAATTGTTTGTTTGTGGAGTTGGGGGATGTCATGACGTCACACGCGCTCGTGGCCTAATGGCTTAAGGCGCTAACTTTTAAATCTGATCTTCAGGATTGAGGGCGACAGTTCAAATCCTAAAGCGTCCTTTTTTAATTTTTTTATTTTATTTAGGTTCGAATCCGGGCCGTTCTCTCTTTTTTTTTTTCTTCCCTTTTCTTCGTTTAATAACATTGACTTCGACGTAATCTGTGTAGACGTAACTGTAGAAACAGGAGCCGCAAGAATTACTCCAAGTTTGTTTATCGATCGAATTATCGACCGAATTTATATGGGAAGTGACTTTGTTGGACGTTAATAGTGCGGAGAATTTAGAACAAAAAAAAAACCCGGCTTTATTAAATCCTGTATCAAGAACAGGAACATAAACGACGACTCAAGAATTTCTCAAAGTACGATCAACATTGTACATTTACCGGTTTGACATCTGAGAACACGGCTTCAATTCGATTCGATATGCTTCACAGACTTCACAGTAAAAAATATATTCGCGGCTTATTCACGGCGTTGAAAAAAGGAAATATGTTTTCAAATGTTTCCTTAATAAGAAAAGGAAATGTTCTTTGCATGAAATAATAATAATTGATGCAAATCTGTTGTCGGAAATCCAGGACATATTCTAAGCGGTGTCACGCAAGTTACTCGTCCACTGGGCAGTCGTTCGTCGAGAAAAGAAGACCGTCAACAGTATAAAAGGGAAGATGTCGGGAGACCAGCGAGCTCCAGTCGATCTCTAAAGCCTGGTTATTACCCTCACACCCCAACAATAATTAATCCCCATCACAGATTCGCGAGGACCCATGCGAGTCACGTATTACTAGTTTATAACATAAATTTGATCGATCAATCGGTATCAATACATTTTGCATAGTGTTGATACTTGCAAATGAGAGAAAATTTATAGCTTGTCAAGGCTTCACAACATCCTTCGATCTCCTTACACCGACATCACTCGCTTATATTTGTTAATAGATCGCGGCTACAGTTCCCACAAGTACACCTATATGTGAAATAAATCGTTCGAAGTCTGCAGTTATAAGCATCACGTGTTGGCTGAAGTGTACAGAAAGCTGTCGAGGTGAAACTTTGTATTACAAGCTAAACTTACCACACTGTTCTCCACTGAAGCGGACTCCAAACGTCGTTTTTTTTGTCTGTTGTGCCTCCTGTAGTTTTCTAGCCACTCTTCGTCGGCTATTTAATAAACGGCTCGTCCACATACGCTTCGAGCGAAATCATAGCTTTCCTCAGCTTTCCTCGCGGTTGCATGGTCGCAATCTATCGCCTCAACTTCGATATGTTCAAATTCGTCCTGGCTGTTCAATTCTTCATTATTTCTCTCACTTTCGGATTCAGGTAGGCTTTCTTCCATCCATGATATTGATTTGTAGTCGATATGTTTCTTCCTGGTGGTGATTCTGTCGGTTTCCTTTCTGTTGATATTGGAGACTTTGACTGGATTTTTACTGAGTGTTTACGCCAGGTTCCTGAACCTACGTCACAAGCACGTATTGTGAGCCCGTCGGCCTTCTAAACAGCGGGGCGGGTAGACCAAAGAAAAATAGGATTTTGACGATTTGAAAATTCATAAAAAATTCGCGTTTTGTCCAAATCGCAAAATTTTTCGCAGAAGTTCCTTTGGTGATGTTTAGATTCAGATGAGAAAATAAAAAAAAAAGGTTATGGGCACTTATGTCTTGGATTTTAGTGAGCTTTAGAAATTGACTATGATTTTATTGGAACTGATAAGCTACGTAATTAAAGCGAAAAATCGGTTTTGGCGCTAAATTTATTATCCGTTGCGTGTTTTATTTTCAAGCGTGACGCCTGAGTTGTCCCGGGCAGTAGGGTGATCCTACCTGTGAAATTTTGCTTGTAAACCGGGGCTATCTTTTATGAGGTGCCATTACCGCCAAAATTCAGCCCTTTAAATTTTGTAAATGGTGCCTTTAATTTTGTAAATGGTGCCTTAAAATTTTGTAAATGGTGCCTTTAATTTTGTAAATGGTGCCTTAAATTTTGTAAATGGTGCCTTAAATTTTGTAAATGGTGCCTTTAATTTTGTAAATGGTGCCTTAAATTTTGTAAATGATGTCTCTGTTTTTATAAGTAGCACCCTGACTCTCATAAATGGTGCGGGTTTTTTAAATGGTGCCTCGATTTTCGTAAATGGTGCCTTTTTTATTCAGAGGTTTGGGGACAACTTTCAGGTGACATAACCGAGAAAGACTGCTGCTCGGCTGAAAATGACGAGGGAATAAGGTGCTTAATTCTCTTGAAGGGGCCGTAGCTGTTGCTGTCGCTGCTAGAGAGGTTTGTGATGAGCTTGCAGAACTTTCAATATTGTTTGTGAGCCTTTCAGCTGCTCTAGAAAGAATTCTATACTAGCCGCCTGAGCAAGATCATGCGCCATCTTGACAGCGTGGACAGCGTGGCGCGAACGGGAGAACGCATTCTCGTACCAGGGCCCACTGGGCCCATCATCTTTCATAGCCGGAAGTTCTACAATGTAGATTATAGGACTTCCGGTTTTCGTGTATGTCATGTTCAAGTGACATACTACTGTGTGGGAGTATAATGGTGGCCAAGAGGGTCTTTTATTATCACAGAGAAACCTATCACACCATAATATAATAGCCGATAATTAGCCATCTTTATCCTGCATGCTTTATATTTTTACTAGGTTTTAATCTTACATGTACGTAATTCTTAGGTGATTTTTAGAAATTGTATTCACATTTATTTACTACTATTGTCTTTTGTATATAATTATTATAAGACTTGTATACATCAGACAGATTGTTGTTGTACTGGAGAAGCCCAAATGGGCTTAATGTTTACATATTAAAGGAGCTACATCATGGATGGCGCTAGTTTGTCACGCGTAATCCGTCTTAATCTTAATCAGTTGTATTGAACCATCCTTGTATATTTTTGGCTTATTATTAATTCTTTGGTATTTTTCTACCTTAGAAAGCAATTATGTTGAGGTTTCCTTCAATCTGAAAGTAATTTTCTACATCAGAAAAATGACTTAAAATATCCTGACATACAATGTAGCTCCTTTAAAGGACCTAAGAGAACTTTGCAGTTGCTCCTGTGTAGTCCCAAAGACGGCCTTCCATCAAGAGGCATCATTGTTGGAAAACCAACAATCTCATCAAATTATATATATACAGTTTTGTACCAAACTCAACTCAAGATGCAACAGAAACAGTCACATTATGTTCCATACTTCAAAATTCAAAACATATAGCAATTAATATATGACAGTAAAGTCTTTATATGATTTTCTGCACTTTTCTTTGCTGTGATCGTTCGCTACAACATGCAATCTGTTACAAAGTCCTTTACTAAAAGATAACATCTAACACTTTCCCATGGGGTGGCTGAGGCCACTCTATAACCACTGTCTTCTACCATTCTGATTAGCTCATTTAGCTGGGTTTGATTCAAAGGGCCATTTGTGACTGCCACTTCAATGTCATCATCACATTCATTGTCAATACTGACTGGACCATCCCAATCAATACCATAGTCAACGGTAACGGTTGGCTCAAAACTGGAATTTTCAAAGCGGCCTTGCACCCACAACTGTAGTGGAGTCGTGTTGCGTTCTGTGCTCAGAGGATGTCTTTTCCAGGCAGCTACCCACTCCTGTAACTTGTGATTAATGAGGTCAAGGAAACAACAGTGTAGACACCATAAATCGCTTTCACTTATTGGGTTGAGAATTCCCATCTCTTCCATAGACATGAAGAGGCTATTGAAAAAGTCCAAAACTTCAGTGAAAACATCTCTCCACAGGCACTCTATCCGCTGGTTGTGAACGCTTCGGCCAACAAGTGCCGAACCTCGATCAGGTCCTCTTCTCTCAAGCATGTATCGTACTACATCAACATTCTCACCTCCTCTATCACTACGAACACTGGAGGGTAGTCCCCATGGGCAGGTATATTTTGCAGGTTGCAGGTTGCAGGTTGAGACTACTTTTAGAAACATTACACACACGGTTAGGCAGAGAATGGCGTCACGGTTAGCCCAGTTAGCTTAAATTAGCCCAACTGAAGGTTAGCCTAATTCTAACTGAAGGTTAGCCTAGTATGGTTAGCCTAATTGTTGGGGTTTGGGTTAGCAGTTGACCTGCAACCTGCAAAAAATCCTTGCCGAGTCCCCATTGGGCTACAGCATCTAGAAAGCAACCAAGAACAGTTGACGCTTTGTTGTTCGTGTTACAAGCTAGATATACAGGGATTCGGGTAAATCCATCGACACACCCATGCACCACAAAGCGCCATCTAATCAGTTTATGGTTACCATCGAAGTGCCATAGCGCTTGCGGACGAGACACAGAATAAACACGTCGATGAATAGCGAACAGATACACCTACTGGGTCAACTCTTTGCAAGGACTGTCTCAGTCGTTCCCTTGGTACTTTTATGTCACGAGATGCAACCACGAGATGTAACCAGCCAGATTCTTTGATCCACAGTTAGGATGAAAGGTCTTGATATCTCTAACTTGACTGTCCAACTCTTGATCTGTAATGGTGGTGAATGATCCCGCTGATATGCCGTATTCAGCAAGACGTCGTTCAATGGTCCTCGTCGATACGTACGTGAAGTAACACTGAAATCTGTGGAAATGTTAACCCCAGGTCAATCAGAGATTGAAACTGATCCTCGCTGATTTCATAAGAAGGGCGTCCTGGCATATTGGTATTGACTCGAGGAGTTCTCGTCGAGGTTGTGCTCGAGTTTTCGATGATTCTTCTCGCTGCTGAAATGTCTCGATATACATCCTCCGGCAATCTCATCACAGAATCCAAACAATTAACAGCTTCAACAATTTGTTCAATCTTCTCTAGTGCTTCTTGGACATCTAACATGTGCGAAGGGCCTGTTAAGCTACAGCAGATTCTTTCAATTTCCCCTACAACAAGGTTGCGAAGGTCTTCAACAGAGTCGGCCATTTTGAATTTTAGGTGAAACTGAGCCCTAGGCTTTCTCGGTTATGTCACCTGAAAGTTGTCCCCAGACCTCTGAACAAAAAGGCACCATTTACAAAATTAAAGGCACCATTTACAAAATTAAAGGCACCATTTACAAATTAAAGACACCATTTACAAAATTAAAGGCACCATTTACAAAATTAAAGGCACCATTTACAAAATTAAAGGCACCATTTACAAAATTAAAGGCACATTTACAAAATTAAAGGCACCATTTACAAAATTAAAGGCACCATTTACAAAATTAAAGCACCATTTACAAAATTAAAGGCACCATTTACAAAATTAAAGGCACCATTTACAAAATTAAAGGCACCATTTACAAAATTAAAGGCACCATTTACAAAATTAAAGGCACCATTTACAAAATTTAAGGCACCATTTACAAAATTTAAGGCACCATTTACAAAATTAAAGGCACCATTTACAAAATTAAAGGCACCATTTACAAAATTTAAGGCACCATTTACAAAATTTAAAGGGCTGAATTTTGCGGTAATGGCACCTCATAATCTTTGACCCTCTTGCTAGGATGATCCTAGCACTAGGATCATCCTCTTTCCATGTAATTAGGGCCTTACAGTCTAGACGGATTAGCCATTCACATTAAACCCGCCAATTCACACCAGACGAACAAATGATCGTTTCTCGATCGAAATAACTCAAAGGGAAATGGGACTAGCAAAGGGAGTGATGGTTTGTGGGTCATCAAACTGGCGGCAGCATCGAGAAGGCTGTTCGGAAGAGCGCTTAAAAAAATAGCAAAGCCTTGGTCTGATCAAGATTTAATTATAACTCATTTACCGAAGTGTCTTGTTATCGAACTGCATCCCAACAGCAGCTAAAACAGACGCTACTGAACAACTTTAGTGCAAGAGTAAGTGCCTATATATACGCGATCGGTGCAGTTTTACACTTGCGATTTTCTTGCGATTTTCATCGCGAGCTCGAGCGCGACAAAAGTTGCATTGGAGAGTGCAACAAAATCGCATCAAAAATCGTCTGTGTAAACGGGCCTTTAGCAGGGACCGCGCAGGGGGAGGGGCTGGGGGGGCGTTTTTCAGAAATTGGTGATAAAATTCTTTTTGATCTGCAGTAGTTCGCACGGACAAAAGTTGCAATGACCATTAGCAAAGTATACGCGATTACAACTGAACAAATATCAAGAGTTAAGATAACTTTGAGTTGACTGATTTTATGCTATTTAGACTGCAAAACAGTCGTATTTTTGGGGTTGGTCTGTCAAACGAATACGCGCGGTCTTTGAACGAAAGATCTGGAGCGAGTGTGAAACGGAGAATATGCTATTGAGCAGTTGTATCTTGCGTTTTATAGAGAAACGTATTTATGACAGCATTTTATCACCATAGATACTTTACATTGTTGTTGTAAACTGAGAATTATACACAGCTCTGGACATCGCGGGACACGGGAGTCCTGCGTGATAACCAACATAGAAGCGCACATGGTGAAATGAGCATAATTAACGAAGACTTCTGGTTGTTGGAAAGTAAACATCTACAAAAAACTCTGATTGCTTTTCGAAAAATGGACAACTCTCACTGAACTTTCCGTTGCTTTTTAAGCGCTGAAAGTTGGTAATTTGCACCACGCTTGTTAATTTTAGATGCATTTCCAGCCATTTCAGAGGACTTAAATTCACAATTTTCCCGGGGGGGGCATGCCCCCGGACCCCCTAGATGGCACACGTTGACGCGTTCGCATTAGCCCCCCCACTCAAAAAAGTGCTGCGCGGGCCCTGTTTAGAGGTAAAGTTTGTTGTTAGTAGCTCATACAACTGAACATGGACGAATACAGTAAACTAAAGAAAGAAAGCAGCAATTGTTTTGGTAGTTATTTCTTACACTGTTACAATTTTTCATCGACTGCGGTTGTTTCTTCCAGTCAAAATGAACTGCAGAATTACAGTGAAGCTTTTGCTGGCCTATGAACCCGGAGAGGGCGCCGGGGGTATTCCCATATATAGCCTATACGAGTATGTTCCGCTCGCTGTGAAGGGTATGGTTTTCAAACAGTTTAGTCTGGGATAGGGTTTGTCCTGATTTGATTAAGAATTACTGAGCGGACGAAAATCGTAGCATCCAGTGTAAATTAGTCTTAAGGATTTCAGAGTCCCTGCGGCACACTCTCACCAAAACATTCACAGAGATCTAGAGACCCCATTATCTGCGTTGAGCGGGTAGACTGCAAAACAATCTCTCTTTTTCGCGAGATATTGCGAAGCGCCGAAATGCGAGGCACGAAGCGCCGATAATCCACGCGCGAGCCTCTCTCCCCAATCCCACTCGTAATTAAGATCATTTGCGCTAATATACGGACTGTTTTTGCGCGCAGTCTAGCGTCGAGGCTAATTTTTTCGCGGTCTTATTGTGACATGTTATTTAATAGCCTGATTGCATGTTAGCCTATGATTTCTACACCAACATATACCGATGACAGATAATTCTGCTTTTGCTTTCGAATCCGTTCACTTTCTTTGTTTTTGGCGAAAGAAGGGGCGAATCAGGGAGAAGTACCCTGGGTACCAGAGGTTTATTTCTCCGTCGCGTCGAGATCGACCGAAGGCCGACGACGCCCCGGCGAGTGGCGGAGCCGCGAGAAATAAACCTCTGGCACAGGGCGCATTGATTTCCCGTTCCCGTTGAACTTTGATCATCTTTAACGTATTACATTTAAACCAATCACAGCGTAAGTGTCCTACTGTGATCACATGTAATGGCACGTGGAGATATGACAGATTTGAGTTTTCAATTACCAGTTAGTTTTACAAGGTGTCAAATGGCGGTATTTGTTGATGGCGTTCGCGGGAACGAAAACAACTCCTGTAAAAAGGGTCTCTATCTCGAAGTCTTCGCTATCGCGTGCCGATTATGTGAAGCTGGTGTGGTGGTTAAAGGTGGATACTATAACCTGTGTTCGGAAAACGCCAGAAAACTAAACATTTCAGGTAGAGTTTCAGAGCTTTTGGCGGTCGACGATGATCTTTCAGTCGGCCCACGAATTCTCTGTAAGAAGTGTTTTCGTCGCATTGAACGATATGAGGCAACTCTCAAGGAGTTAACCTCCTTTAAAGAGCGGTATCATGAAAATTTATCCCACTGGAAAGCAGACGAACAGCATGCGCGAACTTAGCGATGTTCAAGCTCTCCTGGTTTGGGCATCAAAAAGTCTCGCGGTGCAGCATGTGCAGATATCAACAAGCCTTGATATCAAAACGTCCTTGCGGCGAATAAAATTAATAATGCCATCTGTCTGCTCGGCGCTTTAATTCCTCGCGCGGGCCATAAGAGAGAATTGAACCGGAAACCGCGCAAGAAAAGCCTCTGGCATCCAGGGTAGGGGGGAAGTTAAGACGGTTGCAATCCAGGCCCTCCTGTGAGAAGTTCAAGTTACAGCAAATATCTTACCGTATTTTACAAACAACATTTTCTGGTAATTGCTGAGCTCAAGACAATTCAGCTTGAAATCAATGTTAATTCATCAACGTGTTTGGTAATGTATGCTTTAGGGAGTGGCACTTTTGGCCTTTATACGTACAACCCTCATACTAGGCTCGATTTCCGCCGCTCACTCGAGTCCGGTCTTCGTTCCTCCCGAGAAGAACGGCTGGACGCGTGAGCGAACAGCCGTGTCTGTGACGTAATCAAAAAAATTAATTTATGTAACGCTACTCCGGCTCGTGACATTCGTTTATTTCCCATTATCTCTTATATTTTCGAAAAAAAGATCTGATCTGAAATATTCCGCGAAGGATATTGATTTCTCGCCTTTATTGTGAAGCTATATGACTGAAAACCCGGGATGAAAAATATTACAAGATGTAACATGACCAGTCCTACCCTGGGTGCCAAGGCTTTTCTTGCGCGGTTTCCAGTTTCAAAGGGTAGACCAGTCCGTGACAAGAAACAATGTTTTGATGCAATTTCGCCAGAGACGTCGCGTTCGTACACCACATGATTTGCATAAAATCCCAGATCAAATTTATCACACAAGTTTACCGACTGTTTCTTGTATTGTATAGTACATTTTGAATGTCCAAATGGATCTCATCAGTTCCCTTGTGCGGTAATAGTAGTGTCTTTGCTCCCCGGCTTAGCGCGAACTTGCCGTGATGTATTTCCTTGGTGCGGATAAAAATCCATCCTGTCGGTTGAATTACTAAGACATCATGCCCATTAATTGATTCCTGTTGCCTATCTTCGAGAGTTTCAAGGTTAAATATATCTTGAAGACGATCGAACGCCGCATCAAACAACTCTTTGCATCAGATTGAAAGATAATTTATGCCGGACGAAATTCTGCAGGCGGTGTTCTGATTGGCTAAAACCAACAAAAGAAACCTCACGCGTCCAGCCGTGAGTTCGGGGGAGGAGCGCGGGCTCATTTTCCCGAACAGCGGCTGGTAATCGAGCCTACCCTCATACCCGTCCCCTCCTTTCACAAAATCCTGGAGAAGCGAAATTGGAAGAAAAAGGAAAACTTCTGATCCTTCCTGATCTGTATGAGTGGTGAAGTCCGCCAAAATGATGCTTTATAAATTATGTTATGATGCTCCAAATTGTGTTCTGTATCAACTCTAACTTTTGATGGGAACCACCAAATTCTGATATCCCAACTTTTGTTATGCTGTTCTAACTTATATTGTGCTGCCCATCTTCGGTTATGCTTTCTCAACTTCTGTTATGTTGTCCTAACTTCTGTCCCTACTTTTACTGTGCTGCCCTAACTTCTGTTATGTTGTCTCAACTTCTGTTATGTCCTAACTTTTATTATGCTGTCCTTACTTCTGTTCTGGCGCTCGGGTGACCGAGGGAAACCTGGGACAAAGGAAGTCACACATAATTTATGAAAAATTATTCGTATCGTTTCCAGCGCAATCTCGACCCCAGAGCCCTTCGCGCGCTTGCGTAGTCAAGAAAGCAGCGAAGGTCTGGGGTCGAGAATGAGTTTCCCAGAGCTTCGCGCGCTTGCGTAGTCAAGAAAGCAGCGAAGGTCTGGGGTCGAGAATGGTTTCCAGCAGGGCGCGACAGGGCTGAATAACGTTTGCGCATGCCCCAAGCGCTTGCCAGGAAACCATAGCAACAACATAGGTAAAATGGCGGAATTTTCAAAATACGAAATACTGCAAAGGTTTTCGCCTAGGATAAGAGTTTGCCTGTAAAGTTAAGCTTTAAAATCCTGCAGTGGATCCGCCTGTTACTGAGTGAAAACATATCTTTTGAACACCAGGGTTTTTTTTCTGAACACTCGCTGAAAAATAGCCACGAAGTGCCCCACGATGTCAGAGTCCGCGAAAATGCAGAAACGAAGCAGTAATGATATACTCAAGTTTTCTCGTATTCCACGGCATTTCATGGCGAAAAATCTTCGATGTAAACTCGTGTGTGTTCAAATTATTATTTGCGAAAGTAGGAAAAGGAAATATTCTCGTTTTGGAGCGGAAATAAAAGACATTTATCTCTCCTTGCCGTCGTGTTTCAAAACCACACAACAACACGTTCGCGCCAAAAATTTGCTATTGCTGTCACGAAACCCCGCACATGCGCAGACGTTATTCAGCCCTGTCGCAGGGCGCTATAATGTAGGGCGGTGCAACGAGCGGGTCCGAGCGAAAAGGTGTGATGCAGTGGACTGGGTTCGAATTGAAATCAAAATGCAAAATGGCGGAGTCGAGTGTGCTGGAGCTACAAGAATTCGAGGACTTATTTCTCCCTGATCTTTATACTTATGACGATTTTGATTTTGATTTGGACGAGGGCGAAACTTCAGTAAGTGCCAACGAAAACATGTTTATGTCTGCTAATGTTAATATAGGCTTTTAATTTAGCGTCGCTGAAGCTAGTGTTAGATAGGTTTTCAGACATTCAGATCAATTTTGTATTAAAAGGAAGAGCAGGTAGTTGCTGCCACGATAAACATTCTGAATTAAATAACCAGATTCATGGAAAGACTTATTGATGTCAGTTGGTGATTTGTTTGAACAATGCTTCCATTTGCGATCTTCGCTTTAAAACAAAAATAAACATTTACGAGCATTTTTTGGTAAAGAAGAATTTCAATGTGTTGCGGTCAAAACCGAACCCGGCCCAGTTTGGGAGGAGATTCTTCTGGAGGTGGGAATAGAAAAAAAATACTGCGTCTGACAACGTTCTCCAACCTATACTCCAGCATTTCTGGAGTACAATTGGGTCTGTCGTTAAGAAAGAACAAACTTGGGGCAAGTGCTGTGACTGCAAACAAACCAGATGACATTTAGTTTGCAGCAGTCATCGACCATTGCACGCTGGATGGGTGATAAAAAGAGCAAGAGACATTAAAAATCCAGTACAGCAAATCATCTTACCATCTAACTATGACCGGTTGATCCGTCCGTCAGTTAGTGAGTCAGTTGCTTTTTTAAAAATGTATATATATGCAAACATAAATAAATAATAAATAAATAAATTTTATTGTCATTTTTAATTTTAATTTTACAGGGCCCACACTGATAACAGTTGTATAACTGAAGTGGCTACCCTGTATAAATATTTGTTAGTATTTTAATTGCGGTTTTTTTCTGTTTTTAATTTTTTGTGCGCTGTTTGTGAGACTGGGGTTCAACCCCCAAAAAAATCCATTCCAGATGTGTAGTGTCTCTTAATCTGATTTGTTGTTGGCAGTTTTAAATTTTCATGTGCCAGAATGACCAATTAGAATAAAATTAATACACAGTTCTCTGCAGAGTCATGTCATCAGTATATAATTCAGTATATAAGCCTGGGAAAAATTGAGTGCGCAAAGAGAAACATGTATGTTTCTTTTTGCGCACTCAAAACATATTATGTTTTCTCAGACTACTCAATCTTGTACCCAGAGTCAACGGTCTTCTAGGTCAGCAGTAGTCGTCACCAGGTTAGACTCTGGAGGAATGGAATAAATATGATTTTTTTTTTATTGGCTGTTCGTGTAACAAGAATGCCAGGGAGCAGAAGTGACCGGAATACCAGATTTCTGAGATTCAAAATTCCATTCCCCCAGAGTTCCACCTGGAGACAACTAACCGCTGACCGAGGAGACCGTGGACTCTGGGTACGAGATTGGCGAATGCTAGGCAAAATAGCCGTGAATCATAACTGCCCCTTTTTCGCTGAACCCTTCATATTATGTACACATTCCAACAACAATAAAAGACTCTGAGTGAGTCTATTTCTTGAACTGCTGGTTGAATAGTAATTAGCATAACCCAGTGGCTGACTATTGGCAAACTTGCAATTTGATTGGCTACACAGGCACCTACTATCGATCGATAGACGGCTCTCGGAGCGCTTGCACAGTTGTTTGTGCATAATATGGCCAAAAAGTATTAAACAAAACCATCAATTAATCAGTTTTATCGATATTCTATGTTAATAGATCAGCCACTCAGGGTTATACTAAAACAATATTAGACGGCTCGCTCTTGGTTTCTATCGACTTTGATAGTTGGCTCGGGGCTTCATCCCGCACCAACTATCAGCTGATAGAAACCTTGAGCTTGCCGTCTAATAATAATTATGATGCCTAATAATGCTTTCAAATTTATGAGCTTTTTGGCTGATGTGAAATTTTCACCAAATTTACTAGTCTTAATTGTATTGAAGTTTGCTATGATGTATGAAATCGATATTGCCATGGCAACGATAAACAGAAAACCTCAAAATCAATATAGCATTACATCTTATAATTATATGGTATGGTCAAATAAAATATGCAAGAATATAAAAAAATGTTGTCTTCTTTGTACCACAAATGTTGAGAGCAGAATGTATAATAATATGCTGCAGCATGTTGTCTGTGGCCGTTAAATTCTGCTGTTGAGGCTTGTGCGGTTGCAATACCAATCGTCGATATTTTGCTGCTGTTGAGATTTGGCGAGTGTGTTTGTAACGTACATTGCTATTAGGATTATGCCACTTGCTTTTTTGGTGAGGGAAATGATGCCACTGAAAAATTTGATAAATGAAAAGTATTTCGTTTGTTTACATTTTGTTATGAGTTAATTACGACGCATATTCAACTTTTAATTAGAAAGACAGCGACTACAGTTTTGGAAATAATTTTATATGGCTATGGTCACCAATTTTGTTAATTTTATTTCCAGCAAAGTTTTCTAAAGTAGACCAATTTTCATTTCATTGCGAACTATTCGTTTAAAAAGTAATTTACGATCATATTTTCCAATTTCATGGATTGGTTTTATCGACTATATAAAATAAGTGCTCAGTGTCTGACAAGCTATAGACCTAGCCTACAGTGTACTCACTATCCAACAATAGTAGAAAGTGTTTGGGGGAACATGTTTTAGTGTCCATATTTTTTTTAGTGCTGTGCTGTGCTGGCTGCTCTGTGCGTGCCAGTATGGTCAGTATGCGTGTGTGTGGTCAACTTATTTTACTTCTGCTAGGCTTATGCTTGCCTACTGAAACGATTTGAACGCAGAGTTGACCAGAGTATACACCTTTTTTGAAATGAAAATGCAACCGTTTGATCTGTTATTGACATTTTATTCGCCTAATATTTTCAAGGCGAACTTGATCTTGCGTGAATCAAACAAAAACCGGCCGCGTGATCTTACGACATAGAGCTTGACGCTATTGTCAACTTTAAAGTTATAGAACTCCACTATATCCAAATAATCCAGCTAATTTAGTTATGTTGTCAAAATTTATCAGCCTTCAACATATTAAAAAATTGGAGAGGTGTTTTGTGGTGCTTTTTTTACACGACACAGCGGAAGACTAGTTGGTCATGTTTTAATTGCGCTACACGCATCTACTGCTGCCCTACTCATCGCCAATTTTATTAAATTATGATGGACATAGCGTACATTTATATTTACAGTCGAGGACTAAAGGTATTTTTTTCCTGTCCTTGCGTATTATATACGAAGCAGACGAAACTCCAGACTCGTAAAATTGAAAATAAAACACGATTTCCGGTTTCTTCGAAGACACTTTTTGCATCGCCATTTTGCACCGGAAAAGCGGAAAGAGCGCTCGTGCCAGTCCTACTCCCGCATCACACATTGCGTGAAGAGCGGACCGCCGGTTTCATCGCCCAGCCTTCTCCCGCCCTGGTTTCCAGCGCTGCTGAGCTGCGCTGCTGTATATAATGCATTCACCATCAAACATGGCTGCCGACAGTGGTGAAGTTTCTGATCGATGCCTATCTTTGTTGGAGGAAGTTAAGGATTTGTTGAGTAATCGTTCGCCAGCGACTGAACAACGGGAAGATGCTCAATCGAAACAACAGCAGGAGAAACAGCAAGGGACATCATCTGATCGAAATGCAGCAGTTTTAAGGAATTTTCGTTCGATGTTTTCACGACCTTTCACTTCACTTCGGTTTCAACCTCCAAGTAGCTAGTGGTTACACGGTGCCGTTCTTAAGAGATTCAGCTGGATTAGGCCAGGCTTTGGCTTATATTCGGCCCATGCAAGTCGACTTAGATATGGGACTCATGCAACTTGAGGTGATTTCTTTTAAAATCAATGTGACTTTGTTTGATAATCTCAGGGAAACAATGTCCAGGCAGGATGTTAATATTCCCTTGCCTCTATTATGTTTATCACATGCCCGGGGGGGGGGGGGGGGGGGGGGGGGGGTACTCAACCCAAGTTTGAGTGAGCAGGGGTGTGCCGCCCAGGCTGTCAAACCCTGACACTGTTTATGACAACAATTTTGCCCTTCCCCTACCCTGTTTATGACATGAATTTAATATGAAGACAATAGGTAAGTGTTTATTTGATTCCTGACAGTGATCTGTGGTCGACATTGATATTGTTTTTGTCAGATGCGAGGTTGGACGGCAGCCGGGCCTGTAGAAAATGTCGGGTAAAATATTTCCTGGTAACTGAAGTGTACCCAAGTACCCTGTCTATGGCAGCATCGAGTCAATTAAAACCCATACCCTATTGGGCGGCACATCCCCATATCGGCTATATAGCCTACAAAAGTTGGTATATCAGAATTTGGTGGTTCCCATCAAAAGTTAGAGTTGATACAGAACACAATTTGGAGCATCATAACATAATTTATAAAGCATCATTTTGGCGGACTTCACCCCTCATAGATCTGATCCTTCGATTTAGCTTGTAAGACAAGTTAACGTCGAGAGAGACCTGGGTCGGCATTGCAAGATAACCTGTGGGCTCCCCCCATAGGATCAGAATCACACGTGAATCAAAATGGCCGCCATGTATGGAGTTCGCCGAGTTCTCTCCAAGGCAAAAGGTACAAAGTATAAATACATAAGCTTAAGTCTTAATTAATAATGTTTTCTGATTAATTTGGCCAAACTGAACGCTTTGATAATTTATGAGCTAAACACGAGGGCTATAAAATTTTAAATACAAACAATTTAAAAGGTATAAGCTTAATTACTGCTGGCATTGGCTAGGTTCTAAAGATAGCTTACTCATTCTACACTGTCTATCAGAGCTGAGGATGGGCGCACTTGGAATTGACTGATACACAAGTTTTAAACTGTGTGAAGGGGAGGTGTGAAGGATTTTTTGACATGTTGAAATTGGCAAATATTATTATTATACATTTTGCTCACTATCTCTATTCTCATTGGCTGAGAGCATACAGCTAATTCACGCTGGCATCAAATTGACGCGTCATAACTACAGACACTAGGATTTATGCATGTAATAACGCGTCATACCTACAGACACTAGGATTTATGCGTGTAATTACGCCTCAAACCTAGAGACAATGCATCTCGATTGACGTCATGCACGTGTAGCACGCATCGCTTCATTAGCAGCAACGAAAAACAAATGAAAATACTCCACAATCCGCGAAGGAAAAAGCGACAAAATGCTGCAAAGTTAAGCTCGAAATGATGATTTAGCTTTTCAAATGTATAAATAAAACAATATTATTGGATTCGGTTTTCGCACGATAGCGAAATTATCAAGGCCTCGGTTTGTGTTATACGCCTCAGCCTTCGGCTTCGGCAGATAACACAAACCTCGGCCTTGATAATTCTCGCTATCATGCTCAACCTCATCCAATAATATTGTTTATTATTATGTTAGAATTGTTTGCAGAATTGTTTTGGAGAGTTTTGGGGCACTACACTGTACATGTACTTATACTTTTCAATGAAAAGGTACATTCATTTGTAAACAAACACAGTGTAAAGAGAGAAATATGTCTGTTATAAATGGCTTATTTGTCTACTTTTTTATTGCTTACAGTGATATGGCCGGGAAAAGAATTAGGAAGATCATTAATATTTGGGCATCATATGAGATGCATGTCATCACTTGTAAATGTTGAAAAACAAGGAACATAGCCATTTTACAGCTCAACAGAAAACCAGTCAACAGTTTCAGTATGGAATTTTTAGAAGAAATAAACAGCAACTTAGACGCGCTTGAGAATGATCAGGACTGCCAAGGACTCATCATCACTTCTGTATGTTACTGAGCTTCTTTTACTGCACCCGTCAATAACATGTGAACTCTGAAGTTCAAAACCCAACTAAATATTGCATTTTTCACTGCTGCTAATCATACAGTCGGTCATTGGACAATGGCCAAAATTTGCCGAAATTTTGATGAAATCCCAACTGTGGTCCATAATGTCCGGACAATTTTTTGCCTTCCAATGCAAATGCTAATGCGTTATAACGCATTTTTTCTAAACGCAAACTATAGTTTACTCTACATTGACAACGCGTTAGATTAGCAGGTTCACTTATCAAGCAGTACTATATGATGGCCGACCTCATTTTTGTTTTTGTCCGACCAAAATGGTAACTTAGTCAGACACATGTCCTTTCAAGAAAACAAAATTATTTGCAGCCCTGGTGTAAAAAAGAAACAAACAAAATGGATCGAATTCTACAAATCACAACCCACGGACATGACCTTTTGAACTCATTGATGTACACTGTAAAACCTCTGTTTCCTGAGATGTCTGGTAAGGTGATTGACGGCAGCAAAAAACATAAGTTCTGTAGATTGAACAGAGTTTGGATGTTAATGAATTAAGGCACAGTAACTGAAGGTGCTGGGCATAACTGATCTATGTTAACTTCTGTTTTGCTCAGATTTTGCTTGATTTTTAATTCCATATTTTTTTCCCAGTTTGGCCCATATTAATGTTTGGAGAAAATTCCATGTTCAGTCAATCCTTTATTATTAAGCGGACACCCTCTGGGAATTGTGTGTTTAAGACAGGGTGTCTGCTTAATAGAGGAATTTGTTACAGTAAATAAGGGTTAGATCTGATAAATTTTGGGACTTTTGCTACTGTCCACTTAATATTAAAAGGGTGTCCGCTTAATACAGGTTTGACTGAAACAAAGGAAAGATCTATGTGAGGGTGACTTGTTAACTATAAAGGTATAATAATTTTATTTGTTGCTTACTGTAATGTATTCCTTAAAATTAGGGCCTTCCAAAAGTGTACTCTGCTGGCCTAGACCTGGTGAAGGAAATCTACAAGCCAGACAAGAAACGTCTTGCTTCTTTTTGGACCTGCTTTCAGGGAATGTGGCTTCGCCTGTATAATAATAATAATGGCTCAAGACTTGCCACCATGGCAGCTATAAATGTAAGAGTACTGTTCACTTTCTCTCTTTATTTCTTCTTCTTTTGTCTGTATTTAAAATGTCAGTTTTTTCTACACAACTACTAACATTGTATTCCCCTTTATATCAAACATTATTATGCATATATGAGAATGACAATGTTATTTTTTTTAAATTAAGACATCAATAAAATTGGATTTGATGATAGACTGTGTGACTGTGCTCACACATGACTAAATTGATGTGACTAAATTCGCCAAGAAGATAAGTCGCGTTTAGAGGCACCTTCTATCTAGTGGATTTGTGCACATTCGAAGAGCAACTTGCCGACATTTTCTGCAAATTCCACCACGCAGTTTCATATATAAACGCCATTTCCTGTGTAAACTTTGCAGCAATAAAAAAATAAAACACACATAAGTGATGGATTTCTTCCTAAAAATACAACCTGATAACTAAAATAATTTACCTCCACGCTGAATACAGAATATCACTTGAAGGATAATTTTTCTTTGTGTTGACCGAAAAATAAATTATGGCTACAACCACAGGTGACCAAAGCGTACTATAAGAGTTTGTATGGATTTTTATAAGAGTTTGTATGGATTTGAATTTAATTGAAAATATCTTCTTTTTCCTTTGAAAAGCTTCAATAAAGTTTGAAACCTTACTGGTGTCCTTTTTTTGTCTCCCTGGTGCTTCTTTAAGCCATTTGAGCGATTTTCGTTTCAACGGTCTGTATCATACTAAGAGAGAGAAAAGGTTGGAAAGCCAAATCACGGAGACCAGTTCGAAAAGATCGCTAAAAGCAACTTAAACCAGACATACCTCGATCTTACCTCTTCACGTTCCAAAAGCGATGGCTAGTCAATCTTTCTATGTGATTCAATAGCGATCAAGTTGAATTTCGGAGGAGAGAAACTTCCTTTGAACTCACAATTCCGGTCGGAACGACCGCCATTCGTCCGTGAAATAAAAAAGTTGGCATAGAACTAACGGTCGAGGACTAAATCCATCCCATCGGGGGAGACCGCGGGAGAGCTCTGGTCGCCATTATCCAATACTCACTTGAGTTGAAAATAGAAGATATTTAACAATATAGCATATTCCATACGATAAATATCACACGAGGCGTAAATGAGGCTAAAATTTAAGCCACCAAACTACAGGTTTTTCTTCTATTTTTCAACTCAAGTGAGTATTGGATAATGGCGACCAGAGCTCTCCCGCGGTCTCCCCCGATGGGATGGATTTAGTCCTCGACCGTTAGTTCTATGCCAACTTTTTTATTTCACGGACGAATGGCGGTCGTTCCGACCGGAATTGTGAGTTCAAAGGAAGTTTCTCTCCTCCGAAATTCAACTTGATCGCTATTGAATCACATAGAAAGGTTGACTAGCCATCGCTTTTGGAACGTGAAGAGGTAAGATCGAGGTATGTCTGGTTTTAAGTTGCTTTTAGCGATCTTTTCGAACTGGTCTCCGTGATTTGGCTTTCCAACCTTTTCTCTCTCTTAGTATGATACAGACCGTTGAAACGAAAATCGCTCAAATGGCTTAAAGAAGCACCAGGGAGACAAAAAAAGGACACCAGGTAAGGTTTCAAACTTTATTGAAGCTTTTCAAAGGAAAAAGAAGATATTTTCAATTAAATTTCAAATCCATACAAACTCTTATAAAAATCCATACAAACTCTTATAGTACGCTTTGGTCACCTGTGCTACAACGAACACAAAAGTGGCGTTGTAATGTAAATGGGTTAACCTATGCGCTTCTTGTCACCGAACAGCTGCCATCTTGTAAATGTGACAAGATCGTATGTTTGAGCCCGCAGCATTACGTAAAAGCGGTTATTTGCAGTTAATGTATTTCTTTAAGTCATTTATTTTTATAATTATTCCGCATAATTATGCCATTCCGCAAACTCATTCCTCCTTTTACCCTCACCGATACCCGAGGAATAGCGGGCATTAGATCAGGGCTGCTGAAGTTTAGGCAGGCTGAAGCAAATGACTATGCAGGGCAATTTCTTGCGTGAACCTCACTTTTGCCTCCTTCCCCAGGGCAATAGTTCTTAAAATAACAAATACACAATGTTAACAAAAATCAATATATTTCAAGAATTTCTGCCTCGATAAAAACCTTTACAGAGAACAACGTCCCCTTTAAAAACAATATGATATTGCCCTTTCTCTACTTTGAAATATTTATTTACACTTTTATGCAAGTTTCTTCCTCTACATGACTTGTTTCCCACTAGCAGAGTCTCCTTTTCTGTTAGTTGAGTGGGAAGAAAAGGAGACTCTGCTCTATAGCTGACTCAAAATGATTCCAGCTATTGAGCATGCATTAGCATTACTAAGCGACCAAACAACTTTCGAACATGATCGAATGGCATGGGCTCAACATTCACCAGCAGCCACATTGAACAACATGCGCTTTGTCACTGTGGGCTGTTACTATTCAGCGATAATGCCATCAGGCATGCATACTGAATACTTTGTGACAACCGGTTTCAAAATCGATTTATTTCATCCACGATCGTGGATGGCGGTTACATTAAATATTGTTTCGAGTCAAAGCAGAGTCTCCTTTTCTTCCTGCATTAAAATAACGGTGTTCTCTACATGCCTAATCCAATATGGCATCAGAGGTGCATCCCCACTGTAGCCCCCACCAGTGTTCACCGGTCAATGATTATTGTGTCTAATGTTGTCAAAAACCCTGCAAAAGCCACTCAAATGCCCCACTATTGCCCCACATCCCCAGTTATGGGGGTGCGGGGCTTTCCATTGACTAGTGCATGATAGTTACATGTAGAATGGTCTTCAAAAAATATTGGTCTCGAAGATTTAGTAAATCAAGATAGATAGAAACCAAAAGCAAGTGATCTGGCTCGTTGTTTTAGCATAACTCAGTGGCAGATCTATACCTATAGAACATATATAATAAAATTATCTATTTAATAAAACTGATGTTTGACAATGGTGCATTAAAAACCCTGCGCACAGGTGCTCAAGGAGCTTTCTAGATATTTTACACTGGATAAAATTAATTCAGTGGATAGCATAAATTAGTTTGTAATTTTTGTTGACACTTACCCAATGGATAGTGATTTATCTGGTGGATAGCGTTATCCACACTTTGAACAACTGGCCCAGATCAATAGCAATCAGGTTGAGAGTCTCGTACCTATAATATTACAGTGTAAGTTCGTGGTTTAATTTTTGGGCTCATTTTTGTTGTCATAGGGGCATGCACTGGCAGGAGGCTGTGTGGTTGGGTTTGGCGTGTGATTATCGTGTCATGGCTGAGGGATTCAGAATGGAATGGTGGAGATTGAGGCAGTGAGTTCTGTTAAATCCTTAAAATTAATGTTTAGATTGACAAAATAATTAATGTACTACCGTAGAATTCCAAAAGTAACAGCCTCCCCGAAAGTAATGCCTCCCTGAAAGTAATGCCTCCCCGAAAGTAACGTCAATTTTTTACCCTTCTATTTAACCCCGAAAGTAACAAAAACACCCCAAAACAATATTTTCTTATTTAATGTAACATTTCAAGTAATGCGGTATATGGAAAAAAACAAATACAACTTGGCAGTGAACTGAATAACTTAATTGAAAAAAAATTGTCTCCCATTAATTTACAGCGAATACCAAACAACCGTCTCCTGCTTTATTTAGAACATGCAATGAAATAACTAGAACGTGAAAAACTTTTGTCTCTAATACTACACCAATTTCTTTCAAAATAACTGTCTCTTATTTGCATCCGCCAGCATGAACTTACAATGAAAATAGTTAACTGGAACGCGAAAAATAATATGTTACACGTCCTTTTTGTGTAAAACAGCTGTTGAATTACAATCACGCGTGCGAGCATCTCCCTATGTAACGCGCGCAATATAAATATTAAATATTTAACCATCCGAAAGTAACGGCTACCCAATAGTAGCAGCTACCCAAAAGTAACGGCTCCTTTGGCCTACTAACGGTACTAGGTAAAAGGTAAAGAGCCTGCACTTGACCGGACTTGATCCCAGTTTCTGTATGTAGCAGTATTGCTTCTCCCACAGGGTAGGATGCTAGTCTAACGCCAGGTTCATCATTATCATCATCATTATCCATCCTTGTTGCATCATGCAATGCATAAGGCCTCCCAGACCCTGAATGCCTGGTTACCACCACCATTTTGTCAGGTTGCCCTAACAGTTTGCTGGTACCCATTGATACTCCTGGGTGGAAAGCAGCACTGTGACACAATGAAGTGTCAACATAACGAACCCAGCCAGAGCTTGAACTTGAACTACTCGATTTGGAGGGCAACACATAACCATTAGATCACCATGTCTCCACACAACTGTAGAGAGCTCTACAGTACATGTAAATTATTCCTGTATAGTTGTTGTTCATCAATTTTGACAATTTACTGTACAACCATCTTTTTTCACACTCAATCCAAACCAAGCTTTTAGCCAGAAGGGCATCCAGGTATCCTGTGGACGCCCAATCTAGGGAGAAAATGATGAATTTAAAAATGCACCAAAGCTTTTATTAACAAATTCATGGGAGGGTATGCCTCCAGGACGCCCACTATAACCTAACCCTAACCCCTAACCCCTTTTGACAAACCTATGGCATAGCTTATTTTTTCCTCTTTATTTCTATAGGGTGTCCCACCACCTTTTTGGTAAGTGCATAGTCTAGCTGATGTTGTATTGAGCCTCATGACTGGAAAAGTTATTAGCTGCGATTAATCCGAACCATGAAAGGCTTGTAGCTGTAGCTCTTTTCACGCATTACATGCCTATGATGCTGTATGATATTGTAGATATGAAATTAAATTTGCTGATAATCTTATATTGAACCCTGTGACTGGAAGCTTACGAGGAAGCTTATGAGCTGGTTTAAATCCCTGGGTTTTAGTTTACAGTGTAAATATATTTTAACAAAAAATGTTTACCACACTCCTACCTTCACGATGTCCTGCAACTGCCATATCTTGTAAATGTGTGGTTCACGGATGGTTTTCTTTGTTAAACCCCCTGGAATTTCCAGTTTAGCTTCATACGTTCCTTTAAAAATTTGGCTTTTGAGATCCCCCTCCCCCTTGGAATTTCCAATGACCACACTCAGGGGTTGATATGGATATTTTCTGGAACTGCACAATGTTGATTTATTGGTTTTGTTGTCATTGTTGTTGTTGTTGTTGTTTATAATGCTCTCTGTCCTTCAATTTGTACCTTTATTATTTACCAGGATTTTTAGCAATATGGTAAATGTTATTGGCCATAGTTGTTCAGAAAAGGCGATTCTGAGTAACAAGAGGTATACTTCTGAGGAAGCATTATCCATTGGGATGGTGGACAAAGTTGTACCAAAAGATAAAGTCATGGAAGAGACAAAATCAGAACTGGAAAAATGGGTCGAATATTCTGGTAGGACAGTTTGCCATTGTCACCCTCTTAAACCTGCCAACTCTCACACATTACCTGTGTGAGTCTCACGCCTGCATGCGGATTGAAAATATCGATCTCACGCAGTCTCATGCATTCAGGCCAATTTATCATGCCTGACTCACAAATCCGAACTACAAGTTCCTTAATTAAGCGAACAACATTTAAATTTGATGCAATTTCGACAAAAAATAGTCCTGTAAATGATGCTACAGGTCCTGTTTGAATCCTCCAAACCGTGCCCGAACGCATTGTGGGCTATCTTTCACAGTCAGTCTTCTTTGTACATCTTCTGCAACGTTCAGAAATCTTTGGATCATATTCGGACATCTCCGGTATTGTTCGAAAATTGTCGGAACATCTGAAGTCGGAAATCCCGGTGTACTCTGAAGACGAAAATCTCACGCACTTTACTTGACTCCTTTATTTCTTTATTTGTATTAACTTGTATCTTTTTAGCTTCACTTGTTCTAAAAAACCTTGTATTTCTCAAGAGTAGTCAATATCTAATTTCTCCTTACAATATCTATACATTGTCAAGCAGACAGGTGATGAGAATAAAGACAATCATCAGCTACTTGTCTTTCTATTTAGTAGAGTGAGCACGAAGCATGAGCAAATAAATAAAATTTACTTGAAGCAAATGGAAACTTGTGAACACTGTGAGGAGAAGAGAAAGAGGGACTGCAGGCCTGCCTTTTTGTTTTCAATGTGTTCAGAATTTACCATTATACCAGCAACAGAAAATTCTCATTAATTCATTAGACATTCACAGACTGAACAAAGGTAGTCGCTTACACAGTCAGACACCTACTATTGATAGTAGAAGGCTCTCGGAGCACACACGTACAGTTTTTCATGCATTGAAGCCAAAGAGTATGAAACAGAACCGTCATTCAATTAGGTTTAGGGGTTTTGATAAGACAACAATATTAATTAGACTGCTTGCTCTCGCAATAACTGCTTTTCATACAATGTAGCTTGTTTGATAGATAGCAAGTTTGCCAGCAGTCAGCCACTGCTGATTGGGTAATGCTAATGGTGTATAATTTTATAATATTTTTATATACATGTACTAGGGACTGATATAGATTAGAGGTGACCAGTGTTGGCGTGACCTGACATGTATGAACTACCATTATGAGGTAGGTGCATGAACTACCATGTGTAATGTTCAAAATGCAAGCGTTCCTTCAGCCCCACCCCCCCCCCCCTCCGACTTTTTTGCTCTCGCCCCAATTTTTCGCGCGGCCAAATTGCAGAAAAAGCTCTTCGATCGCGGAAAAAGCTCTTCGTTCTTTCAGGAACGCTTGCTACGCAGGCTACATGCAACATGACTTACGACAAGGCTATGAGTGACATGCATGGTTTCATGTAACTCAAACCTACAACTTGCTTATGATTATCGTGTACAATTAACACGAAAAATGCTGCAGGATTTCGAAACCTGTTTCAAACCCTAAGACAAATCATAGCAGCTAGTATATATGATTGTTTCTTGGCGCGAGCTACGAAAGTTGCATGCGACAAAGTTGTACCATCTAAATCTTCCCTTAAAAGTATTTAGTAAAATTTCGGTCACAGGGGATTAAGATAAGTACAAATAAATAACTACAGTCGAAGCTCTCTGAGTGGACACTCTCGTAAGCGGACAGCTCTACTTACGGCCGCCTTGACAAAAGCCCGTTTGAACTCTAGCTCATACAAACTCTGTATTTACACTTTCCCGTAAGCGGCCAGCTCCAGTTGCGGACACTTTTTCTGCTTCCTGAGAGTGTCCGCTTACTAAAGCTTCGACTGTATTGCTATACAGTGGAACCCCGCTTTACGGGCACCCGCTTAATACGGACACCCGCTTATTACGGACACTTTTGTTTGTCCCAACGGCATATATTTTCTCTTATATCAGCCCGCTTAATACAGACACCCGGATAATACGGACACTTTTTCATGCCCTTTGGTGTCCGTATTAACCGGGTTCCACTGTATATCAACTGTTATTATTCAACAAATCGTAACACTGTCCAAATACGGTCATGATGCACTCAATATCTGTCGACCGTACTCAACAGATATCCTGCGATATATGTAATTTCGTATGCGCGCGGTAAAATGTTCAAGTCAGTTCATGAAATAAAAGTGGAAGAGTATATATCGTAACTTGTTTGTTGATATCTCCAGGTCTTTGTGTGCGTCGTGTGTTCGAACTCATGCTTGGTGCTATGATAGCATATCTAAGTATTCCTGTTGTACAGAATCTGCTGTCATCTCGACAAGCCATGAACACATCGTTTGACTCTTTCAGGATAGTCAACACATATGGAGCCTTTGGAAGGTAGAGTAACTTATTAAACTGTCCACAATTGACAAAGATTATTCTCTTGTCTCCCATCTTGATGTTTTTGCTATTTGTGCAATTACTTACAGGGCATTCAATGACACACCAAGAGACGCCATTCTCTAAACACTCTACAATCGTGGACAAAACTAGTTGAGACAAAGGAATATCGCACATTTTTCGCAAATCACTTAACTAACGAGCGGGTAGAAACATTTTTATCCCCCTCTCCCCCCGCTCAATGTTGTTTTAAGGGGCTGCCAATTCATCCTGCTTCGTTTTAACATTGTTTACACAACGCTACAACATTGGAATGGGGGAGGGGGGTTGAATAAATAGGCTGTAGTACTCAAAGTGTCAACAGTTCTGTTCACGATTGTAGCTTCTTAGGAAAGACTACTCTACATGTGAAGAAGCACAAAGTGATTCAGACTTCACAAAACTAAACACCAGAATAGTTATGTTTATTACAAGTATGGCAGAAACATCAAAACAGAGAAATACCATTTATTTCACTAAAGTGTCCCACATCGCCGGAGCTTATCCCGGTTTCTGTAGCATGAAGCGAGTAGAAGTATTGCTACTTCCCCTGGATGGGATGCTAGCATTCTCGTCCCCAGAGGCCACGATCCTTTTGGTCAGCACCAAGAATCTGCGCATGTTCAACAAATTGCGACCGGCCAGAGGTCTCGATTCTTGGTGCTGACCAAAAGGATCGTGGCCTCTGGGGACTCGAGAATGGGATGCTCGTCCATCACAGGCTACCGGTATCCCCAGCATTTTTGTCAGGTTGCCCTAACAATGTGTTGATCCCCTTTTACTGCATGGATGGGTGGAGAGAGACACTGTGAGATTAAAGTGTCTTGCCCAAGAACACAACACAGTGACCCTGACCAGGGTTCGAGCCCAGACCTCTTGAGCAAGAGCCCTAAAGAGTCCAGAGTCTAACGCGCTAACATTAGGCCACGCGCCTACTACAAGAGATAAACGTATAGCTGCCATGTATGTCAGTACATTGGTTAAATTCTGTTTTCTTTTCCCAGTATAACAAAGGAAAGAACGGAAGTGATATTTCAAGGAACAAGAAACTCGACTATTATACCAGATGAAAATGGAGGCATTTGGGAAGAATATCATTTTAATTGTAAACCCGGTGACCCTAAGAAGCGACCATGTGTTATATCACCTTATCACTACAGACTGGACTGGCTTATGTGGTTTGCAGCTTTTCAGGTCAGTAATAAAGATAACGCCCTAGTAGCTGCATAGAGGGTAAAATTACTGGATTCCGAGATTGGTTTAATTAGACAGAGGACCGCACCGCACTCAGGCCAACAACTGGCTCACACTGCCGGAGCTTATCCCGGTTTCCGTAGCATCAAGCTGACTAGGACTATTGTTACTCCCCCTGGATGGGATGCTAGTCCATTGCAGGTTACCCCCCAGCATTTTGTCGCCGGTACCAATTTATACTCCTGGTCTTGCCCAAGAACACAACACAATGACCCCGGCCAGGGCTCGAACCCGGACTGCTCGATCCGAAGATGACCCCAAGAATTTCTAAGTTCACCCGAGGACTTCTGAAGATTTTCGAACGTTATCGGAAAGTTAGCAAACATTTCCGATAGTCACCCGAAGATTGCTGAAGACCAGTATCACTTGTGTTTTCAGAATTTGCAAATTTCTGCAAATAATTTCTGAAAATATGCGTGATATTAATCCTTAGTTTTACTCGCATGTTGAAAGTAGGGCAAACGTGGCACGAAATACATTGTTTGTATGAGAACCTGAATAAAATAATAGAATGAATGAAATATTCTGTGATTTATTGTCACTAGAACTACCAGTACAACCCTTGGTTGATCCACTTGGCAGCTCAACTTCTTGTTAACGATGAACAAGCCACTTCACTGATAGCACACAATCCATTTGCTAACGGCACAGCACCAAAGTAAGTGCTTCATCCATCCAGCGTGCAGGCTGAATGCAGAGATACAGGTTCACTAGTCAAATCAGCTTTTGTAAGTGTTTATAAAAACCCTGAGCCCCGTTTGCGCTCCGATAGTATTTGTAAACCTTAAATTAGGAGCTACGTCACGGATGGCGCATCTTGAAATACAGTAGCCTAAATTTTTCAAGTTCGTCGTTTGCAATCCGTGTCAATCTTCCCCAATATTAGCCATCCTTGTTCCTGTTTGGTTTAGTATTACCTCTTTGGTGTTTTTCTACCTTAGTAAACTGTTATTTTGTGTTTTCTTTCGATTTGAAATTGATTTTGTACATCGGAAAAAATGCCTAAATATATCCGAACCAAGTGGATGAACAGGTGGTGCTTAACTGGCTCCGGTTTCCATAGCATGAAGCGGTTAGGAGTGTTGCTACTCCCCCTGAATAGGATGCTAGTCCATCGCAGGTTACCCCCCCCCCCCCCCCCCCCAACATTTCTAACAATTCGCCGTTACCCATTTATACTCCGGTGTTGAGTGAGACGCAAAGTGTCTTGCCCAAGAGCACAACACAATGACCCAGGCAAGGGCTCGAACCCGGACCGCTCGGTCTGGAGTCCAACATGCTAAACAGCCATCGTCCTCTTTCTTTTTAAGTTAATTTTGTTATTATTTCCACCAGATTCATTCGTGGTGAACACTTCCTCTATAAGTTCACAACAATCGGCAGTCAAGAGGCAAGGGCGGGATATTGGTGGAAACGCACCAGAATAGGGTCTTACTTTCCACCAATCACGTTACGAGCTGTTAGAGATTATCTGGAATCGCACGGATGGAAAGTGCCAAAACTCAAGAACAAAGTCTACAAAATGTGACAGTTTTAAGATTTATTTTACAACTAAAATGTCGCCAGTAAAACTGGTTTATTTAACAGAAGATATAAAGAGGTTATTCAGCGGAAAGTTGTGTAATACGGCTGGGTATTTTTACGAGTCAGTTTTTATTTTTTCGAGCCTTTAGGCAAACACTGACGAGTAAAAATGCCCAGCCGTATTACACAACTTTCCGCTGAATAAATTGTTTATTATACGACATATCTTTCCTAAAATATTAGGCTTTCAACAGTGTTTTCCGTAGCGCGCGGTCAGGGGGACTAAGACCCGTTGAATACGGTCTCATATTTGCTCTCGTCTTTGTGCGTATTCGCACTCTAAAATGCTATGTCGTATAACAATGTAGATTATTACGTTAGTAAGTGGTAACAGATATTAAACTTTAGAGGTAAAGTTTGTTGTTAGTAGCTCATACAACTGAACATGGACGAATTCAGTAAAATAAAGAAAGAAAACAGCAATTGTTTGGGCTGAGGTCGTTTCTTACACTGTTACCATTTTTCATGTCGAAAAAATTGCCGGGAGACCGGCACAGAATCAAAAAAATATCACATTATTAAAATAAACACCGTGGAGGGAAGGTAAGGCAATTTAAATGAGAATTTATTTCGTATTCCAATCTATTAGTATCCCCATACAAACTCTTATATTTTTTCCATTATTGCTAATGCAATACGGCATATCATATACAGTGGAATCCCGATTTCTCGAGCCTCCAAGGGAAACGAAAATTGGTTCGAGAAATCGGGAGTTCGAAATATCGGGTGTAAAGATCCTAGGGTTCGAGTTATCGGGGATTTTGTAGCCTGTTCACAGACGTGCTAGAGGTTTTGAGAAATCGAGGGTTTGAGAACACTGAAGAAATCGGAATTCTACTGTATAGTAGGCTTAGTTTTTTTTTAGAAGCTGAAAAGATTTTTAGAAAGTCTGGAGATTTTTAGGCGAGTTTAGCAAGTTAAAAGATTTTTAGAATTTTTAGAGCCAAAAAAATCTGTAAAATGCGTAAAAAGAATATTTAGAGATCAGAATAATAATAATAATGCTTTTATAGGCGTATTTAAGAAACTCCATGCGCTTATAAAGCTATATAAAGAGTGAAGAGGTATGAGGCTTCAGTGTTCATGGCTTCATGGTCCCCGGTTTCACCATTCAACTATCCCAGAATTCTGTTGTAGTTAGGAAAAATTTTGAGATTTTTTCGTAAATTTTTTGATTGTTTTAAGAAAATTTTTGATATTTTTTGGAAAATTTTTGATATTTTTCAGAACATTTTTGATATTTTCGGAACATTTTTGGGATTTTTCGTTAAAAGTTTGAGATTTTTAGGAAAATTGTTGAGATTTTTAGAACTTTTTTGAGATTATCCAGATAAATTTTTCGGCGATTTTTCGGGATTTTTGTAGCTAAGCCTACTGTATAGCTTACTTCACAACGTGAGCTTGGGGGCCTGTTGGCAATCGTTTCCTCGTATGAAACGTTCGGAAAATTACGCAAATCACAGAGCAAATTGCAGTGTCATTCTGTTTCCGCGACACTGCACACTCGTCATTGCATGTTTGGGACTGCGATATCCATGGTTACTGCCTTCCACAAAATCATGCCATGAATCACGCTTCAGCTGAGCGGAAGACAAATTATTCGTATGACGTGGATTTATTCACGGTCGATTGATGTCTGACGCGTTCCGCGCCAAAGATCTTGTGTCTCTAGCACGTGTTCATGTCAGGAATTAAGGGGTGTTAGTAATCCGAGTAACGGCGTAACGCGTAACGGCGTAACGGCGTAACGAGAATCGGCGTAACGACAATTTTTTTGTCCAATTTTTTTTTCAATCATTTTTTATTTTTTAGAATCGGCGTAACGACAATTTTTTAACAATTTTTTTAATTTTTTTAATTTTCCAATTATTATAAAAGCGTGATGTAGACAAATTGATACTCACGCACCTTCAAATAAATACTGTAGAAAAATACGCGATATTCTGCAAATGTTGGTCAATGGATGGATACAAATGCACAGTGACTGTGCTCACCCTGCTCGGTCACCCGCCATCTTGGAGATCAGCGCCAAAAATATCGCAGGCTAAGCTTCTGTCGATAAATTGGCTAATTTTCAACCAACCCCGTTACCAGGGTCTCTCTTCTTCCCGCCAAAAGCGATTGATTCAATCGCTTTTGGCGGGAAGAAGAGAGACCCTGGGAACGAGGTTGATTTTCAACGTACACAGGATAACATCGGAAGCTAACACTATGTCCTTAGAGCTCAAGTAGGCAAAAGGTGTGGTGAACGCAACTGAATTCCAGTCGTATTCGATGTGAGGCGAGTACCAAGAAATATCCGTGCTTGTGCTTCGTGTATTCTTGTACTAAGGTATGTAATACAGGCTGTAAATTCTATGTAGGTGACTTGTGACCACTTGTGTCACTTGTATAGCCACTTGTGTTGCTACAGTTTTGACGTGTCAGTTTTAGGGAAGAAATATTAGTATTTATTTGAAGGTGCCCACTGCTGGCGTGAGTATCAATTTGTCTACATCACGCTTTTATAATAATTGGAAAATTTAAAAAATAAAAAAAAATTGTTAAAAAATTGTCGTTACGCCGATTCTAAAAAAATAAAAAAATGATTGAAAAAAAAATTGGACAAAAAATTGTCGTTACGCCGATTCTCGTTACGCCGTTACGCCGTTACGCGTTACGCCGTTACTCGGATTACTAACACCCGGAATTAAGAACTGAAATGATTAAATGTCCAACACTTTTGCTTCCAGATCAAGTAATTTTCGCCGTTTTATTTGAGATATGAAAACCAGTTAACCGTGATCTACTTGTGTTATAGCGATGTTTCTCGTTACGTCAATGTGCCAACCAGAGAAACTATTGGCTGTTGAAACAAAGAGTTCTTTTGTTTAATGGTTGGCAAATTTGAATAACAAAACAAATTTGACGTAATGTTGATAAACAGTGAACACTCCTATTCTTGTGTTATTCTGGGAGTCATTTAGCATATTTAGCATAAGGGCAGATGGTTACACTTTCGAAAGCGAAAGCTACATATATTATCTTTATTATTGAATGCCACACCTTAAATTGTGTTTGCGTGGAATCTATGTTCATCTGTTTGTCTGTTTGCTAGTACATTTTCTTTTTAAACTGATATCTAAACGAGTGAGTTAATAGCCAGAGATTGAGTCGCTAACGAGCTACGTTGACAACATCTAGCTGGTGGATCATATCTTGGAGAGAAGAATTTGAAAAGGGTTCCGAGTGCAGTGTAAGCTGTGCGTCTGCCATTACAGGTAATTGTTGTATTTCATCTTGACTACGGGAAACTATCTTTTCTGAAGAAAGTGAAGTGCGATTCCTTTTGCTTAATCGTGTCATGTTCCGTATCTTCGACGAATTTTAGCGAATTCAAAATAAATGGTCGGTTTTATATTCGCTTTGCCGAGCAAGATGCGAGAGCAGTGAAGTTGTATTGACCGAACAAACGATCACATGGCAGGTTCTTGGAAATCGAAACAGGAGCGCTCCTGACCGTAAGCTACCGTAGATTTCGAACCCAATCAAATGATCGATTAAATTTGTTCGAATTTTAGCGAGCCCAATCGAAGTCAATCGCGTGATTGGGTTCTTTACCGAACACAATCGAGTGTTAGTGTCCCCAATTAGCTATTTAAGCTAAACACACAGACACTTAAATAAAGTCTATGTATGTATGTATGTATGTATGTACGTTAGGTTCGCTTAATAGTCATTGAATATATTGATCAACGTTCGATAGACAGTGAATAGAAGTGCGAGATCTATTAGGCCCAGTTCAGACCCCGTACTTCACATGAGCCGAATCGAATTCGAATTTAGGCCGACCCAAATTAATTTAGATCGACTGAACTGATTCAGACGCCGAGCTTACTTCAGCCGAACTTAAATTAATAGGGAAAAATTGCTGTTATATTGAAAAATACATTATTAATAATAATTCATGCATTTGTTTCGGCTCATGTAAAGTTCGGCGTCTGAATCAAAGCCGGTCCACAGGCGTTCTTCCCGGCTGAGCCAGGCGGGAAGAACGGCTGAGCCGATCCGAATTGATTCAGCCGTTCCGAATTGATTCAGACGCCGTACCTCACATGAACTTAATTCATCGAATTCGATTCGGCTCAAGTGAATGAAGTACGGCGTCTGAACTGGGCTGTATACACACGTGCATGCGATGTGCTAGTGATGACATTTTGTGCAATGAATACCTGGTCAAGAGCTGATCTGGTGTATTTTACGGTCTTTACGTGATTTTATAGCCTAGAAAGAGGATGGAGGAGCGCGAAGTCTAGTGATTTTATGACTTTTATGGTATCGCACGCAATTCGAGCATTGACACAATTTGGTTATTTTCGACAATGTTTGAATACCGCACACAATCGACTCCAAATGTTCGATCGTTGTTCGATTATGTATTGCTGAATGTTCAATTTGTAGGAAATATAGGGCGCGAGGTTTGGGCGCGTGCGTGGGAGGAGTACGCGCGCGCAAGAGATATCACTTTTCTTATCGCGCGCATTTCCTTGCGCGCCCGCCGCTCGCTACAACTCGGTGTGGAACTCGCGTCTTATATATTTAACTCATAGTTAATCGAAAACTGCGACTATTTCACGGTCTAAGACCTTTGCATGTCACGACAGACAGATCGTAAAAAACGTCGTAATAATTATTTTTCGACTGTAATAATGCAATTAACCTCGTTCCCAGGGCATTTCTTCAACCAGTCCCCTCTCTCGCACCAGGACTGGGATTATGAAACATTGAACCTGAGAACGAGTTGATTTTCAGAAAGGCGCGAGGTTTTAAGCGCGAGGTATTCAGTAATCAATCAACAATTAGAGCAATATGATTTAACTTTTGAACAAAATTTGAGGATTTCGGACCAAAGAAATAAATGTGGTTACTATGGTAAACTTGGTTGAAAGACTGAGTTATTCATAAAATAAGAGCTAACAGCCAAACAGCACTTCTGTTGTTCTTTATTTTATGGGCGTATATAAATATTTACGAGTTTTATCTGTAATTATCTTAGGCGCCATTATCCATGGCTTCTGCAGCACCAACATTTCATTCTACCAAAGAGACAACTAATTATGCACGGTTATGCCGCCTTCTGGTAGATGTTGGTTCACATGTCCTGAGAGAGACATTTGACAGGAAACGTCCACCGGGAAGCCTGCACACAGTTTTGTCAAGCCCTCCACTACACCCTGTATTACAATCACTTCGAAAGAAAAGAGTCCTGAATCCTTCACAATGGGGCAAAACTGTATCCTGCCATCAGATCTTCAGTTTCTTCAAATAATTTTGACATCACTCTACTGATGGTCCTGCTTAGGAATATCTGTGGACTCGTTCGTCCTGCAACTGGTTGGGATAACCCTCCTTCTGTAGCAGATACAACCCTTGAGGCAGATATTGTTCGCATCAAGTGCTACAGAAACACAGTGTATGGTCATGCCAGCGAGGCCTCAGTTGATGACCCAACATTCAGTCAGTACTGGAAGGACATCCAAGATGCATTGGTGCGACTGGGAGGAGACCAAGGTGCTATTGATGATCTCAAGAATGAATGCATGGACCCTGACTTTGAGGAACATTACCAAGAGCTTCTTAAACAGTGGGTAAAGGATGAGGTCAGCATTAAGGAGAGATTAGATGAAATTGAAGAAAAGTTTAGTAGGAAGCTAGATGACTTGACAGAATCAATTGCCAATCCTGAAAAGAAAATAGGAGTTGAAGGTAAGAAGTATGTATATGATTATAATTAATAACATTGTCTGGTCCAAACTATCAAAATGCTAGTAGGGAAAAACGAACAGAAACAAAACAAATGAACCAAAATTGACGACATAAAGACAATTACGTACAATAGTAGTATGATTTCCAGGAAAAACATCGATAAACTGTACATAATGAACCTTAAAAAGGCAAAATTATGCGTGCAAACTGAAAGAATGGCTTAACAAAATAATAGCAGAATGACTGAAGAATTCGGTAGCAACAAACATGTTTCATTCCATAATCACTCCTAAATTCCAAGTGAGGAAAGAAGAAAATAAATTTTGAGAGATGCTACAGATCTGAGAAATATGAAGGAAATATAGGTGGAATCTTTTAGTACCGCTGGAACCAAAACATTGGTTTGGAATAAAAAAAAATAAAAAATGCCTTTTCAACATAATCCACAGGGAGCCCATGCAACAGTAACCTTGGTCACATTATTCGGCTCCAGCTGTCAATTAAAAAGACACAAAATGATTGCAAATAAGTCATCCTGATAGCGCGCAACTTAAAACACAAGTCTGGATTTCAGAATAAAAAACCATGGGGCCGGTGATACCGGGGCTTGTTTGCACGTCGGAGAGGCGGTACTATGCAGGCGTTTGTCTCCTCTCCCTGTTTGTCTACTTAACTGGCTTTTAGCCAGAATTAAATTTGTGTTAGTCACTAAAAGAAATGCGCTCAATGAGCTTCGGAATGCGACAAAAAAAAGATTTTTGTACGAGCGATATCTCAGAGAGCGCGGTGTTGTAAACATATCTGCCTGGGCTTTTTTTCGTTCGTGAGCCTGGGAGGGCCCCCCCCCCCCCCCCCCCCCACCCCCCATGTATCTCGAAAAGTATTTACGCTATGAAAATGAAACTTACATGGTGTGTAAAGCATCCGAAAATATTTATTTTAGTGGCAGTCACGTGTCAATTATGACTTCATACACGCCATAATGACGTCATACATTAAAAAAATCCGCCATCTTGAATCCGCCATCTTGGATTTTTAAATTATTCAGAAATGTCAGAAAATCACCAAATTTGATTTGAAAACATCGAAAACAATATAAGGATGCAAAAATTGCAAAGGTTTTGGAGGAAACTATTCGTAAAAAGCGGAAATCTCATAAAAACTGAAAATTAAGCGGAAAATACCAAATTTGGGTAAAACGGCCTGTCAAAACTTGGTTGCCATGGAAACATCAAGTCACGTGATCAAAAAATTGACACACCAAAATGTTCCCAGATAATTTTTAAGAAAAGTAATAAAGTTTGGCTATGATTGCTTTAGCCTGCGTACGGCAGGCTCTGGAGTAAAATGAAGCACGAGTTGGAACGGCGAGTGATTTACAAGCTTTTCGAGTGTTCTCCCAAGCCTCAGACTTGCCCGCTCCAGACCTTCGCCGCTAAAAATTTACTTCGCGCGCCAACAAGACCGCCAGCTACGCAGGCTAAGGTTTAGGGGGTGAATTGCTCCCTGGCTAGGGGAGGGGACATAGTTAATTTTTACCAGTGGCGTTCGGGAATTTGTAGGGGGTGGGGGGACCGTAATGGAGAGCTTTTCCAGGTAGACTGGTCCATGACCTAACAGCCCTAGGGAGTAGAGGGTCAGGGGTTGCATTGTTGCCTGGCTAGAGGAGAAGGTAGGGGTGCATTTTTTGCTGAATCTCAAGTGACCCTTACTTGGCTTTTTATCAATTGAATTGCATAGTGTGGCTTGTCCTGTTTTGCTGCCTAGCTGAGCTGCTTTGGGCCAGGGTTGGCTTAGCTAAGCAACCAGCGATGTGCTGACCTGCTTGGGTCTGTCATTTCCCCGCCGGGGGAGGGCGGGGAATCCGAAACTGTTTGGTGGGTTTGGCCAATCTCTCGGGTATGTTTTGTTGAATCAAGACACTGTGTCAGATATATATAGATAACAATGCGAGATAGCTTGTAGCATTATAGTGTATTATTTTTTTCTGCGAGCGCGAGCGGGCGGAACTCTCGAATCCTGCAATCTGATTGGTTCCGAGAGCGGGCAAGATTTTCCAATCTTGCCCACGGTCAAAATATCAAATGACTTTGCCGCCAGGCTACCCTGCGAGACAGAGATTCACTTCTCTTTTCGCGCGCGATGAGAAGGAACCTCTGCACACAACCGCTCGATTTCCTATCGTGCATGCGCGAACTACGTCAGTATTCCGTCAGTATAGGTCTCGCGCTCAGCACGCGCGCGCTAATTGTACGCGTAAGCTTTTGAATTTCTTTGCATCTGTTGGCAATTTTCCCGGTAATTTCTTAGTAAAATGGTTAGTTCAGTTAGTATATATTTTTTTTTCAATATATCATTATTGTTTCTCCTTATTCAGCGAGTTTGAAGCAGTTTTTGAAAGGAAAATGTCGTACTGACGCATACAACACGCGTGATGAAGCGCGTGCAAGCGCGCGCACTTGTAGGTTTTGACGAGTTTTAACCGGTTAAAAACCAGTATTTTGTTAATTTATTCATCCCAGATTTGGGACGCGGCAAGATCAAAGGATCGTGCGGTTGTGTGCAGAGGTTCCTTCTCATCGCGCGCGCGCCGAAAGAGAAGTCAATCTCTGTCTCGCAGGGTACCGCCAGGCCTGTGCTGCCCAAGCGAAAACGTTTTAATTTCAGCAACGTGGGAAGGTCGATGCGAAGAAGCTTTAACTGAATTTTTCACATTATATTGCTCTCTTATCGTTGTCAAGTGAATGGAGAACTACGCAGTGGAATTAAAGAGCTTGCATTTCTTCAAAAAGGCGAGTTCTCATTTGATTTTAACCGACATAATTTGAGTTTGTTGTTGTTTTGGAAATCACTTTCACGCTCTCTAGACCTGCGATTTTAAATTACAAATAGCCATTTGCTTTTCGTTTCTCTTTTTTCCGAAACAGCTCTTCATTAACTTTCATTCATTCAAGAAAGAAAGAAAGAACTTTGTGATTATACCGGTAGCGCAGAAAATAATTCTCGGCCCATATAAACTTATATCAGTTTGTGTCAGACTGTCAGTACGTTGAAGCTGAATGCATGAATAGCTTACGGTTTGTCAAGGTTTCGCATAAAATGTAAATGGCCACCGAATGGCAAGAATTAGATTAACATGGAAATGAAATTGAAGAAAACTGAGGAAACAGTTTTGCTCGGAAAATGCTTTCATGATACTACTTAAGAGTTAGAGTATGTTAATCTCGTACCCAGATCTTCTCAACCCTCGGTACTCTCCCGTAGAGCGAGAACATCTGGGTACGAGATTAAGAGTATGTAAGATTGTTCTAAAATTTTGCCGGTTTCGGCAGACTTTGAATGTTTTTTATGCTAAATTTGAAATAGCTTCTCATTTTATTTCAGCTGCTTTTAGCGGTGAAATTCCGTTTGAGTCTCCATCGTCTGTTCTTCACATCTACCTTTCTGTAATTCTGGTGTAAAAATTAATCGTCAGAGTTTCTTGTTATTTGGATTAAGTTTTATTTCTTCCGTAGTTTTATAGCGAGCTTGCGATCAGCTAAAGGAATACGCGCGCGCGTGAAAAACAGATTTTTCAAAGCAAGATGTCAAGATTTCTAGCATTACCAACCAAGTAGTAAAAAAATAAATACGTTATCTGCCGGCCATGATCGGTCCGTAGTTTTTCTCAATACGGACCGACCAAGGCCGGCAAATAACATATATGTATTGCTTGCATTTTTAATCGTCACGGGCTCGCACAAATACAGCAAAAACGTGTAAAAGATATCTCAGTAGCAAGATATATGTGTTTTTCAGAACACTCTCATGGAGTAAGTGTACAATGAAACAGTCGGTATTGTGGACCTTTCTGCATTTCATCATTCTCATAAAGTAATGTCCCGCACCAAATTAGCGAACGAACGGGAGTTTTATTTCGTTCCCAAATTTGAAGCAAAATCAATTGAGTAAGTTAAGCATGCATACCGTAAAAGCTCTATTAAGCCCCCGGGGGCTTATTTAATTTCAGGCCCCAAGAAGGGGGGAGGGCTTATTAGAGAGGAGGGCTTAATAGAGAGGGGGGCTTATTTCAAATCATAAATTCCCATTAAATTTTCAAACTTTACTATTACACCACTAACTAAAACAGAACAAGAAATGGGTTATGTATGACCGTCTCACAAATGCAATGTCGTTTACACCCTAACTCAACGATACTTCTGGAAATTAAAGACCACGTTTCAATGAGACGCCAGGAAATATTACTGAAACGTCGTTTATATCAGCCTGACGGTAAGAGGGGGGGCTTAATAGAGAGGGGGCTTATTACAAAATTTCACTCCCAAAGGGGGGCTTATTAGAGAGGGGGGGCTAAATAGAACTTTTACGTTACTGATACGGAACCAAACTATACAGACCATATATTTATACTTTCTTTCTAACTAGCGTGTACTGTTTAAAAAAAAATGTTGTTTATTTTTGCTTTTTAGCTGCAGGTGCCTACACAGAGGCTTTGAAATCATCGATTAAAAGCCAAACGGAGTTCCAGCCAAAATCAATGGCCTCTCCCACCATTTCTAGCGTCAAAAACAGATCAGATATTTACCAATCTTCTGATACAACATGGAAGAAAGCCCGTTGACGACCTTGGTATGGAAAGAAAGGAACGCCTTCGTCAGTACAGTGAAGTGAGTGGAACTCGAGTCGAACACTGTCAAGAAATATTCATTCGTAGAAACGACCGTGAAGAGAACCCCGAGTCTATCCTTCTCACTGGGAAAGCAGGGATTGGAAAATCTCTGTTTTGCCCAAAAGCTGATTCGAGATTGGGCCTACGACAAATTATTTCACGAGCCACAAACAAATGCGCAAATCCCTAATTTTAAGTTTGCATACTTGCTTACCTTCCGTCAGTTGAATTTACTTGGAGGTGACCGTGTTACTTTGAGAGAAATCTTAAACTGTTCTTCAGTATTGGATGACCACTCAAATATTGATGACTCTTTATTTGAATACATTGTAAATCATCCTGAGGAAGTTTTGATTGTCATTGACGGGTATGACGAATATTCAAAACAAGGCGACGTCGCTGGTAATTTGGATGAACAGTATCCAAACAACCCTCAAGAGAAAATGCCAGTAGCCGCACTGTGTGCCAAGCTAATTAAAAGAAAAATCTTGAGAGGGTCAGTTGTTATGATGACGTCAAGACCCGATGAAGCTGATAAGATGAAGGAAATTCGCTTTGATCGACATGTAGAAATTACGGGATTTTCTGAACAACAGGTGAAAGAATACATTGAAAAGTATTTCAGAGAAAACGAAACCATGAAGAACATTGTACTTGATCACATCACGAAGAATGACGATCTTGTCAGCTTTGCCCACATTCCTGTGCTCTGTTTCCTGATGTGCTGTTACTTTGAGTATATTCTAAAGGAATCAATGAGCACTGATGATCTCCCCGTCAAAACAAGTGACCTTTATTTTGAAGTTGTCAACCGATTTGTACTGGATCATAATAAAAAGGAAATTCCTTCCGAAGAAACGCTGGATAAATTATCAAAAATTAGCAGCTCAATTGCTTCTGGAAAAAAAGTTTCTTTTTGTTGAAGAAGACATGAAAGAGTTTAGTTTGCAAGAAGTTGAAAGCCTGAGAGCAAGCGGTCTTTTGCATTGTGGTCCTCCTTTCAGGAAATCTTTTTCTCAAACTACGAAACATTTTTGTTTTACGCACTTAACTGTTCAGGAATATTTAGCGGCTCGTTGGTTTGTGAAGAGAAGAAAGATTCCCTCCAGACAAAATATGTCCTCGATGGTTATGCAGTTCATGGCTGGTGTTTTATCAAAGGAAAAGGACAGCGAATTTATGGAAGAATTTCTATCTTCACTCAGCCGTCAAGACCAGGTCCTTCTAACAGCGAAGTGTCTTTCAGAGTATCAAGACAAAGAATTTGCTAAACATTTCTTAAAGAAAAATTACCGTCAATTCACTGGTGGCAATAGAGGAATTGATTTGGAAAAATTAACTGATGCGAACTGTATTGCAGTATCATTTTTGTTAGACGTCATCAGTGCGTTAAATGAAGAAGAAGCCGATACAAGGCATCAAACATTTTCTGAACTGCCATTAATTGTCAAGAGGTTGACAATCGCAGATTCAAATCTAACACGGTCTGGAGTAAGACGAATCTGTAACTCATTGGAGAAAGAAGTGTGTGCAGTTACCGAGCTGGTGCTGGTGGATTGTCATTTGAATGACGAATGTGCTGAATGCATTGAAAGATTATTGTCAAGTAAATTAACTGAACTGACGCTGACTTTTAATCCGATCACCAATGCAGGTGTTGTCAGTTTATCTCGAGCATTACAATCATCATCCTGTAAAGTAACCGAACTAGATCTGAGTAGTAATCACATCACCGATGCAGGTGTTGTCAGTTTATCTCAAGCATTACAATCATCATCCTGTAAAGTAACCAAACTATATCTGTGGGATAATCAGATCACCGATGCAGGTGTTGTCAGTTTATCTCAAGCATTACAATCATCATCCTGTAAAGTAACCTTACTAAATCTGAGCGATAATCAGATCACCGATGCAGGTGTTGCCAGTTTATCTCAAGCATTACAATCATCATCCTGTAAAGTAACCTTACTAAATCTGAGCGGTAATCAGATCACCGATGCAGGTGTTGTCAGTTTTATCTCAAGCATTACAATCATCATCCTGTAAAGTAACCTTACTAAATCTGAGCGATAATCAGATCACCGATGCAGGTGTTGTCAGTTTATCTCAAGCATTACAATCATCATCCTGTAAAGTAACCTCACTAAATCTGAGCGGTAATCAGATCACCGATGCAGGTGTTGTCAGTTTATCTCAAGCATTACAATCATCATCCTGCAAAGTAACCGAACTATATCTGAGTCGTAGTCAGATCACCGATGCAGGTGTTGTCAGTTTATCTCAAGCATTACAATCATCATCCTGCAAAGTAACCGAACTATATCTGATCGAGTCGTAATCAGATGACCGATGCCAGCGAGAAACGTCTTATAAATCTATTAAAACAAAAACCAGATCTTAAAGTACAGGTTTAGAGCGATAGTGTTTATAAAGACAAAATTCGATTTAGCCGAATACTCGGATAGTTGTACATATTTAACTGAACATGAACGTACATGGGGCGAGAAGCCAATGTGGATATAAATCCGGTATAGATTATTTTACTTTTTCAGTTGTATTCTATCTATTTTAGTCCGTGTTCTTTTTAAGACCAAAAAATTAAAACCTTTGTAAATAATATAAGCGTTTAGTGACTCAAGAATATTTTTCTGTGTTTTATTTTTGTCTTGAGTAAAAGATGAATTTTGCGTGTCTTTGTAAATAAAGATTTATTTCTTTTAATTAGTCACTGACAAATTGCATCTTACAGGGATGGGGGTGGCGGGGATTGTTCAGTCTGAAGAAAGTACATCTTATCAATCATGTGTGTGTGGTGGTGGGGGGTGGGGGGGGGGAGGGTGGGTAGGTGGGGGGGGAGCAGGGGTGAGACCCGTAAGAAAATGGGTGGGTAATCTAGGGAAATCCAAGGTGGTAGAAACCGGACGAAATAGCAAGCAAATCGCAACATTGCTTAATGTTTAGCAATAGAAAATACACAAAGAGGCGTGAGCCACTAATGAAGGGGCGGATACTGGGAGTAAACGGGAAGGGGAAGTTCAGCCTTCCCTGTCCGCTCCCCACTCCCCCACTCAATCAGCCATTTTCGACGTTTTTTTGGGGGGGAGGGGGGTGGGGTCCTTGTCATCGGAGATATCATGAGAGTTTTAGCAAACTACGACGGCAACGAGAAGGTCACTAAACGAAAGGTTTAATGAGCAGTACAGTGGCTTTGCACGTGTGTGTGTTTAAAAATTGTGTACAATTTTTAGCGGTTCTCTGCAAAACAACAACGCAAAATGACCCAATTCTTTCGGAGAACGCAAGGCGAACTTTTCAAGCTTATCTGTGGATTTGAACGCCGCCTTAGATAGATTACATATTCAGCTGAGACAAACTGAATGGAACTAGAGATCCGCGAGACTCTGAAGTAAAAAATAAGTTCAGTTTTAAACAATCGACGTTGTTGTCCTCGGTGAGGTGAAATAAGCACAAGAAAAATAATTTTTTTTTTCTTTATCTTGAGCTTAATTTCCCCTGATTTCACCAGTGCGGGTCCAGTGTGAACCGGCGTGCATCAAGCACAAGCATAAGAACAAGAATTCGCCATCTTGTCGTCGCTAGTTCTCGATCCATCGACGTGACTCCCAGAATGATCCTGGACCTGTCGAGAAGTAGTGTAAATTTCCGTGATACCGGATCTGTCGAAAATTAGTGAAACTTTCCGCGTGAATGATGATCATAACTTCTAAAGCACTGCGCGTGCGTATGTCCTTTTGTGTTTGTGCGCCTGTTTGTGCTTATCTCACAAGTGTGAACAAGGCTTAAAAGAGAATGGCCGTTTTCACGTCGTTTCAAGTCGTCTTAGTGTGAAAAGGGGAAGGACACTATTTTGGACATAAAAGTCGTCTGATTTTGAACGTCGATTTGTCCGTCTATTAAGAAGATGTTTCGAGGTCGACTTTTACAGTCTAGACGGATTAGCTATCCACATTAATCAAACCCGACTTAAATTCACAGCAGCCGAACAAATGATCGTTTCTCGATCGAAATAACTCAAACGGAAATGGGACTAGCAAAGGGAGTAATCGATGGTTTGTGGGGTCATCAAACTGGCGGCAGCATAGAAGGCTGTTCGGAAGAGCGCTAAACAAAATAGCAAAGCCTTGGTCTGATCAAGATTTAAGACTCATTTGAAAGTGTCTTGTTATCGAACTGTATCCCAACAGCAGCTAAAACAGACGCTACTGAACAACTTTAGTCTAAGAGTAAGTACGTTGAAGTCTTCGGTTTATAATAAAAGTCTACCCCATATATCTAGTACGCGATCGGTGCAAATTTTTGTCACAAGGAAGCAAGTGTTAGTGCCAGGCCCCTTGCGTCTTATAAGAATTGACTGATGACCAACACAAGATCATAATATTTCGTTATCCGTCTAGTTTAATTCACACTAAGACGAAATCGTGAGACGACTTGTTCGTCCAAAATGTTGTCCGTCGTGTAATGTGACAATGACCATCGTTGCAGAAAACGAGTATACAGCGCCTGGCTGGGATTTTGGTAGAAACGCACCAGAATAGGGTCATACTTTCCACCAATCATGTTACGAGCTGTTAGAGATTATCTGGAATCGCACGGATGGAAAGTGCCAAAACTCAAGAGCAAAGTCTACAAAATGTGACAGTTTTAACATTTATATTGTACGACTAAAAATGTCGGCAGTAAAACTGGTTTATTTAACAGAAGTTCAAGATATTGTAGATTATTACCTAACGTTAGTAAGTGGGAAAAGATAACTTTAAGGCCCGATTTTTGATGCGATTTTTGATCGCGCTCGAGCTCGCGATGAAACTCGCAAGTGTAAACTAGCGGCGATTTTGTAGCCTAGATCGCCGAGGTTTCGAACGTGTTCAAAACCTCTGCGATATCGTGGCAACAAATCGCGCCCAAATGGTCGCAAGTTTACACTTGCGATTTGTTTGCGATTTTCATCGCGAGCTCGAGCGCGACAAAAGTTTCATTGGAGAGTGCAAGAAAAGTCGCATCAAAAATCGCATCAAAAAATCGTCTGTGTAAACGGGCCTTTAGAGGTAAAGTTTTGCTGTTAGTAGCTCATTCAACTGAACATGGGACCAATACAGTAAAATAAAGAAAGAAAACAGCAATTGTTTTGGTAGTTATTTCTTAGACTGTTACAATTTTTCATCGACTTCGGTTGTTTATTCCAGTCAAATGAACTGCAGAATTACAGTGAAGCTTTTGCTGGCCTATGAACCCGGAGAGTGGCGCCGGGGGTACTCCCATATATAGCCTATACGAGTATGTTCCGCTCGCTGTGAAGGGTATGGTTTTCAAACAGTTTAGTCTGGGATAGGGTTTGTCCTGATTTGATTAAGAATTTCTGAGCGGAAGAAAATCGTAGCATCCAGTGTAAATTAGTCTTAAGGATTTCAGAGTCCCTGCGGCACACTCTCATCAAAACATTCACAGAGATCTAGAGACCCCATTACCTGCGTTGAGGGTAGACTGCAAAACAGTCTCTCTTTTTTGCGAGATATTGCGAAGCGCCGATATGCGAGGCCCAAAGCGCCGATAATCTACGCGCGAGCCTCTCTCCCCAATCCCACTCGTAATTTAAAAGATCCTTTGCGCTAAAATACGGACTGTTTTGCAGTCTTTCGTCGAGGCTAATTTTTTTCGCGGTCTTATTGTGACATGTTATTTAATAGCCTGATTGCATGTTAGCCTATGATTTCTACACCAACATATACCGATGACAGATAATTCTGCTTTTTGCTTCCGAATCCGTTCACTTTCTTTGTTTTTGGCGAAAGAAGGGGCGAATCAGGGGGGGGGGGGGGGGTGGGGGGGGGGGGGGGGGGGGGGGGGGGGAGTTAAGACGGTTGCAATCCAGGCCCCCCTGTGAGAAGTTCAAGGTACAGCAAATATAAGTAATTGCTGAGCTTAAAACAATTCAGCTTGAAATCAATGTTAATTCATCAACGTGTTTGGTGGTATGCTTTAGGGAGTGGCACTTTTGGCGTTTATACGTACAACTCTACCCTCCCACCCGTCCCCTCCTTTCACAAAATCTTGGAGAAGCGAAATTGGAAGAAAAAGGAAAACTTCTGATCCTTCCTGATCTGATCCTTCAATTTAGCTTGATCGTATTAAACGCTCCTTTACCATGTTTACGCTCCTCTTCGAACTTCCATCGTGTACATGTAAGACAAGTTAACGTCGAGAGAGACCTGGGTCGGCATTGCAAGATAACCTGTGGGCTCCCCCCATAGGATCAGAATCACACGTGAATCAAAATGGCCGCCATGTATGGGGTTTCGCCGAGTTCTCTCGAAGGCAAAAGGTACAAAGTATAAATACATAATCTTAAGTCTTAATTAACTAGTAATACGTGACTCGCAGGCCCTCGCGAAGCTTTTGTTGCCTAGTAACGGGCACGCCTGCGATTTGATCTGCAAGGTTTCCAAGAATCGCTGCAAGGTTTCTGAGAATCGCCGGAGGAAACGCCGTGTGTTTGCTATGCCACCGGATTTTGGTTTCGATTGGAGTTCGCTCGTCTCTCGATATCTGTAATAAATTGTAGCGCTCTTGTACTGTTTTCCCCACTTTTCCGTCCGAATGATCTGAAACCACCTCGCTTTCGTAGGTAAAATCTTCTTCGCAATATCGGATCGGCGAATTATTTTTAGACACAAGTCTTCGCGTCTACAATGAAAACTAAGCCATATGTTGATCGTACTTTGAGAAATTCCTGAGTCGTCTTTCCTTTTCCTGTTGTTGATAATGGATTTAATAAAGCCGGGTTTCTTTCACAAATGACCCGTATATAAATTTGTTCGATAAACAAACTTGGAGTAAAAATTGTTATTCTTCAGCAGCCGTTCCTGTTTCTACATTTACGTGTACAAAGATTACGTCGAAGTCAATGTTATTAAGCAAAGAAAAGGGGGTTAAAAAAAAGAACGGCCTGGATTTGAACCGAAAAAAAAAAAAAAAAAAAAAAAAAAAAAGAAGGACCATGTCGGATTTGAACTCACGCCCTCAATCCCGAAGATCAGATTTAAAAGTTAGCGCCTTAAGCCATTAGGCCACGAGCCGTGTGACGTCATGTCATCCCCCAACTCCACAAACAAACAAATATGACCGTAAAGGCCACACGAGAATTGCTCTCGCGTCAGCTCTTGGGGGACAGAATTATAAACCCCGCTACGCGAGGCCTTCGGCCTCGCTTCGCGAGGAATAATGTTTTTCTGATTAATTTGGCCAAACTGAACGCTTTGATAATTTATGAGCAAAACACGAGTCTGCTGGCATTGCATATTGGCTAGCTTCTAAAGAATGATCTAACTTAGCTTACTCATTCTACACTGTCTATCAGAGCTGAGGATGGGCGCACTTGAAATTGACATACACAAGTTTTTAAACTGTGTGAAGGGGAGGTGTGAAGGATTTTTTGACATGTTGAAATTGGCAAATATTATTATTATACATTTTGCTCACTATCTCTATTCTCATTGGCTGAGAGCATACAGCTTATTCACGCTGGCATCAAATTGACGCGTCATAACTACAGACACTAGGATTTATGCATGTAATTACGCGTCATACCTACAGACACTAGGATTTATGCGTGTAATTACGCCTCAAACCTAGAGACAATGCATCTCGATTGACGTCATGCACGTGTAGCACGCATCGCTTCATTAGCGGCAACAAAAAACAAATGAAAATACTCCACAATCCACGAAGGAAAAAGCGACAAAATGCTGCAAAGTTAAGCTCGAAATGATGATTTAGCTTTTCAAATGTATAAATAAAACAATATTATTGGATTCGGTTTTCGCACGATAGCGAAATTATCAAGGCCTCGGTTTGTGTTATCCGCCTCAGCCTTCGGCTTCGGCAGATAACACAAACCTCGACCTTGATAATTCTCGCTATCATGCTCAACCTTATCCAATAATTGTTTATTCTTATGTTAGCTTTTTTCCAGAATTGTTTTGGGGGCACTATACTGTACATGTGCCGTATTTACTCGAAAAAGCGCCATGGCGCTTATTTAATTTTTCGACTCTTTGATGCGGCGCTTATTTGAGGGCGGCGCTTAATCGGGGGCGGCGCTTATTTAAAACTTCTAAAAATCGTTTGTGAATAACGCATAACTAGTAATCTTTTTTTCTAAAAACAATAACAGCAACATAGTAAAAGTTAGTTTAAAATGTCTATTTCACTGTCTCCTTCGCGATCGGAATCAATGAGCTGCATTGGGGGGCGGTTGATTTAATATGAACCATATCGTTTTTGCATTTTAACTTTAAAACTCTTCGAATAAGCGCCGCTCTAGAGCTCAAGTGCTCCGAATAAGCACCACACGTTTTTGTTGAGGGGTGCGGTGCTTATTCGAGGGCGGCGCTTATTAATAGTTTGCTCTCAAGTGCGGTGCTTATTCGGGGGCGGCGCTAATTCGGGGGCGGTGCTAATTCGGGGGCGGCGCTTTTTCGAGTAAATACGGTACTTATACTCTTCAATGAAAAGGTACATTCATTTGTAAACAAACACAGTGTAAAGAGAGAAATATTTCTGTTTTAAATGGCTTATTTTGTCTACTTTTTTATTGCTTACAGTGATATGGCCGGGAAAAGAATTAGGAAGATCATTAATATTTGGGCATCATATGAGATGCATGTCATCACTTGTAAATGTTGAAAAACAAGGAAACATAGCCATTTTACAGCTCAACAGAAAACCAGTCAACAGTTTCAGTATGGAATTTTTAGAAGAAATAAACAGCAACTTGGACGAGCTTGAGAATGATCAGGACTGCCAAGGACTCATCATCACTTCTGTATGTTACTGAGCTTCTTTTACTGCATCTGTCAATAACATGTGAACTCTGAAGTTCAAAACCCAACTAAATATTGCATTTTTCACTGCTGCTAATCATAATTATTGCAATGACAAACAATGGACCGTGTACAGGGCTGCAAATAACAGTCGGTCATCGGACAATGGCCGACAAAAATTTGCCGATGTCTGATGAAATCCCAACTGTGGTCCATAATGTCCAGACAATTTTTTGCCTTCCAATGCAAATGCTAATGCATTATAACGCATTTTTTCTAAACGCAAAACTACAGTTTACTCTACATTGACAACGCGTTAGATTAGCAGGTTCACTTATCAAGCAGTACTGTATGATGGCCGACCTCATTTTTGTTTTGTCCGACCAAAATGGTAACTTAGTCAGACACATGTCCTTTCAAGAAAACAAAATTATTTGCAGCCCTGGTGTAAAAAAGAAACAAACAAAATGGACCAAATTCTACCAATCACAACCCACGGACATGACCTTTTGAACCCATTGGTGTACACTGTAAAACCTCTGTTTCCTGAGATGTCTGGTAAGGTGATTGACGGTAGTGAAAAACACAAAGTTCTATAGATTGAACAGAGTTTGGATGTTAATGAAAGGCACAGTAACTGAAGGTGCCGGCATAACTGACCAATGTTAACTTCTGTTTTGCTCAGATTTGCTTGATTTTTAATTCCATATTTTTTCCCAGTTTGGCCCATACGTATTAATGTTTGGAGAAAATTCCATGTTCAGTTAATACATGTACTTTATTATTAAGCGGACACCCTCTGGGAATTGTGTGTTCAAGACAGGGTGTCCGCTTAATAGAGGAATTTGTTACAGTAAATAAGGGATAGATCTGATAAATTTTGGGACCTTAAAGGGTACGTGTCCGCTTATTATTAAATACTGTGTCCGCGCTTAATACATGTACAGGTTTGACTGAAACAAAGGCAAGATCTATGTGAGGGTGACTTGTTAACTATAAGTTGATGCTTACTGTAATGTACGTATTCCTTAAATTAGGGCCTTCCAAAAGTGTACTCTGCTGGCCTAGACCTGGTGAAGGAAATCTACAAGCCAGACAAGAAACGTCTTGCTTCTTTTTGGACCTGCTTTCAGGGAATGTGGCTTCGCCTGTATGGCTCAAAACTTGCCACCATGGCAGCTATAAATGTAAGAGTGCTGTTTACTTTGTCTCTTTATTTCTTCTTCTTTATGTCTGTATTTAAAATGTCAGTTTTTTCTACACAACTGCATTGTATTCCCCTTTATATCAAACATTATTATATGCATATCATGAGAATTACAAATTATGTTATTTTTTTTAATAAGCTTTCTTCTATCTTGGAAATTTTTGGAAAAACATTGTGACGCAATGTGCCCAAAATTTTAATAAAATTGTTGTTGTTCAAAGCCTGACTATTTTGTAGCGTACTTTTGGAACAACTTTTCATGACTATTATAAATAATATTAAATAAAACAATAGACAACTAGACTGCAAAATCAAAGTTTCTATCAGCTGTATAATGCACCAGTCAGTGGAAAGCCCCACACCCCCATACCCCGGGAATAGTGGGGCATCAGATCAGGGCTGCTGAGGCAAAAGGGGAAAGCCAGGCTGAAGCCTCACTTTTGCCCCCTGCCTGAGGGCAATAGTTCAAAAATAACAAATACACAATAATTAATGTTGACAAAAATCTAGATATATTTCAAGAATTTCTGCCTCAAATAAAAACCTTTATGGAGAACAATGTCCCCTTTAAAAACAATATGATATTGCCCTTTCTCTACTGGAAAATAAGAAATATTGACTGGATTGTTTTAAAATATTCAATCACACATTTATATTGCAAGTTTCCTCCACATGACTTGTGTTCTCTGCATGTGTAATCCAAAATAGCATCAGAGGTGAATCCCCACTGAAGCCCCCACTAGTGCTCACCGGTCGATGATGTTGTTGAAAGCCCTGCAAAAGCCACTCAAATGCCCCACTATTGCCCCCCATTCCCCAGTTATGGGTGTGCAGGGGTGACTAGTTAACAATTAGACAGCAAGCTCAAGGTTTCTATTATAACAATAGAGTGTTTCTGCCGAGGAACTATCGGCTGATAGTTGCCCGCGGAAATTTTATGTTCTAAAAAACAAATATTAGCCCGAGAACGAAGTTCAAGGGCTAATATGCTAGTTTTTTAGAACATAAAATTTGACAAAAACACTCTATTGTCGTTATTGTTCACCACTAAATTTTCCGTGCAGCGGCCTAAAACTGAAAACCTCATGAATTTATTTATTTCGATGTCTAACACGCTTGGAGCTTCAAAAATAGTTTTGCAAATTTTCAACTTTTGTCTCGTAAATACGTACAAAACTAGGTTAAACTTCGGTATTACTTTTTCAAAAGTTATAAATCGACTGAGTGATTTTTCAGTTCCATCTAAATGAAGTATGATTTGTATGAAAAACGGCGGCAAAACCTGGCGCGGGTTCCGCCAAGTCAGTTGAATGAAAAGAAAGCAGGACAAAAAGTTTTCTTCGGATTATTTCTTCGTTCAATCTCTTCTAATGATTCATATATTCTGGAAAATTGTGCAAATGATTTAGCACAAAATGGGAAGATCTGAAATAATTGTGGAGCTGAACATTACATGTATATTCATTTTACAAGTCAAACGGACAACTGAATGGAGTAGTCGAAGGTTTCACTGCTGGCAAACGCTTGACGAACTGCCGTATTTATAATTAGCTTCGTAACCGATATTTATTGTGCTGATTCAAGCTGGAATTGACAAGCCTCTTGGAAATACAAGGTAACAATACAGGTAACAATACCGAATAGGCTAAGCTTAAACTTGTGGTGTAAACAGGCTGTCATTTTTTGGACGAATTTGTGTCGGTTTACCGATCTTTCCGTAAATTGTTTAGTGCTCTTTCATTCGCATTTGTTGTACATTTACAGGAATTTGCCATTAAATATTTCGTTCCAATTAACTTTGTGCATGCCCATATGTTATGAAAGAATTGATAGAGAGTAAATTCTCGCTATTTTTTAATTTATTCTTTCAACTGTTTAGCTCAAAACTGCACAAAACGGTTGTTTTTCGCTCAGGCGGGCACTATCGATCCGGGGTTTTTTTGCCCGACGGGCACTATTACCTGACAGTGTCTCTCCGCGGATGAACACTATCACATCACGTGTTCGATTTAAGCCAATCAGAATCAAAGAAAATTTAGTGGTGAACTATAACGGCTGATAGTTGGTGATGGGCGAAGCCCCGAGCCAACTATCAAAGTTGATAGAAACCGAGAGCGAGCCGTCTAATATTTGTTTTAGCATAAGCCAGTGGTTGATCTATTAAATATAGAATATCGATAAAACTGATTTATTGACGGTTTTGTTTAATATTTTTTGGCTGTAAATTATGCAAGAAAAACTGTGCGCGTGCTCCGAGAGCCGTCTATCGATCGATAGTAGCCAATCAGATTGCGAGTTTGCCAATAGTCAGCCGCTGGGTTATGCTGCATAATAGTTACCGGTACATGTAGAATGGTCTCTTCAAAAAAGATTCTGTTTCATGGTCTCAACAAATTTTAGTATCAAATTATTACCATTTGCCACCCCTAATAGTTCAATCTGTAGAAAGTAAATCAAGAAGATAGACAGAAAACAGTTGTTTTAGCATAACTCAGTGACAGATCTATACATGTATTGAACATAGATAATAAAATTATTTATTTAATAAAACTGATGTTTGACAATGGTGCATTAGAAACCCTGCGCACAGGTGCTCAAGGAGCTTTCTAGATATTTTACACTGGATAAAATTAATTCAGTGGATGGCATAAATTAGTTTGTAATTTTGTTGACACTTACCCACTGGATAGTGATTTATCTGGTGGATAGCGTTATCCACACTTTGAACAACTGGCCCAGATCAATAGCAATCAGGTTGAGAGTCTCGTACCTATAATATTACAGTGTAAGTTCGTGGTTTAATTTTTGGGACTCATTTTTGTTGTCATAGGGGCATGCACTGGCAGGAGGCTGTGTGTTGGGTTTGGCGTGTGATTATCGTGTCATGGCTGAGGGATTCAGAATTGGAATGGTGGAGATTGAGGCAGTGAGTTCTGTTAAATCCTTAAAATTAATGTTTAGATTGACAAATGTAGGTAAAAGGTAAAGAGCCTGCACCACACTACAGTGGAACCCCACTTTACGGACACTCGTTAATACGGACACCCGCTTATTACGGACAGTTTTGTTTGTCCCGACGACACATATTTCTCTTATATCAGCCCGCTTAATGTGGACACCCGGATAATACGGACACTTTTTCATGTCCCTTTGGTGTCCGTATTAACCGGTTCCACTGTACCAGAGTTTATCCAGGTTTCAGTGTAGCATGACACCGACTAGGAGTATTGCTTCTCCTCCCCTGGGTAGGGTGCTAGTCCAATGCCAAGGTTCATCATCATCATTATCGGCCCTTGTCGCTCCATGCAACGCATAAGGTCTCCCAATGCCAGGTTACCCCTCACCATTTTGTCAGGTTGCCCCGGCTGGCAGTTCACGGGTGGAGAGCAGCACTGTGACAGAGTTAAGTGTTTTGTTTTGAAATTGGACTGCTCGATTCGGAGCACAACGCGCTAACCATTAGACCGCCATGTCTCCAATTCAAACAACTGTAGAGCTACATGTATATTATTCCTGTAGATTGACAATTTACTGTACAGCCATCTTACATGTATTTCACACTCAACCCAAACCCATTATTAAGCCCAACCCTTTTTCAAGATTCACAATTTATACTAATAATAATTATCTATAGATAAAAACAATAATTCCAATGAAAAGTAGACTGCAAAACAGTCTCTCTTTTTCTCGAGATATTGTGCGCAACGCGCGAATTGAGAGGCGCGAAGCGCCAATAATCCACGCGCGAGCCTCGTAAGAGGCGAGATTTATAGCGTCTCTCCCCAATCCCACTCGTAATTTCATGCTCATTCCAGATCCTTCGGCCGCGTTCAGCCCGACACTCTCGCGCGAAAATATGGACTGTTTTGCAGTCTAAATGAAAAAAGCCTTTTGAGCAAACCTATGCCATAGCTTATTTTTTCCTCTTTATTTCTATAGGGCGTCCCACCACCTTTTTGGTAAGTGCATAAATATTTAGTCTAGGTGATGTTATATTAGAACTTCATAACTGGAACATTGTTAGATATTGTATCATATTATTATCTACATGTAGCATCAAAGGGCTTCTAGCTGTAGCCCTTTGCACGCCTATGATGCTATTATAATTATAATAATAATTATAATTTGCTGATAATATTATTAAGGCTTAAGCTTATGTTGAACCTAGTGATTGGAAGCTAATAAGCTGCAATTAATCCGAATTGATAGACATAGGAATGCAATGCATGCTTGCAAACAGGTTTACTTGATTATTTATTTATTTGCCAACAATTACTCATTGAATTTCACAAATGTTGGTTATTAGGTTAAAAAAATGGTGGCAAGGTCACCTCTTACAAGCCAAAAAAGCTTAAATAGTTTGAGGTACAAGCTAGAAGCCTTTTGCACGCATTGCATGCCTATGATGCTACCTTCCTATATTATCTGGTTTTGAGTTCCTGGGTTTGTAGTTTACAGTGTAAATATTTTAACAAAAAAAATGTTTGCCACACTCCTGTCACTCCTAAAGTCCTGCTTTGTTGTTGTTGTTTATAATGCGCTTTATAATGGCTCAATTTGTACCTTTATTATTTACCAGGATTTTTAGCAATATGGTAAATGTTATTGGCCATAGTTGTTCAGAAAAGGCGATTCTGAGTAACAAGAGGTATACTTCTGGGGAAGCATTATCCATTGGGATGGTGGACAAAGTTGTACCAAAAGATAAAGTCATGGAAGAGACAAAATCAGAACTGGAAAAATGGGTCACGTATTCTGGTAGGACAGTTTGCCATTCTCACCCTCTTAAACCTGCCAACTCTCACACATTACCCGTGTGAGTCTCACGCCTGCATGATGATTGAAAATATCAATCTCACGCAGTCTCGTGCATTCAGGCCAATTTCTCACATCTGACTCACAAATCCGAACTACAAGTTCCTTAACCGAACAACATTTAACTTCGATGCAATTTTCGACAAAAAATAGTCCTGTAAATGATGCTACAGGTCCTGTTTGAATCCTCCAAACCGTGCCCGAACGCATCTTTCACAGTCAGTCTTCTTTGTACATCTTCTGCAACGTTCAGAAATCTTTGGATCATCTTCGGACATCTCCGGTATTGTTTCGAGAATTGTCGGAACATCTTCGGAAATCCAGGTGTACTCTGAAGACGAAAATCTCACGCACTTTACTTGGGAAAAGTTGGCAGGTACAGGTATACCCTCTCTGAGACTTTTGAGTCTTGACTCCTTTATTTCTTTATTTGTATTAACTTGTATTTTTTAGCTTCACTTGTTCTAAAAAAACCTTGTATTTCTCAAGAGTAGTCAATATCTAATTTCTCCTTACAATATCTATACATTGTCAAGCAAACAGGTGATGAGAATATAGACAATCATCAGCTACTTGTAGGAGTTTTGTCTTGATGTAACACCAAATTCTTAGAACTGAAATTAAAATAAATTTCTTGCGATCAGAAAGGAGAATTTATTTACATGTAATATCTCTAGCTTAAAAGTGAAATCTTTCCTAACTTGAGCTCTTTTTTTCTCTCTGCAGGAAAAGCCAGAGAATTATCCAAAAAGGTTATGCGTAAACCGTTTGTTGAGGCGTTGGAAAATACAAGAGAAGAGGACATTAAGAACTTTGTTGATTTAATACTCGATGAAGAGATACAGAAAGCTGTTGGGATGCAAATTGAGAAAATCTCAAAGAAGTCATAAAGATAATACAAAGTTTGCAAGTGAAATTTGTGAAATATGGTATCTTCCCTCATGCGTCCCTATTGAAAAGGATACCATGAGCACCATAACTCACCATTGCAAAATATGTACTTCACGTTTGGGGCATCTCAAAGGGATTAAGCCTACATTTTTTCAATCGTTAACTTAGTAATCCGTCTCAATCTTCCCCAATCTTAACCATCCTCGTTCCTGTTTGTTTTATTTGTACTTTTTTGGTATTTTTTCTACCACAGTATATTATCATTTTCAGGTTTTCCTTTGCAGTTCAAGGTATCTTTTTACATCGCAAAAAAATGACTTGCTATAGTTTGACATTTTATTATTTCTCTGTTGATGGTCGTGCGATTATTTGCGTGACTAGTCACATTTGGTACCTGTATTGTAAACATGTCGAACTTGTAAACAAATCTATCTAGTAAGGGCTGGAGATCATTTCTGGGGGATTGCATGAATTTTAGATGCTCGATATATTTTTTTTAATTCTTCCAGCCCTGCAAGATATTTCTTTTATTTTTTTGGGGGGGATTTGTCCAACTCCCCCCCCCCCCCGTGAAAATAATCTAATGGTCCACCCCTAAAAGAAAAACCTTGAATATAGATATATATATAGATTTTAACCTAAAGCCCATCAAACGTACCCGTGCTTAAAATGCTCAATGTGTCGTTGCTATGGAAATATAGATACTCCGATAAACTGTCTTGCTCTCGGCCAATAAAATCGAGCAAGATTTTGAATGTTTTATAAGATACTTTTTATTTATGACAGGGTAAACTTTCAATTACAAAAAAACAAAAACAATAAACAGGGTAGCCCAGTGAGCTTAAGAGTTTGTGTACTTACGGTCACTATAAAAAACGACGAGGTAGAAAAGTGCTGATGGAAGTAAATCTTTTCAGTTTTCAATAAAGAGCGGTTTTTACAACATTAAAGTTCCCAATGCGGTGGTCATCTTATTGCCTGTTTTGTTTCTGTACATCTCTTATGCGCTGTGGGTTTTTATTTCACATTGTCAAAGTCGACTTTATGAAATGTTCGGTGTTTTCTTTTCCTGAGAACAAATGAAAGGAGATTTTTTTGTCCAAAGTACTTTCAAATTAATGAGTGATTTTCAATTTTCTTTTTTACATTTTCATTTATTTGTATTATTTACTTGTGACTGTGTTCAGCAAGTTTTCCTCGACAGGCGTACATACACACAAGCAATAGCAGTTATTACAGATGTCAGCGGTTTGACATGGAAACGAGGCGAACAGGTCAATCTGGTATTGTTCGTATTGTTTGCCGTTTGACATGCAAGCGATGCGAAAGGGTCAATCTGGCATTCTATTGGCCCATTAGCCTCATTTGTATGCTCGATTACCAGCCGCTGTTCGGGAAAATGAGCCAGAACGAAGACCGGACTCGGCGACCGGCGGAAATCGAGCCTAACTTGTTTGCATACTTTTTAAAACAATAGAATATTTGACTGCGGGCTCAACTGTAATAACTGCCATTTTCGCGACTTGACACTGAAGTTTCTTTGTTTCAATAATTGGCATGCAAAGTTTTCCACAAGGAGCCTTTTCGATGAAAAACTGTCGTTTTGCCGCAGATACGAGCAACTGAACTGAGCACGTAGAGATAAGGGGAATATTTACGACTCAGTGGAAAAAGACGTCGCAACGATACTCGAAATGAGAAACGAAGAAGCGCAAATGAACGGGTACGATATATTAGGCATGTGGTCATGAACAGTGTTCTATTTCACAAACTTCCACCTCAAGCTCATTTGCACGAGACTGGGGCAGAAAGGCAAAATACTGACAATGCGCTACAAAATGGCTGTAGCCTGAGAACACATCCACCTCTTGTCGCATCCACGCCGCAGCAAAATCTTCAGAAAACAAAACCTGCCAAAAATCTTAAAATGATAATTTTAAAAACGAATAAAATACGTCAATCCTAACGCCCATCCTTCATTCGAAAGCAACATTGAGGGGGAGGGGAGGGAGTGTAACGCAAACCAGATTTTGAGAGAACGACAAACTCATGTAAAGCCGCGCGAGTGTCTAAAAGTAGTTTCCAAGCAAATAATCAGCAACAGGGCGCATAGCGTAGAGAGGGGGAGGGAGGGTGGCTTCCTGGAACCAGTCTGAGGACGAGAAAGAGAAAACTTGGGTTTCCAATGGATTTACTGCGGAGGAGGCTGAGAGAGCGCAAGATAGTATTACTATTTGGTAACAGCAGCTCGTTTTGAATTTACGTTTTAATCCACTAGCAAATGCATTTTTACAGTATTACTCTCTGTTCTGTTTAAGGTATGTAGAAGTACAATACATGTGTAGATTTATACATTAATTTAACTTTACGCCTTGTATAACACGAAGGGTTTGATTCTGTTTAAGTTAACGAAAAGGATTAAATACCATATGTCGTCCATAACAAAGATGGAAACAATTATCGTTCGCAACAAACGCAAAACTACTCTGGCGGGAAAATCGTGGTCACGTGTTATTTTATGAACTGGCGTAAAGTAACACGTGATAACACATAGACGATTGCCTGAGCCCGCGGTTTTCGTCAGAAACGTTGCTTAGCAACATGACATACGCATTCTTGGAGCTCGTGAGCTCGTGTAGTTTTTATTGGATAAACATCGAGACGTGCCAAAACGGTATTTATTTGTTTCGGAATAAAGAAACGGCTTGTGGCATCGAAATTAGTGAATCACCCGACACAAGGGCGTTTAAAATAAATAAAGAATCACGCACTGGAAGTATAAGCAACTACAATGAAAACAAAGCTAACCGGACACAATAATTTGTATCGTACAAAATGAAACTACGAGGTTCGACTTGTTGATTATATCGTAAGCTATATGTTTGTACTTCTGTTTATGTCTTGGAAAACTACTTTAACTCTTAAATAGTTATTTTACACAGCTGAAAAGTTGCTGACTCAGCGCTGACTCAGCACTCGCTCTCCTCCTTCACTTCTTCTTCCGTTGTCTTTTCTTTCTTCTTTCTTCTTCTTCGTCTTTCCTTCGTTCTTTGTGTCATCCGATTTCACAGAGCTATGGCCATCGTCTTCATCCAAGGCAGGTTTCTTGTCCGCCTTCTTCTTTTTCTTCTTCTTCTTTTCAGCTTGCGGTACATCGTTCAGCTCCTGTGTTGCTTCACTTGTTTCTTCCTGCTTTTTCTTCTTCTTGGCTTCAGCCTGTGGTGCATCGCTCAGTTCCTGGGTTTGGTTCACCTGTTTCCTCCTGCTGTTTTTTCGTTTTCTTTTTGTTCTTCTTTCCTTCGCCTTCGTTTGTTTCTACCTCGATGTTTTCTTCTGTGGTCCCATCGGCTGCAGGAACTTTGTTCTTCTTTTTCTTAGGCTCAACCTCCTCTTCACCTTCAATCGCAGCTTTATCCTTTGCTTTCTTTTTCGGTTTCGCAACTTCTTCGTCACCTTCCTCATCTCCTGTACACGAATCACTCAGTATTCTCTCCCGCTTCGCTTGCTTCTTTGCTTTCTTTTCCTTTTTCTTCTTCTTCTTCTTCTCAGTTTTGTCCTCTGCAGGTTCTCCAGCCGGCGCATTATCTTCAGCTTTGTCATCCGTCGTTGTTCCCCAGGCGTCTTTTCGTATCTCTTTCTCATCCCCTTTCTTCTTTCGTCGCTTCTTGACATTATTTTTCTTACTGCCGATGTTTTCCGGCTCGCTGTCGAACTTAAGCGGGTTCATACCATCAGGGGATAACGAGTCACCGATAATGCTATCTATCTCGGCATCTGTGGCGCAGCGACTCTCTACATCACGCCGTACCTCCTGGAGTATCTGAACAAGTTCATTCTCACTTACGACTGTGTGTGGATCAATAGACACGCTTTCTCTCTTGAGAGCCTGTTGATTCATTTCTGCTGCAGTTGTTGGCTCTAAATCAGTAACCAACAGAGAGGGACTTCGAATTCGTTTTGGTTCCGATTCAGCAACGCCTAACATGACGCTTCCACGATGACTATTTGAGCTGCTGGGTCTTCGGCTGGCACCGAGTGTCGGCGTTAACAGCCTTGTTCCATCTTCGGTTTCCGGTCCGTTCTCGTCGTTACTCGATCTGTCATCGTCACTGACGCTGCCGTTACTTTCGTCGTTGCTATCATCGCTCTCACTATTGCTTCCGGCAGAGGAGTCATCGTCTTCGCCTGTACCGGTTACTTTGTTATACACCATGTCTTCCACCATGCGCTTTTCTCTGTAATATGCAGAGCGTTCTCGAGCTCGTCGTTACTGTACTGGTTAAGAAACCTCTCGAACACTGGAATAGAATCGCACAGTTCGTCTTCGTAATAGTCCCAGTCCACTTCCATCAGCAGCCTCATTAGGTTTTTCTTTTTGTCTGTGCAGTTATCCATTTGGAACCAGCGCGTCTTCCGCATATCTTCAAACGCGATGTTCCTCATAAAGTGCATGGCGTTGTCCGCATTGTCAGCGATTTTATCGAAGTTGACTTCCAGCTCACTCTTGGGTTCTTTGTAGACTGGGTGTATAGCATGGCCGATGGACTTGCCGATATTCTCTTTAAGCCGATGTACCATGAAGTCGACGATTTCGAACTCGTTCGACTGCTTCTCCACGTCGCTGCGCACTTCAGCAAACGCATCGTTGATTATGGACAGGAACATGTTGATAAGCACAAACACCATGGAGACTGTGTAGGTGTAAAAGAAAATTGGTCCAATGATCCGATTAGCTCCCATCATCTCTTTCAAAGTGAACTTGCCAAGAAGCGTGTCCATTAGAGACGCGCAGCTTCTAAATAACGTTCCAAACCCTTCCATGGCCTGCCCAAATACCAGGCATGCAAGCAGCGCAAATGCCAGGAATGCCAGCGCGAACATGAACATGAATGATAACAGGCTGCTGAAGCATCGCTTCAAGACTTGCTGCAGCAGTGACATGCGACGATTAAAGCGCAGGAGACGGAACAGTTTCAGGAACGAGAAGAACACGATGAGGCCCATAATGCACTTCAGCCACTCGTCCAAGAAAGCGGTGTAATGAAAACTGACGAATCCAGCGCTATCGCTGTCCATATCCTTCAAGGCATCTTTGGTGAACTTCAGCCTCGCGAAGTACAATCCGACCGCACACAGCGACAGAAGAGTGACAAAGATCTCCAGAACGCTCCATGGATTCTTCAGATGTTCTCTGCCTTTCTTCACGAACTGTCTGATCTCCCTAACCACAAAGAATGCACAGAACAGGATGTACACGAGCTCGCATGTCAACACGAAGTACATTTCACCTCCGACGTACCGGAAGAGACGGAGCGTGAGAATGCTGGGATACGGGGTCAGACTTCCGGTGGGTAGCTGTTCAAAGAGCAGCGTCACAACGCAGAAGAGGTTTGCGTTTGCGTTGTAAATGGCAAACTCGGAGAAGATAGCTCGTGTGTAGCGGTCCAGCCAGCCACTTGCGCTCAGGTTTCCTGTTATTTTCAACGATTCGTTTGCATCCTTGGGAAATGTTTGTACGTATCCTGCAACAAAATGAAACGGACGCGAGTTAGCACGCGAGGTAGCACGCGGGTAGCACGCGAGGTAACACGCGAGGTAGCATGGCCAATGCCATTCTCACAAACCTTGAATGGCACTGATCACGAATGGAGATTGAATTTCAACACTGACTAAACTCAGTATCCGCGTAAAGTTCTCGAACAAGAGAAAGAGCAGAAGAGTGGGAATGTACGTATTTTCTCGATTAAACTGCGGGGAATCATCCTTTTAAGTTTTAACAATATAATTATGACATGGGAGATCTCCAGAAATCTCAAATCTCCACCACGCTACTCTCTCTCCCCTCCCTTCCCTTCCCTTCTCTTGCTGATCGAGTTTAGTAGAAGAAAAAGAAAGAAAACCCCTGGGACCAGGGTAGCAACTAAGGCTTCCATCGGAAGACAATGTTTGTACTACATACCTCCTGCGCTGTATGTGGCCTTGTAACCCCAGTATGGGAACGTTTTTAAGTCCTCTCCGCTCTGAAATACCCACGGGCCTTTCACTCGGGGCGTTTCACTCGGCGTGGGGGCGGGAGTAACAGACAAATTTTGACGGGGTACAAGAGGTATTCCCTTCCAACCAGGTAAATACGCGCCTTGGTCCTCGTCCTCCATGCTGTAGAAATCGTTACACTCGGTGATGATGTGCTCAAATGCGCGCTTGTACTCACAAGTATCTGCAAGAAGAACGATAAACGCCTTAGTAATAAAAAAAAGAATGGGCGACAGGGGGGATGGGGGACAGGGGCGAGGGCGGGAACCCTGGAGTAAAAGGGTGGGAAGTCCATGGGAGGCGGGAGAAGAGAGGGCGGAAAACGGGATTCCCAAGGTGGCGGGAACCGGGAGAAATATAAAAAAAACGCAACATTGCGGAAGGGGCGGGAACCAGGAATGCAAGGTACGGGAAGCGGGAACTATAGAGTATAGATGTATAGATTCCCCTGCCCCCCCCCCCCCCCCCCCCCCCCTATATTCTTCTGGTGACAAAGGTGGTCGTGATTCTGACCATTTCCAGCCTTTGAGTCTTTTCAGTCAGGGGAACAAATGCAGTTTTCGTCAAATCTTTGTTGAAGCGCTCTAAGTGTTTCCGATTCTTATCGCCAATCAAAAATTAGCGCGAGCACTCACGAGTACTTTTAAAAGCAATCGCGCCAGCATAGCGCTATAAGGATACGTCATGTTGCATAGCAACTTCGGGGAGGAAAACCGCGGGCTCAGTTCCGTCTCGGAGGCGGGATTTTGCCATCAACTGGCAAGAGAGACTACAGCACTTACCTTTCTTAATTCTCAATTGCCTCAACCGCGCCACGCCCAAGAGCCAAGCGTTGGGTGTGTCTGCAAGGAAACCCTTCTCGTACGGTGTCACGCCATCGTAGTAGGTGCCAGGGGTCAGAGAAGGGATGAATGTCTCATTCATCCATTTCCAGTAATCACCGATCTCGTGTACCTTGTAAATGATAGAAATAATTCCGGTGATTACCGCGCAGACACTTTTAGACACCGTGACAGCCGTTACTTGGTATCGTCACGCAACACTTGAGATAAACGATGCGTGCCCAGACAAATAATGGCTGTGCAGAATATTACAGAATTACTCCCTAGTTATTTAGTGGTGCCATACTAGCGTGAGTTTTGCCTCGTGTAGAAAATTGTTTTTACTTGAAACCGAGCTAGTTGCACATGATTTTTTTTAACACCATCCAAGGCGTTTCTCGAACAATGAGAGGTATTCTTCAGTGTTGTGATTTCGGCTTACCTTTTTGTATGTTAGATTTCCACTGTAAGCTGCTTTTTCAAAGGTGCTCTGCATATAGCGAGTCACCTGGGAGGTCATCAGATCCCTGTTGCCATAGCTGATGGTGAGTAGGACCAACAGGAAGATGACGTACCAAGCAATCTCCCGGATGATGGACTTCATCTGCTTCTCTTTCATTCGTAGCTGGCGCGCGATCTCGAGCTTCGCCTCGTCCGGAGGCTTGTCGTTGATTAGCATCTTCAGCGTCTTCTGCATCTCTGGGTCAAGATCTTCGGTGTTCTTGTGCAGCCATTCTTCGTCGTTTGCGAGAGCGTTGACGTCCGCGTACGAATTTTCTTCGGCTTTCTTCGGGTCCTTGATGAGGAGTGCAAACATGGTCGCCAGTAAAAACACTTTGATTGGTTGTGTTAGCAGCACATCTTGTAGAAAGCTGATAGTCATCGAGGAGAGCCACTGGGCTGATTTTTCGGGTCCAAATTCCATTCCGTACATAATCACAAAAGATCCTGATGTAGTTACAGCCAAGAATGCAATGACGTATGCCACGTATATGAACCAATGAGGAAGGCCTTTCTGCGGCGGCGCTTTCTTTCTCTCTTCCCCCGTCTCGATATCAACATTGTCTATGACTTCGTTGTCGGTTTTCACCGTGTATCGATTTTCCTTCGGCTTGGCTTTACGAAATATTGTGACTATGATGAGATTTGCCGGGAACACCACCAAGCTGCTTAAAATTCCAATCGAGACTTGCCGGATGGAGAAACTGAAGCCCATGATCTTGATGGCGTTTTTGGGCGTCTCGTTCTCTCCTACTCGGTAAAACATGGCGTTTGCAACCATTGTGCACAGCAAGATGGACAAGCAACAAGTCAAGCGTTGAACTCGAGTGAAAGTGCTTCGTGATGGCCGCGTCACAACCGAGAACCAGATATGACCATCCGTTAAATTCTTCCTCACTTCGGACGTGAAAAGCACGTTGAATTTCGTCAAGTCCTTCTTGGAAGCCGGATAAAGATTCCTCTCGATTTTACCGTCACCTTCATCGACCGCCAGCCAGTCATCGCAGACGAACCACCATCTTTGGTCTGTCTGTATGTCTTGGATCATGACACGAAGAAGATTCCACGAGGGATACCTCCCGCCATTATTGTGCCACACGCGGATCTGGTTCAGGTTACCAAGAGACTGGGGAACAGTCAGGAGAAACGCATCGACGGCCCCTAAGCAAGATGGGAAATCTGGTTAGTTCGGTCGATTTACAAGTCTTAGAAGTTCTGGTATAAAGGGGCCTTGACCTACAACCAATTGCAAAATTGTTGAGACACTCCCAAAAAATTGCATTTTTCTTTACAAACGTGCCCTCGTTGAAAAAATAAAACAATAACTTTCATTGATTCTGACCCCCCCCCCCCCCCCCCCCCCCCCCCCCCCCCTACCCTTTCAATGTTGTTGCTTAACGATTTGGATAATTTACGATCCCGAAATTCAGACAACATTGATAACGGGGGTGGAGAGAGACGAGGTGATGATTGTTAAAACATCTAGTGACTCTCTTAAACGAAGAGTGTCTTAAATCGTTTTGCAAATGATTGTAGCCTTTCTTACGACTAGTTATCAGGAAAAGTATGAACAGCAGAGCTGGCAAGCAACCTGCACTTTTTCAACGACTATTGCTGATAAAATGCGTTTCATTTTTGCTAAGACTGAATGTTCTGAACATGAGCCAGCGCTTGACTCCGGTTTCCTTGACATAAAGCAAGGATGAGATGCTAGTCCATATCACAGGTTATCCCCCAGTATTTTACCCTAACAATTCACCGCACGTGTAGTTTCCAAAGAACACAACAGGTCCGAAACCGGAACTCCTTTGAAATAATTCTTATCAGCTCATTCCGAAACGGGTTTGTTTTTCATATCGCTTACAAGCCCACCCGGATATAAGCCCCTCCTTTTATAACGCCACGCAAAAATCCTTCCAAAATCGTTTAATGGCAATTATGAGCCATATTTCCCACAACAGCAAGATAACGAACCTGTCTTTAATATTTTTCTCTTCGGGTCTTTCAAAACTCGGGGCTCGCTGTCGCCAAGAGCACCAGTCAGTACAATTGATACTTCAGCACTTGACCCAGCTCCGCGAACAAATCCCGTATGGACTTGTATCTCGTAACAGTACGTATCCCGAGAATCGTTATCGGGCAGTGGAGTCACTCCTGCCTGTAAAAATAAACAAAATTACCATAATTGGAAAGTGTTTGGTCTTCTACTTCACCTTTTAAACTGGGATTGGTTGAAAACTGGCCGCTCCAAACTACAGTGATATTGATTTATAGCTTAGTCAGTCCGTCATACAGTCGGTCAGTCTCCGTCCATCAGTTGGTCATGATCAGTCAGTCATTCGGTCAGTCAGTCAGTCAGTCCATTCGGGCAGTCAGTCAGTCACTGAGTCAGTCAGTCAGGCAGCCAGCCAGTCAGTCAGTCAGTCAGTCAGTCAGCCAGTCTGTCTGTCTGTCTGTCTGTCTGTCTGTCTGTCTGTCTGTCTGTCTGTCTGTCTGTCTGTCTGTCTGTCAGTGTCAGTCAGTCACTCAGCCAGCCAGCCAGTCAGTCAGTCAGCCAGTCTGTCAGTCTGCATGTTAGTCTGTCAGTCAGTCATATATTTGATCAGTAGGTCAGTCGTTTAGTATATCCGTCGATCAGTCAGTCACTCGGTCAGTCAGTCGCTCGATCGATTAGTCTGTCAGTCGGTAGGTCGGTCAGTCAGTTAGCTCAGTATTAGATCTTAATAGTGTCGTCTTATTTGTTTCTGTTTGTGCTTACCTTTAACGCATCATTCTTGTCGGATCTCCTAGCGGGAATGAGACAGAGAAGATAAAGCCCCAGAACTATGCACACCGCAATCAGCGCATGAGGGCTCTGCAACAGTTTCTCGACACTGAGTTCATTGAAGTTGATCTTGTTCGGTGGTACAAAGAAGTCGCTTGCGAATGTTGTCAAGTGATTAGTTAGGCATTCAGTTGACCTTCGACTTGTTTTTGGCCCCACCTAAAAAAAATACCGTAAAACGGGGGGCTTATTTAAATTAAATATTGTGGTTTTGACATCTGTCTACGGCTTCGTAATAAATAGGGGGAGGGCTTATTACAAAAACTTATCCTCTGTGGGGTAAAAAGTTGCGTGACGGCGGCTTGACTGCGGTCAAACGTAAAAAAATAAGCGAAGTCGGTCAAAGATAAGGGTTTTACTTTCAGAGCTTAAATCTTGTTAGTTTTTCTTCAGTTTTTGAGTTTACTAACTATTTTTATGATTTACTAAAAAAAATCCAAGCTTCTGAAAAGTTACCATTTCGCGCTATTAACACTGGTGCCCAATCCGGCAATACATTGTCAAGAAAATCATGAACTATATAGGTAGGGAACATCGTCTGGATGTAGAACCAAGTTCTCCGAACTAACATTACAAGAAACGGTATGGTAAAAAAAGTAAGGAGATTTGAAATGAGTAAAATGACTGAGTTCTTATTTGTGTAGACATGAGGGCATTTTTGGTTAATTTTTGTTTGTCAAGGGCAAAATTACTCCGAAGATTCCCGAAGAAGGCCCGTGGACTTCCGATGTTTTCCGAAGACGACCCGAACCCTTCCGAAGATTGCCGAAGATTTCCAAAAATTACCCGAGGTACTCCGAAGATTTCCGAACGTGGTCGGGAAGTCAGCAAATATTTCCGACAGTCTCCCGACGATTGCCTGAGACCACCCGATGTCTTTATCACTAAATTTCTGAAAACACGCGGAATTTTAATCCTTAATTTTACTCGGCGCCATGCGATTACCTATACTAATTAATGTTAATTATACTAATTAATGTTAATTATTACTTTTATTATTAATTACCTTGACGCCCTCTGTTGTCCATCTATTATTTTTCTCGTCAAAGTACGAACACAAGGAGGTGTACACAGAAAAATTGTACTCTACTTCCTCTTCGGTCAACGAGTAGTTCATGGGCTTCTGGTAGCGTACCTTGGCGAAGTATGTTCCAGCCGCAGTCTTGTTTAGGTCATCATTTGACAAAAACCATTCATACGTTTCAGCGCTAGTGGAGTTTGATGAGTTCGCGCTGCCTTGCCTTAACTCTACAGGCGAAAGGGTGACGTTGAAGTCATATACACCCTGGGATGGCTTCGGTTCGCTTCCAATTTTGAGATACAGTACCACATCGATGGGAAGTGTTGTTGTAACTTCAATAGTAACAGCGGACTTGTTGTCGTGTATGCCAAACTCGTGAACGGTGAACTTGTCAGAATGAAGCTTCCCTCCAGCCACTCTTTGATCAATGTCCGAATTAGCTCGTGGGACCATGATTCTGATTTCTTTGCCTTTCTCCAAACCTTTGACGCTGTATTCTTCGCGGCTGTTATTGGCATTGGAGTCGTAAATTGTAAAGCTCATAAATTTGCTGTTGTTTACGAGGCCTTTACCACCAAGATTGAGATTGATTGTAGACAACATGATCTGAAAAGACAAATGAACTCACTGAATTGTGTACATTGACCGTCAGCATGTTAACTAGGGACGGCGCGGAAAAGCCAGGGGGCTGGGGGCCCGGGGGGAGGGAGGACTCCCATATGAAAGTGACGGGATGCTCGTCGTAAATTTTGAATTTTAAAAACTCCTAAAGGAGACCAATCTGGGCGTGGCTCAAGCTTTATTTGACCCCTAAAAGATACCATTCTAAAAGAGACAGACAAACAAGAGTTATAGTGACAATCGATCTCCGGTAATGAGACTACCAATACAGTATGACTGTGGTTTTTTTTTTTAATTTCTTCGCGTGCAACCCTAAACGATACCTTAATGACTAAAAACAGGGGGGGGGGGGGGTAGAGACAGGGCCTGGGACCGAGAACCATGCTTTCACAACTTGCAAAGCGATCAATTTCGTTTGGTCAGCTGTGTTTTCTTAAGGCTTCTTTTCGCGCGCAAAATTCCTTAAAAAAATAATTAACGTTCCTATAAACTATTTCGAGATTATTCCAACACGTTCAATTTGTCCAATGTGGCCGAACTTTCCAGGAGCTGAATTCGTGAGTTCAAGTCCAGGACAGAAAAAAGAAAATTAACCTTCGCGTGTTGACGTTCTCCATAATACCGTGAATTTGGACACTTGAATTTTTTTGTTTGCATACGAAGGCAAAGAAATGCAAAACGCACGTGCGTTTTGTTTTGCATGGGACGGCAAAGAAATATGCAAAACACACGTACAGAATATTGTATTACTAATTAAACCTATTGTTTTGTGACGTCTTGTTGTCGTCGCGGTCGTGGTTGCATCTTAAAAACGAAAAACTTGATGAAGAAGTTTGTCTGGTTTAAAGCGGATCACAAAGTGAAAAAATACAATAATCATTTATACATCAGTACGCACTTCCATCGCCTCATCGGCCGCCATGTTTTTCTTTTATAGCTCAGTTTCCTTCTGGCTTTACACAACTTCTACGCACGTGCAGATTATGAATCCGCTGGCTAAAGTTGTGATGATTGCTTTGCAAGTTGTGAGAGCATAGTTTGGATTTTATTTAAGAGAATGTATGGGAAGTAGCTACCCCCCCCCCCCCCCCCCCTGGCTAAAAATATCTGCGTTGCGTCCTGAACACCCTAAGCGATACCAAAATCCGTAATTTACACCCTTAAACGAGACGACGAGCATCCCCGTCACTTTCATATGGGAGTCTCCCCCCCCCCCCCGGGAGCTGGAGGCGGCGCTACACCCCCACACTTTTCAAAAAGAAAAAAAGATAACACAGAAAAATCTTCATCTTACAATGGTAATGGTAATGGCATTTATATAGCGCATTTTCCATATAGTATATCCAAATGCGCTTTAAAATTCAACTCAGGGGTGAGATCGGGCGCCTGTGGCAGCCGCTATCAGTCCATTCATGATCTCACCCCACCCACCCAACCCATGAATACATGTGAACAGGCCAGACCACAACACCGGGAACCACGTCACCTACTCTTTTTCGTGTAGGACAATACCAATGCAAACTCAAAGAGACAGCTAGGTTATGCCCTAATCACCTGGAAGGAATGGTTTGGATGTTCATATTCGATCTCAAGTATTATTATAATTATTGGGAAAGAAATGATGGTATATTCACTGAGAGACTAATGAGAATTGCTAAGTTGAACGTGGGGTTGGATTTGAACCTCCACTAATAAACGGACACCTCTCTACAACGGCCAAGATTTTTCGTCCCTCGTGCGCCGATCCATACACTTTACTCTTATCATTTGAAACCTCCCCACAACGGTCACCTCTCTACAACGGCCAGTTATTTTCTTCATTCTTCCCCAAGGTGGCCGTTTAATTTAACTCACGCACACAACAAAACATACCTCTAGATCAACAGTTCCGTTGCCAAAAGTTGTGTTGTTCGGAATATCCACCTTGCCTCCGTCAATTTCGATTGGCTTATTGCCAATGTCGGCAACATTTTCTCGTGAAACTCCCAATGAGAGAGATGGGGTGTTAAGAGTTGTTTTTTCTTCACCGGGAACTTTGGAAGCCAACAGCGCCTCTGACAATTTGTTAACTGTTCCGAGAACTTTCTTATTTGTAGCCGTGGATTTCTCAGATGACTACAAAACATAAACCACAAGCGTTAGCTTAAAGGGAGTGTTTCACGGTTCGGCGCATGTGCACGTTTATCAGATTTATCCGTCGGTTTAAAAACAAACACTCTAGTTACAACCACAATTTTGAAACCCCGTTTGAATTGTCACTCAAACTCTGTAATTAAAAGCTCTCATAAGCGACCGCTCGTGGCATCCGTAAGCGACCGCGACCATTTTTTTTTTACTTTTGGGAATTACCAACTGGTCGTTTCCTTTGTTTTTAAGCTCTCATAAGCGACCACTTGTTGTACTACACATTTAGGAAACATTGTATTATTTGTAATCATCTGAATAAGAGAAGTTTTCAATCTCTGTGGATGCGTGAACTGTACATTCGCTTTCGTACATTTCGTAACTGTGGCCAGCCTCTATTGTTTGAGCGCGTGGTCACTTACGAGAGCCCATTCTCGTAAGCGACCAGCTCTAGTTACGACCACTTTTTCGAATTCCCGAGGTGGTCGCTTACGGGAGCTTCGACTGTACTTCAATAATCACATACTATAATTAGTCCAAGAAAAACGACGAATTACCAAAATTCACAGAAAATTTCAACGGATTACACCAACAATATGTCGACATTGAATACCAGAATAAATTACCAGAATATTAAAGTGTCCGGGTCGAACCACCGCGCTAAATGACCACCGTCATCTCGATACCTTTTAGGGTATAAAGCCGGGGAAAAGGACATAAAACGACTTGTCGTTAAGCCCTAGCCAAACGGAGACGCAAGTTGAACTTGCGTACAGAGTTGCGTTGGTGGCCAAACGGAGTCGCAAGTTTATCGCAAGTGTACGCAAGTTTCCAAAAAGAAGCCATTTGAATGCTCCTGCGCGCGCTGCAATTCAGTACTAGAAGTAAACAAAAAAACTTGCGTTGACTTGCGTTGGGTGGCAAACGGTGAAAAACTTGCGTCTACTTGTGCTCAAATTTGATCTCGATCAAAGTGAACGCAAGTCGTCGCAAGTCAACGCAAGTCGTGGCCAAACGGAGACGCAAATGGAGGCAAGTTGGAAACTTGCGTCAACTTGCGTCTCCGTTTGGCCAGGGCTTTAGAGTTGATACCTCTTAGTGGTGACGAATTCGCGCCATGGCATTTTTCGGGGTTCCGTTCAAAATTTCTGATGATCAATCCCGTCACTATATGAAAATCCTGTAAACCCCCCCCCCCCCCCCAACCCCCCACCATCACCCCCACCCCCACTCCCTTCTTCCCCGGAACGTTCTTCTTCAGTATCCGTACCTGTTCATCACTTTCTTGAGACACTGTTTTAAAGACATTAACTGCTGACTTAAACACTGCCCCCGCAGCTCCTTCTATATTTTCGCTAGGCGCTCTGTTGTTACCAGTGGCTTGCGCTAAGATTGCGTTACCAGCGTCATCGCAGAAGTTTGAGAGTTGTTCCTAGTTAAAAGAAAGAAAAACAACAAGAGCTTTGCTTTTCATACGGGACCTTGGTTTTGACGCTCAACTTTTCAGGTAATCCCAGAGAGAGATCAACCGATATTTCTCTCTTCCCACTACACCAGGGACTGAGTATAGTAAGGTAAAGGTAAAGCCGCACTCGGGACAACAACTCCCAGAGATTATCCCGGTTTCTGTAGCATGAAGCCGACTAGGAGTATTGCTACTCCCCCTGGATGGGATGCTAGTCCATCGCAGGTTACCCTCCAGCATTTACCCTCCTTATACTTATGGGTGGAGAGAGTCACTTTCAGAGAAATGTGTCTTGCCCAAGAACACAACACAATGAGCTCGGCCAGCGCTCCTCGAACCCGGGACCGCTCGGATCTTCTGGATCAAAGACGAACAAAGTATATATATATGTTCTTACCACCACCTTGTCTGTATTCTGATTAGGGTTGCTTGTAACCGAATCAACGGTTTCAGCTACTTGTGTAAGATCACTTAAGCTTGTATCTTTGGACACCTTTGCGCTATTCACCACGGCGTTTAACAAGAGCTTCTCTCAACTGTAGAGATAAGTAACATGTTCCACATTAAGGTGACGTTATAGGTGAATGGAATGAAAGTTAAGGAAGAAAGGGATCCTCTATCCTTCCGCCACAAGCTGGATCAGTTGTTCTCGGTAGTCCCGAGTTCTGACTCCTCGGTCGTGCTTTGTAGATAGCCAACTGGTTAGCCTCTCACCAGTTGGGATTCTTAACAAGGTTATGCTCAATTTGCAATTTTTTTTGTCGATTTACAGTGTCCACAATTAGCACAGCAGTGCTAAATCCACAGACTCTTAAATAAAGTGGTTATTTTTTATATGCATCAAATCACATCAAATCCAGCAATGCGCTCGCCCGGACTACATTGCGCATACGCTGCGCATAGAGTAACTTCAAGCCTTGTTGGTACACTTTTGGACTCTCACTTGGATTACAAATACCGTAAAAGCTCTATTACAGCGCGGACACTCGAACCGTGAACGCTTTGGCTTTAGTTTGGCTTTATTTTTGGCTTTATTTTGGCTTTATTTTGACTTATTTTCACTTATTTTGTATTTTTTTCTGAAAAAAATACAAAATAAGTACAAAATAAGTGAAAAGTCAAAATAAAGTGAAAATAAAGCCAAAATAAAGCCAAAGCGTTCACGGTTCGAGTGTCCGCGCTGTAAGCCCCCGGGAGGCTTATTTAATTTCAGGCCTCAAGAAGGGGGGGGGGGGCTTAATAGAGAGGGTGGGGCTTATTTCAAATCATAAATTTTCAAGAAAATTCACATTAATTTTTCAAACTTTACTATTACACCACTAACTAAAACAGAACAAGAAATGGGTTATGTATGACCGTCTTACAAAAGAAACGTAATTTATACCCTAACTCGACGACGAAATTAAAGACCACGTTTCAATACAAAGTGACTGAAACGCCAGAAAATATTGCTGAAAAGTCATTTACATCAGCCTGACGGAAGGAGAGGGGGAGAGGGGGGCTTATTACAAAATGTGACTTCCAAAGGGGGGGCTTATTAGATGGGGGGGGGGGGGAGCTTAATAGAGAGGGAGGGCTAAATAGAGCTTTTACGGTATGTTCAGTCGGAAATTCCTCCTCCGAGATGGGAATGAGCCCGCGGTTTTCTTCCCCAAAGTTGCTAAGCAACATGACTTATTTGCTCGCGCGATTGCTTTCGGACTATTCCTGAGTGTTCGCGCTAGTTTCTGATTGGATACAATGATTCGGAAACTCTTCGAGTGCTTCAACGAAGATTTGCCAAAACTGGCACTTGTTTCCCTGACTATGTAAGTTGTACATAAACCCTTGTTTGATGGGACACTTTTGGACCTACATGTCGTTTCTCTAGGTTATTAATTAACCTTACCAGGTTTTATTTTAACATCTGTGGTGCCCTGTCACAAAGTCTGGATGACTCGTATATACGAGTTTTCCTGCGGGTTCCTCTCAGTCACATATTTCTTTTTATTTTTTTCTCAGTGCGCGAGTGGGCGGTATCCTGCGAATCCTGCAATCTGATTGGTTCCGGGAGCGGGCGGGTATTCCTCCTATCTCTGACCACGGTCACGGTAACCGAGGCTTCACGGACCATTTCAGCAACGCGCGAAGGTAGGAAAATTTCGCTTAGCTTTTTAAAACTGCCAGAATGCGTTTAATACTGTAAGACCAACAAAAACATATTAATCAAGCAATATTGGTCCGGGAGCGGGAAAAATTGCCCGTGAACCCGGCGGAGACCCGCGGAATCGTAGCGTAGGCATGCGCTACAAGCGAAAACATTTTAATTCAGCAACGTGTGAAGGTCGATGCGAAGAAGCTTTTTACTTGAATTTCTCGCATTATTTTGCTCTCTTATCGTTGTCAAGTGAATGGAGAACTACGCAGTGGAATTAAAGAGCTTGCATTTCTTCAAAAAGGCGAGTAGTCCATTTGATTTTAACCGACAGAATTTAGTTTAGTCAAAGTTTGTTGTTCGTTTTTGGAAATCAGTTTTACGTTCAAACTTGTGGGTTTTAAATTACAATTCACCGTGTTTAGACTCAAATTCCTTCGTTTTAATTGTTTGCTTTTCGTTTCTCTGTTTTCCTAAACAAACCTTCCGTTAATTTTTATTCAATAAATAGCTTTGTGGCTACCGGTATTCCCGTTTATAATTCTCGGCACGTATCAATTTTATGCCGTCGGCTTTGAAAGAGCTTATGCAGGCGAAGTTTGTCGGACTTCGCATAAAATGAAAACTGCAAAACTGCCACCGAATGGCTAGTCTCCTACGCAGCCGTTATCTGTGTCGTCACGCAACGCTTCTCCCCACTTAGTGGGGAGAAGCGTTGCGTGACGACACAATAACGGCTGCGTAGGAGACTACCGAATGGCAAAAATTAGATTTAACATGTGGAAATAAAATTGTAGTATACGTAAAGACTGTAACTGGGAAAACAGTTTTGCTCGAAAAATGCTTCAGTTTCATGATATTTGTTTACGGCAAGAGTAATGTATGGAAGATTTCCGAAGATTGTCGTAGAATTTGACGGCGCCTGGCTTTGAATTGGTTTTTGTGAAAATGGAAAATAGCTTCTCGTTTCAGCTGCTTTGTGATGAAATGCCGCTCTAGTCCTCCATTTCTGTAATTACATATTTGTGGTGTAAAAATTACTCGTCTGAGTTTCTTGTTACTTGGGTTTATTTCTTCGGTAGTCTTCTGATGCTACATGTACTAGCGCGCGTGAAAAACAGATTTTTGCAAAACAAGCCTGAGATTTCAATATTTCTTTATCAAATTCAAAACGAAGTACGAAAAAAATAAAAAAGGTTATTGGCCGGCCTAGGTCGGTCCGTATTGAGAAAAACTGTGCCCATTGGTCTTGAGTGCGGCCCTCGGCCTAACGGCCTCGGGCCGCACTCAAACCACGGGCACAGTTTTTTCTCAATACGGACCTCCCGGCCGGCAATAACCTATATATATTATGTCTCTATGAATTCCTTAGAAGGTGTTACCGTGGCGTTTTCATTTAAAAAGGTTTTTTTGCTCATCAGATTCCCGGAGACCGGTTGGATGTTAATCAATTAGGAAGTTTAAGCAGCCACGATGGCAAGTGAACGTTGATTAAAAAATGAATTTATATTTCACTTCAGAATCTCGCGAATCTTTTGTTCTATTCAGTTGTTCTTTTGGTGTCCAAGTTAACCTCAACTGCCGGAATATGTAAAGGCAAGCACTCAAATCCAAAAAACCCAGAATTTGGTCAAGTTTTCCGTTGTTGTTTTGCAGAGAACGGCTAAGAAATGTACCAATATGTATAACGCACGTGCTGAGAGGGAGAACCGCGACTAAACACACAAAGAATACCCACTTGATAAATATAAAACCCCGATGCTGAATAACGCAACTTTTTCACACGAAATTATATCGTTTTACATACTTCTTTACTCTTTCTCTTTGTCTTCACTTTTTCCGCCCGTTGAGGAGCTCTGGTCGTTCAATGTCGCGGCCACAGTGATCACGAAGGACGCCAACTCCCTCGTATTGCCCGTGCCGACAAAAGATGCCAGTTGTTTTTTCAGCATTTTTTTGAAGCTTTGCAACGCTAAATCGTTATTTTTTTCCACCTACAAAAGAACGATAAAAAGGCAGAAAATCACGTAAAATGGGTTAAGCATCTTTTCTTTAAATAGAGAAATAAAAATAATAACCGTAGCTTATGTTGTTGTCTTATAGCAGTATTAAATAACCACCAAGTGCTCCATAGTTCCCTTCGCAGCCGTTATTTGGGTCTCAATACTGTTTTAATATTGTTCGATAACTGTTTCAATACCACCGCTCAATACTGTTTTAATGCTGTTCAATACTTTTCAAATACTACTCCGGTAGTACTGTTTTAATATTGTTCAAATACCACTCAATACTGTTTTAATACATACACCTTATTCGATAGTTTAAACATATAATAACCGTCTCATATTTTACGTGTTCTCTTGACCATATATGGTGAAATGACGTAATAGTAGAATAATAATGTTCAATACTTTTCAAATACTACTCCGGTAGTACTGTTGTAATACTGTTCGATAATGTTTGAATAGTATTCAATAATTTTCAATCCTGTTTTAATGTTAATAAATATTGTTTCTAAAGGGAATGACTGCTCGTTGCTCTTGGTTCAAACAAGATGAACAGGGGCGGATCCAGGATTTTTTTAATAGGGGGGGGGGGGGGGGGGGGGGGGGGGGGGGTCCCAGGGTTTTCCCGAAAAATGTGAAGTAGATTGAAGGATTAATTTTTTGGAAGTAGACGTCAGTATTAAAGGCGCAGAGGGGGTGTTTTGGGGGCCTCCCCCAGAAAAAAATTGAGATTTCAGGCTCTGAAAGTGTGGATTTTTGGTGGAACCTGGAGATGGTTTTGCTATGGATAATGGAGAAAGCAAAACACCGCTAAGTTCTGATAGGGGGTCCGGACCCCCCCCCCCCCCCCCCACCCCCCCCCCCCCCCCCCCCGACCCTCCCCCTGGATCCGCCACTGATTAATTTTTCTTGCATTTTAGCTACCGGAAGTGAGCTCGACTATCGTTGGAACTTCGAAACTGCCGGAAACTTTTACGTTTTGATACTGTTCGATATTGTTTCAATAATGCATTCAATACTGTTTTAATGCTGCTTACCGTTATATTAGAATTGAACGGAACGGCTCGCGTCGAAGCTCCCAAACTGTCGGAAACTTTCACGTAAAGTTTTAACTGGTTCTTGTGTTCGTCCATACCACTGGGCAGGGTAACTTTTGAGCGGGAAGCCTCCAAACCGCCGCCCAACGTTACTTGCGGATTCTTTAAGTTTGTCGAGTAGAAAAATTCGTAACTTAAAGGTTATCGTTATCTTTAAATCCGTCACAGACCAGTTTAAAACATGGGTTCCATGGGTTTTCCATCTGGCGGTGTTGCTGTACACTTTCCAATTTCAGGAGGCTCGTTCACACTTACTTGGCGAGTGGAGCTGCCCTCTGCTCCCCCCACTCTTTCCGAATACAGTAAACTTATAACCCCAACCACCTACGAAAAAAAACACTTTTTTAATATAAAAAGGTAAAGCCGCACTCGGGCCAAACTAGTCCACGCTGCCGAAGTTATCCGGTTTCCAATAGACTACGAGTAGTCCCTAATTTTTCTCGCCTCCTCGCGTCGCGTCTTCTCGCGGGCGCGAGATTTCCATGCGCTCGCCCGCTCGATCTGAGAAAAATTAGGGACTACTCGTAGTCTAGGTTTCCAACGCCAGGTACCTAGTTACATTCATTTTCTGACGACTTGAGTCTGAAATGTTCCTTAAAATGTTCTTATTTCAGTTGTTGTTAAAAAAACAAAGTGGTATTGCAGTAAGTCACTTCGTCACGCGTTCAAATTGTCTACGTCATTGTCAGGTGATGACAATGTTGCATGCTTCAAAGTTGGATGTGAGCAAGGGTTGATTCATGCTGTACATTTATTCGTAATTTTCACAAGAAATTGAAAAATATTCTTACACAAATTTCAGCTTAGGGTGATGGGTACCCGTTTGCGTTGCGTTATGTTACGTTACAGTTTGTGTTTCATTAAGTTACGTTACGTTACCGTTTGCGTTTCGATACGTTACGTTACAATTTGTGTCACATTACCGTTTGCGTTTTCTTTACGTGACAGTTTGCGTTTCGTTACACTACCGTTTGCGTTTCGTTAAGTTACGTTAACCGTTTTCGTTACGTTTTGTTACGTTACCGTTTTCGTTACATCATGTTACGTTACCTTTAAGTTTAAGGGGTTTGATAACCAGGTTGCTCGAGTCCAAAGGCGTGCTACGGTAGCCCTTAAACACTGCCTGCGGACACATTCGTGCAATCATCTTTGTTGTCTGGGCTGCGGCATTCTTTCATTTCCCATCTGAAGGTTATCCTCCTGCCTCCACTAGACGTTCCTGTACCTATTAATGCTAATTTGCTTGATGGATTAACTTTTCCCTCGCAATGTTCACACCTGAAATGGAATATCGCACCAAATAAACAATTCGAAACATTTTCGAATTCACACATATCGTAAAGTTCTAAAAGTAGCTATAAATTTAACGGTCAAATCAAATCAAATGTAACTTGACTTTCTGGGAAAATACAGTGCGGAATAACAGATACCAAGGACAATAAACAACTCTGTTCCGATGTTAATTTTTTTTTCAACAAGTTTTATCCTTACCTTATAGAGCGGGTTTCAATAGACAATATTCGTATTCTCACGGTTAGACTGGAACTAGCTTGCAATCGAGGCTCATGCGGGGAATATTTTTTCAAATGAAAATATTTTTAATGACATTCCCCCGCATGAGCCTCGATTGCAAGCTAGTTCCAGTCCAACCGTGAGAATACGAATATTGTCTATTGAGTGTCGTAAAACCAAAACCAAAACCAAAGCAATTACAATGGCCAATCATAACAAACGTAAACAACAAAATAAACCATTGAGAACTCGAAGCAAATACACGTTACGGCACCAAGCGCGGAAAAACGCGTGTGACGAAGTCACAATTGGTTTGGTTTTGCATTTGATTGGTTGAGAAGGTGGCGCGGGTTTTTTAAACCAATCACAGAGCGAAGTAAAGCAAAACGAAAGCATTTCAGTGGTCAATTGAAAACCGCTCTAGTCAATAAATTACCGGAATTTATCTATAAACAAAAGTAGACTAAGGCCCAGTTCAGACGCCGTACTTCACATGAGCCGAATCGAATTCGATGAATTAAGTTCATGTGAGGTACGGCGTCTGAATCAATTCGGAACGGCTGAATGAATTCGGATCGGCTCAGCCGTTTCTTCCCGCCTGGCTCAGCCGGAATAACGGCTGTGGACCGGCTTTGATTCAGACGCCGAACTTCACATGAGCCGAAACAAAATGAAATGAATGGATTATTATAATGTATTTTTTCAATATAACAGCAATTTTCCTCTATTAAGTTAAGTTCGGCTGAATTAAGCTCGGCGTTTGAATCAATTCAGCCCGTCTAAATTAATTTGGGTCGGCCTAAATTCGAATTTGATTCGGCTTATGTGAAGAACGGCGTCTGAACTGGGCCTAAGCCCGTTCTTTCCATGTTACGTTTATGCTCACATTTCACACAGCAGCGAAATGGATTGGCCCATACATACGCTACACGCTTTAGCTACCCTTCGAAAGTAGCGACCCCCCGAAGGACCAGTGTGCAAATGATACAATTTCTTGACATCAGCGGTAATCGAAAGGGGCTGAAATTTCGTCGACCAAACAATCGAAAGAAGAACTGAAGCAGCCATGGTTTTTTGACACGGTCCGACTTTCAAGACTATCAAAAGCAAAGTTTTTTATTCTTTTTGGTTTCGATTACCGTAAAAGCTGTATTTATCCTCCCCCCTCTACATTAAGCCCCCCTCTCAAATAAGTCCCCCCCTATTTCGTCAGACTGATGTAGATAATGCCTTTTCAGAAATATTTTCTGTTGTTTCAGTCACTTGTAGTGAAACATGGTCTTTAATTTCCATAACTATCGTTGAGTTAGGGTATGACATTTGAAAGACGGTCATGCTAACATAACCCATTTCTTGTTCTGTTTTAGTTAGTGGTGTAATAGTAAAGTTTGAAAAATTAATGTGAATTTTTCTCGAACATTTATGATTTTAAATAAGTCCCCCCCCCCCCCTCTTTCTATTAAGCCCCCCCCCCCCCCCCCCCTCCATCTTGAGGCTTAAAGAGCTTTTACGGTATACGCTTATCCAAATTTAAATTGACCAACAAGAAACGCCTGACATCCGCGAGGCCCGCGAAATGGCGAGAAATTTCATATTGTCCCGAGATAGTTTTAAAAAATGTTTGGGTTTAATTTCATAGAAGAGATTATTCGTGTCTGAGCAATTTTAGGTGTACATGTAGGTGTATACAAGATATCTGCATTGTAAAACTCTCCAAATTAAACACAATGATATCTAAAAACAAGTAATACAGTGTCAAATGAACATCATGACATTCTCCGAGCAAAATTGTCAGTAACGACATCAAATACAAAACAAACTCTACAATAGGGGAGGATAGGGGAGGGGGGGGGGGGTTGACGGGGGATGCTTTTTATCGGAAGGAGTTTTGTGTCTATCTGTATTTTGTTGCCTCGCTAGTCGTTCAAATGGAGACTGGGGACGAGTTTTTAATTTTGATTTAATTAAAAATTGGAGCCCATCATAAGAAAGATCACATTAAAATTAGTCGGTTTAACCAAGTTTGGGGTTGTTTCGTTGGATTTCAACCATGTAGAAGGCTTTCAAAATCAGAAAAATTAGAGACTTTGTATGGATTTGGGCCATTTTCGGGCGACGCCATCTCTGAATTAGAGACGTTTCTATGGAATTTGGACGACCTTTGACAGCTCACAGCCTGGTTACTATGCAATGTAACATAACCAAACTTGGCAAACTTACTAATTTGCATGCGATCTTTCTGGTGATGGGATTAAATTTTTAATATGACGTAATTTGAACAATTGGTAAACTAGTGCCCAGTCCCTTTTTGAACTTCGGAACGGGCAATTTGGGAAGCCAAGAGGTGTTTGGCATGAAGTTTCAACTTCACCTTATGTGACATTTTAAAATTTGTCATTTATTATGTTATCATTTAAATACTCACTCAATTCCCATGGTTGGAGGACTTCCCGGTTTAACAGTAATTGTCTGATCTGTGTGTGTGCGGCGATCACCCTTCTCCATAAGGACCCTGATCACATAGGTTTTGCCTGAGATCATTGAGCTTGTGTTTAACGTTATTTTCGTCAAATTAGTGAAGTTGAGTTGTCCCGGTCCATAGTCGAAACAACCTCCAAGGGAGACATAGGCGGTATTATTGCCTGTGATATTTTTTGGAGGCGGTGGGGTAGGCATGGGCGGAAGGTTGCTAAAATTAGTTGGTAGTTCGTAGTTTTCATCACCGTCTTGCTTACAAAACCAAGCAAGTTTGCATCCGCAGGTTTTGATGTCCAGCAGGTCTCCCGGCTCCATACTGTCGGGATCGTGCGATTTCTCGGCGTTCAGCACCAGCAGTTCTTCACTACCCACAGTCCTCTCTGTTCCTCCGTCGATAGTAGAGACTAGATCAGATTGTGTGATCTCTATGTAAAATTTCTTCTCGGTGAAAACGCCCGGTTCCGCCACCATTTTGATCAGAAATCGAAATATATAATCGCCGTAATCTAACAAACGAGGAAGGATAATCAAATCAGATCTGTCTGTTTTAATTTGCTGTTGATCCGGGTGCAGCTTAGAAATGTTCCACCCGTATTCCGTTGTGTAGTTATAACATTTGAGTTCATTTACTGTTTTGATGATGATCTTCTCCGAGCGTTTTTTCTTTGTTGGTTTTTCGGAACTATCGCCTATTCCAGGAGCTGTTATTATTGGAAAACGGCATTCCCCTTTAACAATTGCCGCCTTTGATTTCTCATTTCTGATCATAACGCATGATACACGGTTTTGGCAGTGAGCGTGACATGGTAGTCACGTGCTTCGCTGTAAATGTGCGTAAAATTCGTCGGTACTTGATTTAAAAAACTTGCTTTTGAACTAGGTTCAGAACACGGCTTAGAAGGCGTACCAGTCTTGTAATAAATTGGATCGCCGTCCACCAGATCAATCTTGAAACAAGAATTATTTCCTTTCTTTTCCATATTTAGAGTAAAATTGAGAGGTTTTGTCATTTCTGCAGGACCGTCATTAGTTAGGCTAGGTTTAAGTATGCTTTCGTCCACAGTAATACTCCGTGTTACTGTTATATTGCTGATTTCGTTTCTTGCCGTGAGTGTAATGGTGTGTTTTCCTGTTGAACTGAAGTTGCGAAGACAGCTAACTCCTTTGATTTCCGGCGGCACACCGTCTTCAAAACTCCAGGTGTATGTTACGTTGGTACCGTTAGTGATAGAAGCGTTGAATGAGATGTTGTATTCCAAGGGAAACACACCTTCTTGAGGGGTAAACTTCTCTTTTGGGCAGTCGTTGATGTAACGCGTCAGGTAAGATGAAATATTGACACCTTCGACTTTATCTTGAATTTTAACCTCTATGGATGCACTGCCCGTACTTACCTCGTTGGAGACATTAACAGTAGCAGTATACACGCCTTTTCCGGGATACCTATGGGTTATGTTGTTGTTATGTTCTATGGGACATAAAGAGTGATCTCCAAATTGTAGGTATAACGTGGTGCTGAAGGAAAGTACCCGGGAAAGGATACATCAAACTTCACGTCGCCAGGAGAGGAGGGCTGGGGTGAGTCTGACGTCAGCTTGACCACGCTTACGGGATATTGAACGATCACTCGGCACGTTTGGCTCACATTCGGTAGATTTCTGTTAAACAACACCACAGTGATGTTATATTCCCCTTCCGTCGAGTATGAATGGTTGGAAGTCGTTCCGTTTTCAGGGAATTTCCGGGATAGGTACCTGCGTGTTTCTGATCCGTCTCCAAAGTCAAACACAACATTTACATTGGTACCGTTTAAAACCGTGGCAGTAGCCGTGACGGAGTCGTTCACTGCAACGTACAAATCCCCGGTACACGAGCCACCCTCGGCTTTCTGTAACGATCCGTGTCCCGCCACTGCAAGCTTCGCGCCTGATATTGGTGTCTCGACATAGACTGTAGTGTTAATCCATTGGCTATCGACCGTGTTGTTTGCTGTGATATTAACGAGATATTCTCCAGGTTGAGAATAGTTGTGGATGCTTATGGCTACAAAGACGTCTGCGACTGTGATGCTATGGTTAAACAGTTTTGCCACACCATCGCCATAGTTGACATAAATAGCTAGTTCAGTACCTTGCGTTAACTTCCAACGGAGACGCGCTGGCTGCATCACTCCCACATAATAAACAGAAGACGTAAACTGTAAACCTTTAATAACATCTTGGACGATGACTTCTTCACAGTGCGCCGCAACTGAACTGACATCATTGGATGTGATCAAGGCAACTCTGTACCGCCCCGCCTTATGATACACGTATGAGATGAGTCTTTGTGTGGTATTTGTGGTGCGTCCGTCCATGGTCTGCAAGGTATAGCGCGCCATTTCGTCTCCCTGATGAGGGGAGATGGTAAAATTAAACGTCTGGTTTGTCTTCACGGTCCCAGGATGGCTCATCAATACACCGGAGACTGCAAGTTGCACGCTCAGATTTCCTTTGATGATAACAGTGTTCAGCTTATTAGTGGCTGTGATTGTCACGAGGTATTGGCCAGGAACGGTTAAATTCGTACTGTAGATGGCGAAAAGAGTGGCGCCCGGAGCTTTAGCGTCGGTTAAATTCGTTGCGCGACTTTCCCCTCCAGTGATGGTGATATTCAAGTCAACATGGGAACCATTGCGCAACAGCCAGCCAATCTTAGCGGTGGTTCCGTTTTCAATGGGAAGAAGAGTGTCTTCTCTAAACCTCATCCCTGCGATCCTCTCTTGGATGACAATCGAGCACCATATGGAGGACAAGCTCACTTTATTTACTGCCATGACATTTATAGTCTTTATCCCGGTTGCTTTATACAAATGCGTTACCCACGGAGTTAGCGTCGTGGCATTTTCCCCATCACCAAAGACCCATATGTACGTCACATTGGTCCCGGAAACCATTGCAGTGGTTATGTTTACAATCTCGGCAGATGGCAAAGCACTAGGCAAGTGTAACTCCAACCCTGTTATGGCTTCTTGGAGGACAATCTGTTGTGTGAAGCTCACTTTACCGCGAGAGTTTCCAACTGAAAAGGAAACTGTCTCGTGGCCGGATTTTGAATACAGGTATTCAAAACGTGTTGAAGAAACAGCGGAGTACCGTATGGCGAACGCGGGCGCATGAAGAACTTTCGTGGGACTCTCTGCTGTTGACGGAAGGCGATTGCCGCGAAGAGTCTGGGTGCCAGTTGCATTCAGCACTGAGCTGGAATACAGGAAAGAGGAACTTGATAAACTGGTTTTCAGCGCCGCGGCTGGCCCATTGGCGGGAAAACGCACGCCAATCACATCTCCTTCTTCAAGCTTAAATCGTTGACTTTTACTTTCGATCAAAATAAGTTTGTGGCCGCTCGTTGTATAAACCATGTAACTTGAGATATGCTTGTAGTCAAAGTTTCCATATGACGTTGTTTTATTTTCGCTGCATGACTTATTTTGCATAGCGCACTGTCCCTCTGTGAAGCTGAACATTTTATCGTCGTCGCAAGTTTGGGCTTTACTTGCTGGACACATGGTGGCGTTGTTAACGTTAGACACACACAGCTTGTTTGTTCGACAGTACCGCTGCCTGGTGTCTACACACTTTGGTCGATAAAGCTACGATCGAAATGAAATAACGCCTAGATTAGTACTGATAAAGGGAGAAAAAAACTAATAACCAGAACGCCAACAAAGAAGAAATGATGTTAAGCGAACAAATGATCCTCGCAAATTGGTGGTTTTCATCAACATTACAAAAACTGTTTGCTTGCATGAACAGCATCAGAAAATGGTAAAAGAACAGGTAAAAGAACTGGCAGAAAGAAACGTTTTGTCCAAATTATAGCTTTGTAGCGTTTTTCATAACCGAGTTATTGCCAAACTAATTTTCAGAAAATTACAGTGTTTAGTATGCCGCCGCCATCTTGGTGCCCTTCTCTGCGGCACCAACATGGCCGCCATAAAATTGCACAAGAAGGAGAGCATATTCTACCGTCAATATCAATAGCTTTCACTTCAAATCTGTTTAGAGAGGGTCCCCTATACTTTTTTCGTGACGCGTGAATGGGCATTTTTTTATTGCGTGAAGCGTGAATGAGGATTTATTTTTTTCGTGATTCGTGAATCTATATTTTTGCGTCCTCGGGAAACTGGCTTTCGATTTCTTCGTGATCCGTGAAATATGTATTTACTTACGCGTGATTTGTGAAACGTGATTGCTTACTTTTTCTGTGAACGTGAAGCTGTTTTTCGAATTTTTCGTGATGCGTGAAAAGGGCAATTACTTTTGCGTGAAACTGTTTTCAGAAGAGGTATAGGGGACCCTCTTTAGACACCACTTCTAAATTATTATCACGTCTGAAAATTTAAAAATGATATAAAATATCCGTTTTTTGTGACAGTTCATTTACACGTTCATCCGGGACATCACAAATTTTAAATAGCTTTATTTCCAAAAGGAATCACTGGATCGATACCAATCTTTGCATAGAGGTTAATGATTTCCATGTCTAGAAGATATAAAAAGAATAGCTTTGTAGGATTAACAGTTTAGATTTTAGAATTGTGATGACGTCAGATGAAAACATGAAGTCAAATCCAAAAGTATGCAAACGAGTCTTTCAGAATCGTTTCAGTCTTCCTTTTCAATTAGTTGAATAGCAGTTATTACAGTTGAGCCCGCAGTCAAATATTATTTTGGTTTTAAAAAGTATGCAAACGAGTTAGGCTCGATTTAATTCCGCCGCTCTCTCGAGTCCGGTCTTCGTTTTGGCTCATTTTCCCGAAAAGCGGCTGGTAATCGAGCCTATAAATGAGGCTAATGGGCCATACAATGCCAGATTGACCCTTTCGCCTCGTTTGCATGTCAAACGGCTAACAATACCAGATTGACCCTTTCGCCTCGTTTGCATGTCAAACCGCTGACCGTCTGTAATAACTGCTATTACAGTACAACTGCGTTGATCACTTCTTCACTTCTCATACATTATAGTCCCTGTACCTTGAAGTCCACTTGGCCTCCTCGTTCGACGTCCATCTCTAAAGCTATAGCTTCCCCTTTGTTTGTGATCTCCATTCCAGCTAGGAGGTACAACCCGTCAGAAGTAATCTGTGATCCCGAGTCAGCAAATGGAATACCAGCGGTCATGATTTCTGCATCTATATATTGAAAAATTGTAGTGTCTTGTGAACTGACTGACTGAAATAATGAAGGACTGACTGACTGATAATCCTGTTTGTTTGTTTGTTTGTTTGTTTGTTTGTTTGATTGTTTGTTTGTTAGTTTGTTTGACTGACTGACTGACTGATTGACTGACAGTCCTGTTTGACTGACAGTCCTGTTTGACTGACAGGCCTGTTTGACTGACTGACTGACCGACCGAAAGGCCGACTGACTGACTGTCATGTTTATTTGTTTATTTGTTTGTTTGTTTGACTGACTGCCCCGTTGATTGCTTGATTGATTGATTGATTGATTGATTTCAAATAAGTCGGAGTATTTTTGCAATGTTATCTGTATAGTAATATTATCTGTATAGTAATTCTTACCAGGCACTGAGACAGTATTATCTACTCCATCTTTAAATTGTATCGTTGACTCTACGTTGGCACCTTCGCTAAACGTCAAGAGACAGCTGTACGTGAAATTGACAGAACCTGCTTTGGGGCAAAAAAACACGAGATCTGTCACATTAGAGACCGCTGACACTGTCATGGAAGACTCAACTGTTGACCGATAACCAGTGTCGCTGTGTTTCATTGTCACTCGTACTTGAATCGTGAAATTTCCCGGTTGAAGGAATGCAAGCGTAGCATACGGTTGCGTCGTATGGTACACTGTACCATCTCCCACGGTGATCGTATAATACTCGGGGACATAGTCAGCTGGAAGCAATGGCGTCAATGATAAATTTACACCTGTGAGAGTCGGGACAGGCGTGTTCAATAGTGACAGTGTTAAGCTCTGAGGCCACGCTTGGACTGACTTGTAAACGGACACATGAGAGTCTCCGCCGCATTTAAGATTTCCAGCGCCAAAGCAGGTCACGAGGCACATGTCTGAAGAACGTTCATTGGCAGGAACCGTAGAGTTCGAGCACAGACACAAACTGCCCGCTTTCAGTGCTGCATAAGTGAAGTACGACGTGCCGCACGCGTGCATGCAGAGACCTGGAGTCATGCTGCTTGGTTTATAGCCACCTGGATTGAAAGCAAAATTCGGCGAAATGGCGCTCTCCTCGTAGCAACCCAAGTAATGAGGACGAACTGTAATAAAGAAGTAAAATACACTATTAACGGCTCGGAGGTAAACTGGACACTGGCTAAATCACATCGCTACATCCTTTTTTTGTTTTGTTTTTTTCTTTTTTCTTTTTTCTACATCCTTGATTTACGGTGGTTATTGCTTTACGAATCTAATTTTGAATCAGACATTGTAATTGCAGCGATTTGCAGGCTTGTTGTATAAATTAATCCATACTCGATAAGCGCGCGCGCCAAAGTTATTAAAGGAGCTATGTCACGATAGTTTTAAGCCATTTTTACGAAGTGCAAAATCACCTTCAAAGTGAAAAACCCTCAAAATAATAGTTTGCTAAGGTAGAAAAACACCAAAGAGGCTATAATCAACCAAACAGGAACAAGGGCGGTTGAGGATGGAGAAGATTAAGACGGATTGCGAATTGCGAACTTGAAAAAATTGGCCAATTTTTTCAAGATGCGCCAACCGTGACGTAGCTCCTTTAAGCAAATACTTGTATTTTTCAGGCCACTTTTGTAAAAGTTAATCGAAATTGTCCGCCAGACGCATGAAGGAAAAATTAGAGCAATTTCTTTTGTTCAACGTTCGTCTAAATTAATTCGTGAGCGGTCCATCTTAGCGTTGCGTCCGTATCGAAAAATTCGAACCGCTCAGGGAACCAATTAGCCTGCGTCGCAGACGGACTTGACCTCCGGTAATGTCCGTCTGCGAATTAGTGCACAAATCCTTGTTCTAGACCCCCAACGACGTAACGAAATACCGGAAGGGCCTTTCGAAATCCCCTTTATTCTGATTGGCTATGGTAAAAGGCGTGACAGGCCTGTTCGAAGTTCGTGACATTTGCCGTTCTCTATTGAATTCGGTCTTCTGACCTACTTTGAATTGCCCTTCAAGAGTGTTTCTAACGGGCAAGATATGTTGTATTATGAGGAGGATTTTGAAGTAGAATAGCTATAGAGCCATCGACTGTGTTCACTCTAGCAAATTTTAAGAGGTCACGTTTGGTCTCCTGTCGAGCAAACAGATATTTACAACGCGTTAGTTAGACTGAACAAACACTCGGAAAACCGAACAAGGTAGTTCCCATTTAAAACCTGCTGAATAGTTTCTGGGTCTTCCAAGTCCATGATAGCATGCAATCGCCAGTATACCCATATTGTTGAAATATTTAAACTTGGTCCTCCATCAGCGATCGTAAAGGTGAAATCACAACAATAACACTCGATCATATATCAGCGACTGCGACAATCGGGAGACACTGAAAGATCAACGACTTTCCAAAACATGTGGGTAAATTGATAAACACGTTTTTCCCCTGGAAGAAAGATTTGATCGCTTCTCGTTGTTCTGGGAGTAGCTCCGTTAATTCAAACTGAGCTTTCTCTAACCGCTTCGAAAGCTGCACTCCATTATATCTTCAGTTATTTTTTTAATACTGTACTATTTTTAGGCTCGCTTTCCGCTAGCTTCCGGTCCTAGCTCGCGTGAAATTCCCTTGGCCAATCACAACCAAATCATAGCTAATTGAACAATAGCTTTATGTAAAGGCCAATCACAGACAAGTACTCAGATCCTGGTACGTCGTTGGGGGTCTAGAACAAGGATTTGTGCACTAATTCGCAGACGGACATTACCGGAGGTCAAGTCCGTCTGCGACGCAGGCTAGGAACCAATCAGAATGTTCCTTTTCATCGTGCCATATAATAAACACTGTTTTCACACTCACCTTGTTCACAGATGTATTTGCTAGGGGTAGTAGAACACGGAGAACTTTGCCAGGTTCCGTTGGTGTCCATCACAACACAGTCATCAGTCCGTACGCGGCTACCCAATTACTAAAGGAGGATTTTAAACCATCTGTCCAGTGATAGAAATTATCTGGCGCCTTTTTCAGTCCGATCCACGCCACACCCGACGCCTCGTCTCCTACAAAAGTGTTTTCTGAAGAAGAAGAAATCTTCACCAGGTCCGCTCCTTGAGTAACGCATGAGTTTCGAGCTGCAGTGAATGCAAGGCTCTCAGACACCACCTTGTAACAGGAACCGTCGAAATATTTCCACACTTGAGGACACGTTTGAGGATCTGTAATCATAACAAGGATCACAATGTTAGGTTCGGTTAAAATGGCATTTCTTACTTTTCTTTTTGCAGTTCTTCTAGCGCAATGGCAAAATGGCAAATCGCTCTCCTGCCAATTTGAAACTGCTGACCAGTTTAAAGCATGTGCTGTATCTCTGGGACATGCGCACAACCATTAGAAAACGTTTCAGATGCAAGTATGAGCGTTCACACGTTCCACCAAAATGGGGAGATGCCGCTTTTCACCTTGCCTCGCCGATTTTTGTGAAAAAGGGACCGTCCAAAACCCAAAACCAACCAGACTTACACTCGACACTCGACTTACTGAAATTGAAAATTACCCTTGGCAATATTTATCCTTGCCTAGCAGTTCTTTTCTGTAGTGTAAATGGGTTTTTTATTTCACTTCTCGCTCTCGGCGAACTAAGAGAAAAAGAGACTGCTCGTAGTCCACCATCGAGCTACATTACAGGAGACTCAGCCTAGAGAGAGAGATAGAAAACAAGCTGGAGCCTCCCAACTCCCCCTCCCCCTCCCCCTTATATTTTCAAAGGACTTTTTAGAGGGGCTTAGCATAAAAAGGTGACAAGCCTACGACTCCTACAGTTCGTGACATTTGTACATTTGCCTTTCTGTATTAAATTCGGTCTTTCGACCTATTTTGCTTCGCATATGTTTCTTGGTGGTACAATATGATTCGAATTTGGGGGGCTTATATTGGGAAGGGCTTATATTCGGAGGGGCTTATTTTCGGAATTTTACGGTATATAAGCTCACCGTTACAACCATGCAGCTTTGACATCTTCTCTTCAGTGATTTCATCTTCCCACACTGCGACATCTCTTATCACGCATTCAGCGTAGTCTCCACTCTTACTGTTAGGTCGACCGATTGTGAATGACGTACCAGAGTCTGCTGATGGCGTGACAATCACTCCAGTTGTGTCACGCAATACACTGGCCGTATGTCCGACAATAACCGCGGTTAGACCGTTTTCTTGGCTCCAACTCATTGCAAATGTCTGCCATGTATATTTCTGGTAAGATCCGTGAACTTGCCAAAACTTCTGTCCATCTCGGAGAATAAAATGCATGGTAGTGTCGATGTAGAAGATCGCGAAACCCTTTGAGCTTTGCCCGCCTGAAGAAAGAATGTAACCTGTTCCGTTTCCTGAAGCACGTGCTTCAAAGCTCACAGAAATTCCATTTGGACATTTGGACGGGCTGCTGATACATCGTTCTTTAAAATCTCCCAAGTCGACCCAGGTGTTTGAGCCTGCGAGAGAAAAGTGCTAGCGGTGCGATGCCCAGCTTAGTGGGTGCTTTTTGTGTGGTCCACGGACCGTGGATCGTTCCTGGAGTCTCACCCCCGTTCATGTCTTGTACTGAAATTGTTGGCTTGTCCAGTGGCCAGTAGTAAGACGCGTCTCTATAACACTGATCTGAAAAAAAAATTATATTAAGTGTATATGGTTAAAATATTGGAAACACGGTGGCCTAATGGTTAATGTGTTTTGGACTCCGTATATATCAAGCGGTTCAGGTAAGAGAGCTGGCCGGACACCAGTTTAACCCTTTCACTCCCAAGAGTGCTAAGTTCAAAACTGAGGAAAAAATCTTCAATTTCATTTTGCAAATTTGTCAAAAAACAAACAGCACCACTTGAAAGTACCGCTCAAAAGCTTTCATTTGAATGGTCACACACTAGGGTTTCATATACAGACTTAAAGTAATAACCACCTTGTACAGCATAATAGACAGTACCACATGGAAGTACTGCTCAATAGCTTTCATTTGAATGGTCACACACTAGGATTTCATCCACAAACTTAAAGGTAAGAACCACCTTGTATAGCATAATAGACAGTACCACAGAAAGTACTGCTCAATAGCTTTCATTTGAATGGTCACACACTAGAGTTTCATCCACAGTGTCAAAAGTCAGTGAAAAGTACATGTACAGTCAAGGTTTCATGACTCTTGGAGTGGAAGGGTTAAGGCGCCGAAATAATTTCAGGCTACAAATGGACTCACTCTATGTGTGTTGAATGAACTTACCTACGCGTGCACATATCTGAAAAGTGGCTGATGAGGTCGTTGTGGAGAAGAAGGCGTACTTTACTTTGATTGGCTCAGCATCTCTCCAAAACAGGTAAATCTGTAAAAACAAAACAGAAATGAAAACTGTGAAACCAAAGTTGGCATAGAATCGAACAATCCCGAGACATCAGAACATCCAGTCTCCTCTCTTTTCAGTTGGAATAAATGTTTCATATTTTTAAAACAATCCTGAAACGTAACCCACATATATTCTTCACCCAAAATAAGAATGATTATTGGAAGGGGTGCTTATTAACAAAACGATACTCAAGGGGGAGCGCTTATTAGAAGGGGGCGCTTATTGGAAGGAGGGCGCTAAATCGAATCATTACGGAGAATTCGAAAGTTCATGTAAACCAGAGCCGCAGGCGAGGGTTTATTTATAAGTACAGTACTTTCGAAATCTCCCAAACTTTCTCGAGTGTTTGCATCATGCTATGTCGAAAACAAGCAGCCGTTTCAGTTTCTATTTTGTTGTTATGACGTATTATTTTTGCTGGCTTTATCATAAAGCCAACAAAAATAATACGTCATAACCATGTTTACATAACATCGTGCAAAACGACTACACAACCAATCAGAGAGCGCGTTATATGATCACAATTTTATAAATTATTATAGTGTACCTTTTCTCCAGAACCAAACACCACTCGGTCCTTTTCTATGTCGATCCAAAACAAACGCGTCTCGTTTTCTTTTAATAAAGGTGCAGTCACGTTGGATTCCATCAGCTTTTCATTCTGGTTACCTTTACTTTTCGAGAGTATATATCCGTCTGAACCGATCGTCATCTTATACCGAGGGCTGTTGTCACGCGAGTCACTCGTGAGAAGCACGTGAACTTTGTCCTTTGCATCGATCATCAGCGGGAACTTGGTCGTGTGCAAATGATAGCGATCCGATTGACTATTGTTTGAAAGGAGTACAGCGTCACAAATTGTCTCTGAAAAATAAATCCGTTATAAGAATGATTTAAAGGGTCGTTCCACACAACCCTTGGTTGACCGAGCAGCGACTGGGGACGTAAAAGAGTGGCAGCTATGTAACCTTCATGCTTTCCCTTATTGGCTCGTTATTGTATACGAGTAACTGTCCAATAGGACCTTTTACTCAGTACTCATGTTGTGATATGAACATGATTGTGCGTTATTTGTATCATTCATTCATTCATTCATTCATTTATTCATTACAACAACAACAACAACATTTATTTGTACCAAAAAAGTAGAAAGAATAATTCATAGATTGTGAGTTCGATAGTTATAGTTTCCTAGTTTCTTCGTTCCTTAGTTCCGTGCCATAGTGCGTTAGTGCCTTAGTTGCTTAGTGCGCCAGTGCATGCGTTAATGCCTTAGTTCCATAGTGCGTTTGTGCCTTAGGGCCTCCACAGACTAGAGAGATAGTTGTCGACAACTATTTAGTTGTCGATCATAAAAAGTTGTCGATAACAAAAAAGCCAGTGTGTGAAGCTAGTTATCGATAACTAAGGGCCTTCGTTATCGATAACTAGCTTCACACACTGGCTTTTTTGTTATCGACAACTTTTTATGATCGACAACTAAATAGTTGTCGACAACTATCTCTCTAGTCTGTGGAGGCCCTAAATCTAATAGTGTAGTAACTATTTCACGGGTTTAGTAAAATCACTCTAGTGCCTTAGTTCCTTAGTTCCTCTTTCGTGTCCGTTTCACTGTTTGTCTCATTTGCTTGCTTGTTTTTAAGAGTTTATTTTCATTCCTCTGACATGAACTTACTTTGTTTGCACATTTCATTGTAGAACTCGATTTCTTGTATACCGATCCCGCCGCTGCCACCATATACCTCTTTAACTGTTAACATGACCCAGCTAGTCCGGCGAGACAGGAAGGTAAACTCCTCAAAATCAGACGTGTTCCCTGCAAGTTTAATCTGCAAAAAACAATGCACAAAAAATATTACAATTGGGATTTGTTTCTATATAGATCCATTAGATGTAATAGTTTATTTATAACACCATCTCTTCTGAGACGGGACGCTTATTTGTGGGGGGGGGGAGGGGGTTCTGAATTTTCGCTTCCCGTACATTCAAATGATGTTACCGATTCCCACCCCCTTGCTTAGTAACTCCCGCCTCTTTGAGATTTATCATGCAATGTTGCAAAAAAATCCTTATTTCCCCCGGGTCCCACCACTTTGGGAATCCCGGTTTCCGCCTCTCTTTTCCAGTATTCTGTAGATTTCGCGGCGTTCCCGCCCGGTTCCCAGCCCCTGTACCCCCCCCCCCCCCCCCCCTCTTTCCTCAGGTTTTGAGTGGAAGTCTGAACATCCACTCAAGGGGTTAGTCTTGTAGCCATAGCTACAGGACTGCCCCCCACCTGGCCACCCTCGTCGTCTTCGGAGACTGACGGCTGCTAAATTTTCACTAGATTATTCAGACAATGAAGTCATGCCAGACCTTCCTCTCTTTCAAAAAGTTAAACAAATACCACAAACATGGAAGATTATTGATAGAAGGGAACAGTTCCTCACCGATTCCGATGAGCAGTCACTAAAACTCCAGCGAAATCTCTTGGGTCTGTTGTCCCGAAGCCGTTCGTTGCATAATTCGTAGCTTGTTGATAGTAAAGGCGGTATGAAAGCCGATTTTTATGAACGAGTTGACGCCTCCATTCACTGCGGACTCCCAGCCGACAGTTGTTGTGCCATCAAGAACATATTGGCAGGCATTCGGAGCGCCACTAAGCGAAGATTGGTTCAAACAGCTGCCTCCATACTTCTGAGATGCGATATTGAATGGGGTGCAGGTTGTGGAATCTGGGGAAAAACGGAGAAACGTACGTTTACCTCGGAAATCATTTCCGTCGTTTTTCTCTCGTTGCAATCTTCACTGAAGCTTTTCTATCAACTGCTCTTTATGTGCCTTCATGTCCTTCAGATTAGCCTTTGTTCTTTTTGTTATAATTGTGATAAAGATGTTCATCAAATCAGGAGTAGACTATTGGACTTTTCCTTGCTTTCGATTTCGCAGACGTTATTTGACTCGTCACGCAACGCTTCTCCCCAAGATTTCTCCTGGAGAAGAGCGTTGCGTGACAATCCAAATACAGTCGACACTCAGCTAACGGACATTTCCCATTGGCCGACACTTCTCGTAAGCGGACACCTTGTCATGTAACCAGCAACAAACAAACACTACATTTATAACCTCCCATAAGCGGACACCTCTTTTAGGCGGACACTTTTTCAGGCCCCAAGGGTGTCTGTTTACGAGAGGTTCGACTGTAATGGCTGCGGTGGAAAACATAACATGGCTCCTTCGTATCGGCGTATAATAACATCAAGTAGACTATGAGTACTACAAGTCGATCGATCTCCAACGCAGTTTATCCCCCTCCCCTCCCCTCCCCTCCCTTTGATTTTGTCGCGCTTTCAGGTTTTCCACAAGATCAACATCAAAATACTCCGTATTATTTTTAATACATTTTCTCTTCTTTACATGCCGTCGTGTCGACCCATTTATATTCTCATGTTCTACCCAGATTAATTAGATATTATTCAAACTTCTTTAAAAAAAATTAAAACGCCTCTACGCAGCCAAAAGCGGTGCAAGACAATCTTATTTTGTTACGAAAATGTTCAATTGAGATAACATCTCTGTTACACGAGATAACCCAACGACTCTTTGATTTGCTCATGCAACTCTCTTGGTCCACCCCTAAGCATTACCTTGTGGTACGTATGAATAGCTGATTGGAATGCTCGTTGATATTTCAGCTGGTCCCGCGCTTTTTCTTGAAATACGTCCTGTTTCCACGCCATGCTTTTCTGTCCTTTGTATCCGATGACTGCGTGAGACGTTTGCAATGCAACACTCCCGGCGTTCTGTACGCCGACGACCGTCAGTTTGCTAGTAGGAAGCACGCGCCCGCTGTCCATGGCGGAATCTTGTATTGCCAGCAACACTATGACATCCTGAGGCAGGCCGTCCAGGTATTGACCTAGCTTGGCGCATTCCGCCTGGCTACCCATGCAATCAAACGCAGACGAAGTGAGGAAACGACCTGCATAGTAGACGGCGAGAAGCGCAAACTTAGAATAGTACTATTATTATTTAATATGTCACAAATAAATCATACATGCATACTGTCATATCAGTAGAGTCCGGGCCAAACGAGGATGAGAGTTGTTGAGTGTTGGCTCTCTTGAGAGCTTTCTTCGTCTCTCATCGACTAACATCACCTTGAACCAAACGAGAGCGAGAGTCATCGACGACTCTCAAGAAATATTTGAGCAGGTTAAAATTTGATGAGAGCGCATGAGAGTCGCCGGCTGAGAGCGCATGAGAGTCGATGAGAGTCGATGAGAGCGCATGAGAGTTTCAGGCCAAACGAGAGCGAGAGTTTGAACTCTCAGCCGACTCTCATCCTCGTTTGGCCCGGGTTTAAAACATGTTTTTTTTAGTAAATCAGAGCGCGCCAAATCCAAGGCGTGTTAGAACGACAGCTTAAACCTCACTGGGAAACTAGCTGAAACTGAACGGTCGGTATTACGGAAACGGTGGTGGAGAAAGACTAGAAACTGCTCGTGTCCCATACTTGTATCACAATCAGTAAAGAGATTATTCAGCAAAAAGCTAAGTTGTATAATACGACTGAGTCAGTTTTTAAAGGCTCGAAAAAATAAGAACTGACCAGTAGAAATGCCCATCAGTTTCATACAACATACTGAATAAATTGCTTATTAAACGACATTATTCTTTCCTAAAATCTAAGCTAACAGAGTGTTTTCTGTAGCGCGCGGTCAGGGGGCTAAGACGAGTGCAATACGGTCTCATATTTGCACTCGTTTTGGTGCGTATTCGCACTCTAAGATGCTATGTCGTATAATAATGTTGCCGGATTACAATATGAACCTACCTGAAAGGGCGTCAAAAACCGCCACATTGTATCCTTTGGTCTGCGGAGCATAGTTTTTGTTGTTGACCCAAATGTAAGCTAAGCCATTGGGCAAGGCTTTACCAGTATCGTTGCCTCCTTCTGATCGTACGGTGACATTCAGAAGGCTGACCACTCCTAGGGACAGAGAAAGCGGCAGAAATTAGTCTTACAGTAGCCTTCGTACAGATGTCTCCTACCGTGTGGCACACTTGAACCTACAATGTTCTATGGCCTTAGCTCCCACGGGTCTCCTGTAGCTCAGTGGTAGAGCGTCCGACCGGTGTGCGGAAGGTCATAGGTTCGACTCTTGTTGGGGGAACTCGGAATTTTTTTCCGAGTAGCTTGTGTCACTGACAGAATAATATCTCTCTCATATTTCTACCAAGCTTAAAATATACCATCTTTTCTTTTCACAAATTCTTCTTCTTTCCACAAATTCTCATTCATCGACAAATCTAGTCCTAGCAGTATGCGGGATGTTTGTCACACTTGAACCTAGTTACATGGCCTTAGCTCCCATGAGTCTCCTGTAGCTCAGTGGTAGAGCGTCCGACCGGTGTGCGGAAGGTCATAGGTTCGACTCCTTTCGGTGGAACTCGGAATTTTTTTTCCGAGTAGCTTGTGTCAATGACGGAATAATATCTCTCTCAACCCTTCTGTTATTCTTAATGGATGGCGTGAATGCGGCATCACAGATGCCCGTAAAAATGGAGACCGCAGCGACTGTTCGTTATGTTGTAAAGAACAAGGTCGTAATATTGTTTACAGTCAATTTAATTGAAATCCAGCACTCTATAAATGGTGTAAATTTTCGCGGATTTTTTTCGCAGGAGTTTATTTTTACGGGTCTAATTTCGCGGATCGTTGGAAAACCCGCGAAATTCGTGAAAATTTCATGCCAGACGGTATGTCTGTCCTTGCTGCGTCGGAAAAGTCACTTTCCCGACTTGAATAAGAAGCAAAAACCATGGACGAAGATCCTGCTGGTTTTACGTTGCATCTCACAGGACATCAGACCTTCCAACGCAAGGAAACAGGAGACGTCTGCACGCAGGTTATTTTACAGAAGCATTGAGTTAATGAAAGAAATGTCGTAGTTGGCTGTGCCCCATTCGGCTTCAAATATACTTGGAATGAAAACGTACAAACCAAAAATGAAATAAAAACGTTAATATATATTCTTACGCTCAGTGCTAAAAAGCCGCTGTCCTACAACGAAATCATCCTACTTTTCTCCTTTATCAAGTGCACGTTTAATTATTTTAAAAACCTTTCGCTGGGGCAAAAAGTTTTTGCGCGCGCGCGTGTGGGAGGATAACGCGCATTTTTCTCTCGCGTATCCACGCTACTCGCGATCTCATTACACTTGCGCCAGCTGAGTAGGCTAGCTCGGCAGTAACGTTTATATCAAGCACCTCGATAGACTGTTTAAAATTAATATCAAACGTCAACGAGCTTTCAATAGTTTTAATTATAAACTGAATATGGTAATAAACATTTTAAATTGATTTTAACACTATAAAGGGGAACCGCAAAGTAAGCGCCTCCCGTTTAAAAAGTGACCGGAATACCTGTTGAAAATTTTTGGGGGAAAAGATGTTCCGAGAATCTATTTTGTGAATCGTGTTTCAAGTTCATTTTTACCCGTAAAAGGAACCAATTCCATTTTTTATGAGTTATAAGTGACAGTGCCCTGACAAGAGTCACGTCCTATGCAAAATAGAGTTTGTCAGGTCAATTTCCATTCGTGACAATAAGTTCCTGTTTATTTTCAAATTACTTTAATTTGAAAACGGATCCTAAAGGCCCGTTTACACATGCGATTTTTGATGCGATTTGTCGCGGCGATTTAGCGGCGATTTATCGCGCAAGTGTAAACTACCTGCGATTTCACGGCGATTTGTATGGCGATTTGTATGGCGAGTTGTAGGAGATGTATCAAATCGCCGATAAATCGCATCAAAATTCGAGCAAGTTCGAAAAATCGGCGACTAATCGCAGGCAAATCGCCATAAATGAAATCGCAGCTGGTTTACACGGGCAATTTGGAATCGTGCGATAAATCGCCTCGAAATCGCATCAAAAATCGCATGTGTAAACGGGCCTTAAATTATAAGAGGTACCAAATACAAAAGAGAAAACGTTTTCCGTGTTTCCACAGATTTCATTATGGTAACAAGAGTGAAGTTTGGGAGAACGAGTGTTACCATAACTCTATGGAACACACAAGGAAAACGTTGGTTTTGAGCCAATCACTTTCCCGACTTGAATAAGAAGCAAAAACCATGGACGAAGATCCTGCTGGTTTTATGTTGCATCTCACAGGACATCAGATCTTCCAAGGCAAGGACTGATAGGAGACGTCTGCACGCAGGTTATTTTACAGAAGCATTGAGTTAATGAAAGAAATGTCTCCTGTTCAAATATACTTGGAATGAAAACAAACCAAAAGTGAAATAAAAAAAGTTATTCTCATCCTACTCTTCTCCTTTATTAAGTAGACGGACACGATTAAACCTTTCATATTTAAGGCTTAAGTTAATATCATATCAAACTCTCACGAATCTGGGAACGGTTAGCTTTCTAGACCGCGTAAAAGTAATCAACTTGGCTAGGGCAGAACGTTTTGCGCGCGCGTGTGGGAGGAAAACGCGCATTTTTCTCGCGTGTATCCACGCTACTCGCGACCTCATTACACTTGCGCCAGCTGAGTAGACTACAGTAGCTCGGCAGTAACGTTTATATCAAGCACCTAGACTGTTAATAATATCAAACGTCAACGAGCCTTAAATAGTTTTAATTATAAACTGAATATAGTGTAATAAACATTTTAAATTGATTTTAACACTATAAAGGGGAACCGCAAAGTTGGCGCCTCCCGTTTAAAAAGTGACCGGAATACCTGTCGAAAATTTTGGGGAAAAAAATATGTTCCAGAATCTATTTTGTGAACCGTGGTTCAAGTTCATTTTTACCCGTAAAAGGAACCAATTCCATTTTTTATGAGTTATAAGTGACAGTTATAAGTGACAGTTTTAAGTCATTAGTTTTTAGAGTTTTTTATTAGAGGGCCACAAGTTTATTAGCCTGGCTATTACGTGCTACCCTCTATAAATAAAGATATTATTTACTTACAGTGCTCTGACAAGAGTCACGTCCCATACAAACGGCAATAAGTTCCTGTTTATTTATAAATTACTTTAATTTGAAAACGTATCCTAATAAGAGGTACCAAATACCACATAGAAAACGTTTTCCGTGTTTCCATAGAGTTATGGTAACAAGAGTGATGTTTGGAAGAACGAGAATGTAGAGGTCTCCCAAACGTCACTCTTGTTACCATAACTCTATGGAAACAGGAAAAACGTTGGTTTTGAGCCAAACAGAGCGCGCGTAGTATCTTGTTTATTTCATAAAATATATATGTAGCAACTGTGAAAAATTAAAATGGAACTCACTAATTAGCGGTACCAAAACACGATTTGAAACTCCTAATAGATCACGACGAGCATACTCCCCTCTCCCGCCTTCCTCCAAGGGAAATGCGGGAACGAATAACGATGGAATATTGCTGGGTGTGTTGTTTTTCTATTCTGTCATTGTCATTTGTGAGTCTCGATTTTTAAGCGGCATGCAATGTTAGAATGACTCATCCTTGCTCCGTGTACAAGGGAAGAATAAAAAACGAAGTCTCGAATTCGCTTTCTATCCGAAGTTGTGACTGTTACCGGAATGATACCCTGGGTACCAGAGGTTCATTTCTCCGTCGCGTCGAGATCCGAAGTCGGCCGAAGGCCGACGACGCCCCGGCGAGCGGCGAGCGGCGGAGCCGCGAGAAATAAACCTCTGGCACAGGGCGCATTGATTTACCGTTCCCGTTGAACTTTGATCATTTTTAACGTATTACATATAAACCAATCACAGCGTAAGTGTCCTACTGTGATCACATGTAATGGCACGTGGAGATATGACAGCAGATAGTTTTACAAGGTGTCAAATGGCGGTATTCGTTGAACGAAAACAACTCCTGTAAAAAGGGTCCCTACCTCGAAGTCTTCGCTATCGGGCCGATTATGTGAAGCTGGTGTGGTGGTTAATGGTGGATACGTTCAGAAAACGCCAGAAAACTAAACATTTCAGGTAGCGTTTCAGAGCTTTTGGCGATCGACAATGATCTTTCAGTCGGCCCGCGAATTCTCTGTAAGAAGTGTTTTAATCGAACGATATGAGGCAACTCTCAAGGAGTTAACCTCCTTTAAAGACCGGTATAATCATGAAAATTTATCCCACTGGAAAGCAGACGAACAGCATGCGCGAACTAAGCGATGTTCAAGCTCTCCTGGTTTGGGCATCAAAAAGTCTCACGGTGCAGCATGTGCAGATATCAACAAACCTTCGGCCGCTAAAACGTCCTTGCGGCGAATAAAATTAATAATGCCATCTGTCTGCTCGGCGCTTAATTCGTCGACACCGTCGAACGTTTTTAAAACTATCGCTAAGGCCTCTTCAAGTGCTTTCTCCAAACTTCCATCAGAATCCGCGATTATTCAACAACATGCAACAACAACAAATACTGTTCTATCTCTTCATCGCCTCGTCATTCACAGGCTTTTTTCCCCGCAGCGTACTATTCTTGTCAACCAATCACAGAGACTATTAGATTCGAAATACCTTAGGGAGTCGTTAGGAGCCAATCAGCAATCTAGTCCAAATTCTGGACTAAATCCATTTAAGCAGGCTTGCCATTGGCTCGGCGTTATCAAAGCAATAGCGCCCTGCTCCAGAGGCTTTTCGCGCGGGCCATAAGAGAGATTTGAAACCGGAAACCGCGCAAGAAAAGCCTCTGGCACCCAGGGTACCGGAATGAGTGACACAATGCAAAATTTTATCCGAGCCAATCCAATTGTTTTGGTACGCGTGCCATTTTTAACCGTGGATATATCCGAGCCGTGCAAAACATTTTCACTAGACTAGTGTAAATGAGCTTTACGTCTTCCGCCAACAAACATTCTTCCTCTATGTCCGGCGGACAATTTCGGTTAAACTTTTATGAAAGTGGTGGCAATTTTTTTCAAATTCGCTGTATGCAATCCGTCTTAATCTTCTCCATCCTCAGCCATCCTTGTTCCTGTATGGTTTCTTATTACCTCTCTGATGTTTTTCTTCCTCAGTAAACTATTATTTTCAGGCTTTCTTCAATTTAAAGGTGATTTTACACTTCGCAAAAATGACTTAAAATATTGTGACATAGCTCCTTTAACTTTGGCGCGTGCGCCTGCAGAGGATGGATGCATTAATAGTTTTGCAAGTTTTTTTGTAAGTTTTCCAAAACAAGAACTCGACCAATATTTCCCCAATACGGACCTCACATTAAGACCAATAACATCTATGTCAAGTTTCGTTTAACTTATTGAGTGACTTTTAATTTAACATTGTTACGGACGCAAATGTTTCCCCGTTTGCCCGCGCACGAAACATTTTGCGTCCGCAACAAATGTTTCCCCCGTTTGCTCGGGGAAACATTTGCGTCCGCAACAATGTTTCCTCGTTTGCCACGGCCTTAATAGACTATAGTTCTTCAACAGATGCTAAGATTTATGCTCTGTTGGAGCTCCAGGCATAAAAACTATAATTATCCGGCCTTGAAGGGCCTTGGATCGATTCGGGATACTTAATTTCATCCTTGAATTTTCACCTTTTCACCCGCTGTCATGAGTCTCGGTATGGACTCTTTTGAGCAATATTAGCAGGGGCGGATCCAGGAATTTTGATAGGGGGGTCCCAGGATTTTTCCCGAAAATGTGAAGTAGAGGGATAATTTTTTGAAGTAGACGGCAGTACTGAGTTATTACTAAAAGCGCGGAGGGGAGTGTTTGGAGCCCTCCCCTAGAAAATGTTTGAGATTTCAGGATCTGAAAAGTGCATTTTGGTGGATCATGGAGATGGTTTTGCGATGGATAATGGAGAAAACAAAAAACTCCTCAGGTCTGATAGGGGGGTCCAGACCCCATCGACCCTCCCCCTGGATCCGCCACTGATTAGAGCCATAAGCAGGTGTTTCTAATGATGTATCTGAAACCAATAGCAACTGAGACCGTTGACGTTAATGTTTCATTAGGCAAAGTAATTCGAACGCTACGATCTTATTTCAGCACTTAGTGGCCACAGAGACTGTCAAGACATTATCACCTTGTTGTTTCGGGTTTAACGAATCATTCTAGCTATGCTGAATCCACCATTCTTGTTATCATAAAACAAAGCGACTTTTGCACTTCTGCCTATAAACTCAAACGAGTTAACGTGATAGGATGCTGAATTAACATAATTTTTACGTGTTGCTAATTGCGTTTAGATACCAAATTTATTTCAAACTAAAACCTGAATCGCTTTTATTATACTATTGATACTGATTATTGAAAGAAAGTTATATTATGATATTGTAGTAAAAGTTTTGTCAATGCTTTGGTATTGTTAATAAAATATTTTTATTGCCAAAAACCTCTTGAAAGAAGATTATATATAGGTCTTCGAAGATAGACTGCTGTACTGTCTACAAATTTTCAGAATATTCCGTCATAAGTTTTATAAACTTACAAACTTATGAAATGTTTCCCTGAAACAAAGTGAAACAAAAATTCAATGATTTATTGTGGGCCAGTCTTTTCAGTTTTAGTTGTCAAACGTTTTTGGCTAGCCGAGCATAACTATATGTCGATGATATAAAATCGTGTTGCTTTAACCATGCCCATCAGCTGCTGCAAGTCAGTCATGTTGTTATCCATTTTCACGAAAACGAAAATAAATTCCGCATATCATAAAGTATTAATTTAAGCGAATAACTACAGATTCAGACACGGCATAGTGGTCTCTTCAGTATAGAAATAATAACAATTTATCACTTTTACTTAAAAAAAAATACAATTAAAATTGTCCAGAATAAAATGCGATATCTCTAGTACGACTTTAGTAGTATAAAATTAATGCATTTCATCTTTATATCGGGAGTTCTTTAATGTTCACTATTGGGCAATGTCGGGTTTTGCACTCAAAGCGGGCCACATCAAAATTCTACGCGCGCTTTAAAAGCGTTCGAAAGCTTGGTTCTTTGTTAAGCCCGGATTGAAACGAGAGTTGGCTTTCATGAGAGGTTTCTTCAACTCTCATCGACTATGCCAAACGAGAGAAACCTCACAACGAATCTCATGAAGAATTTGAGCAGGTTCAAATTAATGACAGCGCATGAGAGTCGATAGAGCGCAATAGAGTTAAGAATTATTATCATTTATCATCCTCGTTTGGCCCGAGCCTTAAAAAAATTTGTGGTTTAATAAATGACTGACGGCAGTAGTCTCAAGTGCATTTTATTAATTTCCAAGCATGTTGCTGCATAACTACAAGTCATGTTCGATATTTTGTGAATACAGCCACATGTTAACCCACTCAACTTACCTGCCTAGTACGTTTCATGTTACATACTTTATTTTATTCCCTTAAGGTGTTTAATTTTAGGAAACAAAAACATGATGAAGTCTTTTCGAGAGAATTGAAATTGGCTCACTATTCTTCTTTGGAGCTTCGTTTTCAAGCGAGACATCTCTCAGGCAAACGCGCGCGATGCCTGGAGTTGGCGTTCAGAAAAACGTAGCTTGTTATCATCCCTGGCTATCAGTAGATTTGCTTTTTGGTATTTATTAGCGTATTACGGTGCCCTAAAGCTAAAGAAGCCCTCCGTAACAAAGTGTTACAGCTAATCGGCAATTTTTCGTAGTCTTGTAGTCAGTTAGAACCGATGACACGGCAATTTTAAGACAACGGAAGTTTGATAAGACAGGTATATATAGCGAAATTAATTAAAGGTGCATTGGGTATGTCCAAACAAACAATACCGCTTTTATTTTACTTTGTTTTTATTTCATTTTGGGACACAATTTTCGTAAATATAGAACTAATGGAAAGTCGATTACCAAAGAGAAATATAGCGAACTTATTTTTTCATAGATTTATATGATTTAATTTAGCGTCCGGTTGGTAAATGTCGAACTGCTCGCCAATAATCTTGGACGAATTCACTTCGGAAAAAATAGATATTATTTTACGATTTTCGCTATCTTGCGCCGTAAATATCTTTAGGTAACAAAGACTAAAGGCGGGAAATAATTGTTTTTGTTCGGCTAAAATGTAAAAAAAGACCGTCCCGTTAAAAATTGAAACAGTTTCAACACGGAAGAAATTAAGGCAGTGCATAAATGTGGAATTCCTAAACTATGGAAATCGTGCGAAACAACCCGAAACGTAGCCGAGATAATTAGAAATCAGCGAACATGTTTTTCTTTGCGTCGGAGAGTAATAAACGACTCCTTTGTCGAGTATACTGTATTTCTGAGTGACGAAGACAACTGAAAAGCCAGCGAACTGTCGCCATATTGGCGACTTTATTTATTAGCGATAGCATTAAATTTCTACATAACGGTTAGACTCTAATACTGATATGTGTCAGTAAATATGTCTTATCTCTAAGGTAAACTACGCAAAACTTGACAATTTAATCAGACTGCTATAACTTTAGTTCGGTGTTTAGATCTACCTGATTGATTCCGAAGGGAATTCTCCGTTTTCAGTACTGAAATTCACAACTAATTAGTGGCCTTACTTAGACGTTCAATGCTATAATATTAAAATATTTAATAAGGTACTCGGAAATGTTCCATAAAAGAAGCTAAGGATACAGAAAAGTCAATTGGACGACCGAGTTTAGTTAGCCGAGACTGTTGTTCAAGTAATCGCACGCCCCTTCGTCAATTCAAACCAACCGCTGAGGTTACAAAAGCTCAATTTGTTCACCAAAAATATTAAACCTTCCTCCGGTCATTGTTTGTTATTGGAAAAGGTGTAAAAGATAAACCTACCCAATGTATGATCCGAATGACCGCCACAAGCGAATGAAAATTGGATCAACTGAAAATAAAATTGAAGAACCGGTTACTACCCTGAATTGCTAGTCAATAAATACTCCACAAAGATGTTGAACGTGCACGGAGTCGCACAGCAACTAGTTATCTTACATTGTCAAAACTTACCGCAGAAAAGACAGCGACTAAATAAACTCCAAAGGTTGCAAGATACATTTTCCTTCACTTTGTCATTTTGGGGCTTGAAGTCTCGCGTTTTTATCAATGTGAATTTGACGCCAATATGTTGTGAAATTCGACAAAACAAGCCTGCCTTTTACAGTCGACGTTTTTCACTTCTTTTCGCTAGGCCATTAAACGTGTTATGAGCCCTCGTCAATTTGCGGCAATTTGATTGGTTAAAAGACCATCAATATTTAACGGTATTTTCTCTTCTCCCTTGAAATAACATCTGCCTTTCTCAGCCGACTGCGGCGACATTAAATGGCGCGGGCTGTATTAGTTTCATCTCAGTCTTGAAACGAATAACAGAGCAGAAAAATGAAATTCAAAGCTTAAAACACTTCAACTCCCATTTATATTAAAATTTCAGTCAGAATGCTATGTTCTTGAATATGCACTAAACACAATTTAAGCCTGATTATTCTAATTTTTAATCAACGGGTTTGTTGATTTAGAGTAGTTAAAGTTCTTCATCTATTTTATAATATCTAAAGCACCAATGAAAATTGGTAATCTTTCTTAAGATTAATATGCGCTCAAAACCATACCGCGCCAGTTTATAGCTAGCGACTTTTTGGTTGTATAAGGTCTCTATTTTTTTAGACAAATTCTCAACGAGTAATTATACATCCAAGATACCCTTGCATAATTTATAACTTTTAAAATTTTGCAAGAAACTGCAGCACGAAACATGATTATCATTTCGCTGGTGAGTTTTCGTGCCGACCTGTTTATTATTATTGTTATTATTATTATTATAATTTTTTCACAAAAATTCTTATTAAATTATGGCATTCGACACTGTAACCCTCTGTGCTTATTTGTTCGTGACGACAACCGAGCCATATTGGATCGTTTATGTTTATACTTGCAAATGAATTTGTGTGCCTTTTCCAAACCTGATATCTGTACCAACAAGCTATAAAAATATCATTTCATTCCGTCCTTCTCTTCAAACTTTTTTTAATCAAGATATCAATTAAAAACGACTGAAAAACTGAATTAACACTCTATTTTCTCCATCGAACCATCGAGTGGGTTCATTTCGTTACCCGTGATGCCAGAATGACTTCCTGTTTTTGCAGGGCAGATGATTCTGCTCAAGAATAATTAAGCAACAACAGGGCTGACGTTTCTCTCGTTTACCCCGCTTTTTAACAAAGAAGTGTGACGCAGTTTTGTTTGTTTTATGCTTCAGTGATATGCACGCACGCAATACCAGAGCCTTCGGCTATAAAATTATTCTCGATTGCGGTTTATCCCAGCGTAAACATGTAGAACCGCGGGAACTAATTTTCGCGAATTTCGCGGGTTTTCCAACGATCCGCGAAAATTAGATCCCGTAAAAATAAACTCCTGCGTAAAAAAATTCCGCGAAAATTATATACTATATTTATTTAGAGTGCTGGATTTCAATTAAATTGACTGCAAACAATATTACAAGTACCGTAGGTGAAATACCGGACAGGAACCTGCCCGAGATCTGCGAAAGTTTGCTTCCAGCGGTAAAGTCTGAAATCCAAATTCGCCGCGAAAATTTGTTCCCGCGAAACGCAAAAAGTCGGCAATCCGCGAAATTAAACTCCCGCGAAAATTTCATGCCACACGTGCACGGTAATTGAATTAAAAACCATGGTTGGTTGAGAAAATTATTCTAGGTTTAAATAACCTGCGAAGAAAACTAATTCACTTTCTCCTAAATTTGAAAATCTTAGCATGGAAGTTTGAAAAAGTTTCAATTCGTGAAGAAATTTTTATGATACCATAATAAGAAATGGGTTCTGACAATTAATAGGACAATTTACCAGATTGGGCAAGATTGAACTTTGTACTGTCTGAATTAAATTTTTCAAGATGACGATGACGCAATTCTTCAGTCAATTGGTCGTCAGGTATAACGTTTAGAGAATGTTCACTAAAACAATGTTGATACCGATATTTTATACCGGTGTTAAAATTAATACGCATTTGTGGTTGGAAACAAACGAGATAAATGTATCTATGGACGGACACGTTTAATAATATTAAATTATTTTGGCCAATTACGAGGAAAAAAACAGAGCATAATACATCATGTATAATGACATGTTCTCGAACATTCATTTCTTTTATTTTTAGCAGCGAAAACAAACAGACCAACTGACAACCTAGAATAGTTAGAGTAGGTTTACATAAAAAAAATAATTAGCAATTTGCACGTACAAGGCCTCAATGAACTATTAAAAGACAGATATTGCTGATTAAGGAATGTACTTGACACTCTACAATTTTCATATGTGGTCTGTTTAGTTGTCTTCCTTTCCAGAACATAGTACGAGGAAGATGGGTATATATGTTTCTTTTCGACAAGAGTTTTTAGCCTGCGTGCACCCACACAGCGGTCAAACGCAAAAATCCGGCGCCACTTCCGGTTTTCGCTGCCTTGAGATTGAAGCGTAATGGCGGCGTAATGGCCGCGAAGTTTGTAAAGGAAACGTTAAAGAACATGCAGTGGTAAACCAAAATACGAGCTGAGACACTTGGTGGATAACAATTCTTAAATTCTCTATGCATACTCCGAGTACAAAGGTTAAGTTTTCAGTAAATTTCTTAAGTTTGAGCTTTAAAGTGTCGAGAAGGGGAGGACTTCGTAAATTTAGGACATTTCGCAGAGGGGTTTTGGCGGGAACTGCGCAGGCGCGTCACGTTTGACCGCTGTGTGGCATGCACCAACGACGAAATGCACACAAGGAAAAACCTCGCATCCCCAAAGCTCTCTCTCTATATTTCTACCAGGGGCGTAGCTAGCCTTTAAGCCATTAAGCCCGGGCTTAACAGGAATTTCCATGAGAAAAGAAAAACAACCAAGAGAAACAAAAAACAAACCGAACCGAACATTGCGCTCGCACGATTTCTACGCTATTACAAGATGGCGCGCCGCCCGAGGAATTCCATACACATCGCAATCAATGATCAATTCCTTACCAGATTTGATGGTCCTTGCGCTGATATTCCTTGCTGCACACGTCGGCTTTTGTAAAACGTTGTTTAGTGTACTAAGGCCAGGAAAAATATATGTAAGGCCGAGATATAAGTATCAGGTTTTGCTGTAGGCACTAAAAATACCAGTCATTTTACACTTGATCGAGATCGATTTTTTGACGAAATATCTCGTGGAGAATGCTGAAAATAGGATTTCTGAGCCTCTAGATTTCAAACTTTTCTGAGGGGGCATGCCCCCAGACCCCCTAGAGGTTCATGCCTTCAGCGCTCGCTTTAGAGCCCCCCATCATGATCATCTGGGGCTTAAAAGGAAAAAGGCCTGGCTACGCCCCTGTCTACCCTTGCGCATGCTTTGCCTAGCTAATCACCGTAACGACAGTAAATTGGGTATAATAAATTATCATAAATAGGGGCGAAGTAATAAAGATAAATTGCGCTTTTTAACTCGCAAGAAAGGGAAATCATAAGGCAACGTAATTTAAGCTCCGCCTTACCGCGCCTCCAAATCCATTCACGATACGGTATAGTGGATTTGAAAACGTTGACTTTATACTATCAGCCTTTTTGAGTTAGCCAATTGTTATTAATATTTAAAAGGCTGCCTTGCATTTCTCATTAAAGGCTAAAGGATTAGAAACTGCATTTATTAAAGTGGACGTGTGACGGTGCGAAAACTGAAAAAAGTATATTGGTCTGCCACAGTTCTTCGTTTATCGATTTCCTTGATAGTATAAATCGATCTTTGTCAGTTTCTCGTCTCTAGCTTCTTGCTGTTGACCAACTTGAAGAATGACAGTGTCAGCTCTGCATTGACTTCACTACAAATTTTTCAATTTGTTGAAGAGTGATTCGTTTTTGACAATACAGTTGAACGTCTCTAATACGGACACCGAAGGGACGGAGCAACGTGTCCGTATTAGAGAGGTGTCCGTATTATAGAGGTCACGAATATGACGTCACTTTAAGGCTCCACTGACGAGAGAAATGTTGATTATAAATGGCGAGAACATGTCGATAAACTGATTGAAAACCAACCTCGATTCCAGGCTCTCTCTCCTTTTCCTCCCTTGTCGTTGAGTAGACAAGGGAGGAAAAGGAGAGAGAGCCTGGAATCGAGGTTGATTGAAAACTAATGATACCTTTATTGTATGGACAATGGGAGAATTGATTAACTTTGAACTGTAACCACAAACAGGGAATTGTAGTGTCCGTTGTCCGTATTAGAGAGGGTCCGTATTATAGAGGTTTCTTTATAGAGAATATATGGGCATTTTTCCGGGACCAAGAGAACTGTCCGTAATAGAGAAGTGTCCGTATTAGAGAGATGTCCGTAAGGAGAGGTTCGACTGCTAAATTTTTAGCTGATATATGTAGATATAACAAAGCATAACAAAGTCAGACTGCAGCAGGTAGCCGATGAGAAGCGCACGCGTAGAAAAGCCAGTCAGAGTTCTGCTCCCACAGAAACCACCTTCAAATGCAGCATGTGCAACAAACACTGCCACTCCTGTGTGGGCCTGTACAGTCACTCTAGATGCTGCTCTTCAACTTAAGATGGAAACCATCCACAGGACGCATATCCATAGCGTAAAGCATTAGTTTCTCATGATAATCTTCTGAAATTTCAATATGTGTTCAGTGAAGGAAAACAGGCCAATTCTGTCAATTTATGCAATAACAACAGGACTACTTACAATAACACTTCCCAATGGGGCTTTTCGGTGTCAAATTACAATAAAATTATGATGAAAATTTCAATAAAATTACTATAAAAATTACTGTAAAATAAAATAAAATAACGATAAATTAGCTAATGCTAATTAGTAAAACTCTACTGTACACTAATGCAAATGAGACAATCTGATTGGCTGAGCTACTCTACACTATCAGCCATTAGTGTGCAGTGGCTGGAGGTCGTGTACAAAATTGCGGTTTCTTCTCGTTTCTCCGAAGTAACGAAGTTTCGGAAGAAGATTTAGAGTTAATACTAGACAATTGTTATGATTTTTACTAAAACAATTAGATTATTCGCTCTCAATTTCTATGATGTGATAGTTGATTCGGCCGTACGGCCTCATCAACTATCACATCATAGAAATCTCGAGCTCATAATCTAATTGTTAATTAGATAAAACATAGAAGCGAGGCAATTTCGGGCACAAGCTGTAAAACCTCGTGATTTTCTTGAGCTCCTTGAACTATAAGCATAATTTTTTTTTAGAACGGAGAAGAACCAGGGAAGAACTTAATATACAACTCTTTTAGTTAAAGTTTGCCGTAAAGATCGTAACCCGATCTCCCTGTTGCTTATGCGAATCTACTCTTTATTAATGGAGAAAAGTCGTTTTACATTTTTTTCCAAAAACAACGTAAACTAAAAGAATTGTAGTTCTTCTACATTTTAAAGCTGTTTTTATACTAAAAGAGTTGAAGGAGCTCAAGAAAAACACGATGTTTTGCAACTTGTGCCCGAAATTGCCTCGCTTCTATGTTCAAGTGTATTGTTATGCAAATATAACAAGTTAACCGTGAAAAGGGCTACTGGCAAACATTTCAATTTGAGCTCATCTGAGGTCATCACCAAGCGCAATTTAGTAGACAATTGGCGTTCATGCGCTGGTTGTTCTACTATTTTTGTACTGCTACACCGTGCTGACGAGCCCCAACAAAGTCGAAACAGCTGTCCCCGGTTGCATTTTGGCTTTCAGTTTGGACTCTATCATGTCGTTGTCACATTAAGTCAGTTCTACGTAGTATCAGCCTTGCTTAATTTATTTGTATTTCTATTTTTGGCTTATCAGATCTTTTATCACAGATCCTACGTATACCAGCAGCATTTTTGTTCGCGGTCAGTTTGCCACTTATTCTCTTTTAAGCGGACGCAGTCACCGTCCGAGACTTCCCAAGTGACTAATTGGCGGCCGTGCGACGTGTAATCAGCGTAAAAATGCTATTGCTTGGGTTAATATGCTTGTGTAAATCGTAAATTTTAATTTAAATCTCAAATTGGAAATTTTAGAACACTTCTATTAAGCGGTCAACCTCTATTCGTGGTGAGATGGCTATTTCTTGAAGCCGAGGGATTGTGAGCCTGGGATTCCTGTGCTATAACTACAGGATATCACGTTCCTCCTCGCGTGGGACTGAAACGAGTGAAGCAATCTAGCACGAAAACGAGGTTGAAAAACAGTGAAGATGCAATCAAGATGGCGGGTGTTGAGCCAGAAAAGAGATCTTATGTAGACTTAAGAGAAAAGCTCAACAAGAATTCATCACCGAACAGAAAACAACTTTGGGAAGATAGAAAGCGGAAACGTGAACAAAGTTCTGGTTCGTATCGTCATCATTCAACACACGACAGGGAAGTTGAGTTGCAAAAAGTCCATCAAGGAATTCGTCAGCGGGTCTTGTTCGATAAAGAGGAATGCGAAAAAATTGAAGAAAAAATCGACGAGATTGTTCAGTTGGCAAACGAAGGCACCTATAAAAGCCGAACAGTCGATAGAGCACCATTACGTGTCAAATATTTCTTTGGAGAGGGTTACACGTACGGAAAACAGCTAACAGAGCGGGGGCCAGGACAAGAAAGACTATTTCCTCGAGGGGAAGTCGACGAAATTCCAGAGTGGATTTTCGAGTTGGTTGTTTCGCCTCTCGAGAAGGCCGGAATCGTGCCTAAAGGTTTTGTGAACAGTGCTGTGATAAACGACTATCAGCCAGGAGGTTGTATCGTATCACATATCGATCCTCTGCATATTTTTGATCGTCCAATCGTGTCTTGCTCGTTTTTCAGCGAATCTTCGCTCAGTTTTGGTTGTAAATTCAGCTTCAAGCCCATTCGTACCTCAACACCAGTGTTAACGCTTCCTCTTCCTCGTGGCTGCGTGACGACGTTAAGGTAAGTTTTTTAAATTTTTTCTTGTGGTAGATAAAGAATCTTATTATTTTTATATTGTAACATTTTGATAATAAACTGCGACATCTTTTAGGTTATGCAAATAATATTTGTCCATACATGTAGCTTGTGCAAACAGGATTCTGATTCTCTAAACAAACAACAGACTGTGATTAAAGTATTAAAAGAGAAATTTCAATTTTCACCGATGTGTATCAGTATTTCTGATCTTGGGTTATTTACTACGTCACTTCTGCATGCATAAATTTCAATCTCTAGATATGACGCCACAATTGCATGTATAAATCTCAATGTCAGTAGATAAGTCACAATTTGATTCCAGTGTGAATTAATTCGCTGTATGCTCTCAGCCAATGGGTATAGAGATAGTGAGCAAAATGTATAATAAGTATTATTAATAATACCGAGTGGAATACAATTCAGGGAGTAATATACATGTAATCGAAATTGGCCGAGTGTGCAGCTACTGTAGAGGCAGATTTGATATTGCTAGCATAATTCTCCCCTGAATTGTATGACACGAGCTGGCATCATTGTGTATTAAAATCATCAGTGATATTGATCCTAATTGCCCTGTTGTTATGGTGAAAATGTAAGTATTTTAATAATGCCTACATATATGTACATTAACTTCTGTTACAAGAGTGCTCAAACTATCGCCAATATCTACATCAGGGCTTGGAAAGGGAAAGTTTCGCTCTGCAATTTGACATGAATCACAGTAGATTGGTGCATATACAATGTATGTATGGTTGCCATGAGTCAAGACAAAGTCAGGAAAAATCTTTTTCAAGGGAAAAGTGAGGGATTTTATTTTAAAGGAGCTATATCACGCTATTTTAAGTCATTTTTGTGAAGTGCAAAATCACCTACAAACTGAAGAAAGCCTCAAAATAATAGTTTTACTTAGGTACAAAAACACCAAAGAGGCAATAATAAACCAAACAGGAACGAGGATGGTTGAGGATGGAGAACATTAAGACGGATTGCGAATGGCAAACTTGAATTTTTTTCAAGATGCACCAGCCGTGATGTAGCTCCTTTAAGGTTACTGCAGGTTTTGATGAGTGCCTGATTGCTGTCTTATGGCCGATGGAATTATTGTTTTCTATAATAAATTATTATTTATTGGCTACTTTTCATTTGATCAGTGTTACTGTACATGTAGTTCGGTCAGTGAAGTGACAGGGAATTTTTTTTTATGAGTGGCAACCATGATAAGGGTACATGTAATTCACAACACATGCAGGATATGAAAATGACGAGTCATCTAACACTTAACATGAGAAAACACAATAGAATTGACGATTGTCTTCTAAGCCAAGGCCAAACAAGGATAAGAGTTGATGAGGGTTCAAACTCTCACTCTCGTTTGGCATTAACTTCCATGCACTCTCATCTACTCATATTTGAACCTGCTCTAATTTTCTTGAGAGTTGTTGAGAGTTTTCTCTCGTTTGGCCCACGCTTCATGATAGTCGATGAGAGTTGACAAAAACTCTCATTAGAGCCAACTCTCATCAACTTGCATCTTTATCTGTCTGCTTGACAGCATATATTGTGAAGAAAAATTAGACATTCATCACAGTTTTCTCTTTATTTCTCGTAGTGGATATGCCGCTGATGACATCACACATTGTATAAGACCTCAAGACGTAAAGGCACGAAGAGCTGTGATCATTGTTAGAAGGTATGAGCATTTTAAAAAAAATCTGAATCGTGTTCATACAAAGTTGCTGTAAAAGTTTTATTTGAACCCAGGAATATCAGTCTAGTGTGATTGTGAGTTACCAAGCCTGCAAATAATTTTTTTCTATAAACCTGTCATATGTCAGGCCAGGGACAAGGTTTGACCTGACATGTAGCCAGTCTGGTCGGACAAAAAAATTTTCCCACACTTAATTTAAAAATTTGAAAGAACAATCAGTTTCAGTATAATAAAACTACTGTATAAGTCTCTTAGATGCGTTTTGGACGATTCTGAGAAGAAGAAAAAAAGAAATTTTTTAAATTTTTTTTTGGAAAAAAATAGTCCCCAAATGCAAATTTTTAGTCACCAGGTTAGGTTGAACGAACAATCTTACCACAAACTCTAAATTAAAACATGTTGAGACTCTCCAACCGCTATAAACTTTTTAAAATACGATCGCCACATTTCCAGAGACAAAATATATCGGCATACATGACATACGCAATAACGCAGGGCTCGCAATGCATTATAGGGCGACTTAAACACGGCAGCAGCCATTTTCAAGTTTTCTGAAGTCGAGAGTCCGAGAGATGATATATTTACAGCAAAACAAAAAGATGGAGCAATATGACTGCACTGAAAGCCAAACAAGACAAGATAAATTGTTTTTGAACTTTAATCTTTGAATTTATAATCTAAATCGTAGAGAAAATTAATGTAGTCGCAAAGTGGCTACTAAAGCAGAATTTTTAGTCACCAATATAGCCGGCGATTCGCAAGAGAGTACGTTTGGCATTCTTGAGTGAAAATACATTTTTTTCATATTTTACATCGTAACAGAAGAGCCCGGTCAGCGTGTCCGGCCAGACTGAGCGTTCGCCAGTCAAAACCTCAAATTTACCGGACAAATGTCCGATGACTGGCGCTAATTTGCAGGCTTGAGTTACTATACAGTCATGTAGTCTTGAAAAAGACTGTTGCAGGAGTCATTTTCAGAGTCAAGTGTAGAGGTGTTTGTTAGTTGATGTTCATGCGTCTCTTGTTATAAACTTGATTAGTCATTTTTAACTCCTGAATACAAGAAGCAGTGAACAGTTTATAGCATTTGCTGGACAAATTTAATTCGGTCGGTTGGTCAATGGGCTATTAACTTTAATCTCACTATTAATTTATGAAAATAATTTTATTAATTTCATTCACGAGTCAGTTTCTATCCAGCTATTGTTAGTCAAATTTGTATTCAATTTCTTGATTAATTTTGATTTTTTTTAAACTAAAATAATTTATTTTGTTATAAAACATTGTTGCATATGACATAATGCAGAGTCTGACATGTCAGGATTTGGGTACTAAGCTTCATAACATGATTTCAGAGTATATCCAGATGCCCCAAGACTCAAACCATTAATAAATGGCACTAAGGACATCCAAGAAGCCAACAGTGACAAAGAGAGTGACGATGGTGATGAGGAAGAAGAACCTTCGTCTGCCAAGAAGAAACGGGTGGTGTTGAAGAGGAATTTCAGACGGCCCAGCCAAGAGGCAAAGGATAATTCGTCCATTGCTCATCCTGAGGGAGAATGATCGTCATGTTGTTTAGCTGCCATTGAGTTGTGGTTATTAATGCAAAGTATCCGCAAGAAGCTTGGTAGTGTTTTTTTTAAATTTCACATTAGCAATCCTGCCGCCAGAAGAATGTAATCAGTTCCTCCGACTGATGGATGAAAGACGAGTGTAATTTGATGACGGTGTATCATATGTGACTTTCTACCTTGGTAGTTGCAGTTTATAAAGTTAGTGTTTTGTTCCTGTTTATTTCAAATAGATCTATATTTTCCTTTTGATGCAATGTACATGTAGACTTGTACAATGTGGAGGGGGGCAGGGCAGGGGGGCCTGAGCTTCCTGCTGCCCTTATGTTTTACTCCTGATTCCTGCCTCTTCCTTTTTGGCTCCCACCTCTTTGTGATTTTTCTATTTTGTTGGAAACAAATTTCCTATATTTCTCCCAGTTCCCACTACCTTGGAATCGCACATCCCACCCTCTCTTTTCCCACCTACGTAAACGTCCACCCCCTTTATTCCTGGGTTCCTGCTTCACTCCCCCCCCCCCCTACTCTCAAACCCTCCATTTCTCAAACATCCCGATAACTCAAACCAAAAGTTGTTTCCCTTGGATTTGTTTCGTTTTTACCCCTGATATTTTGAACTCCCGATTTCTCGAACCAATTTTCGTTGCCAAAATTCATCCCCTGAAAGCTTCATTAATTTACACAGAATAGCAGTTATTACAGATGTCAGCGGTTTGACATGCAAATGAGGTGAAAGGGTCAATCTGGCATTGTATTGGCCCATTAGCCTCATTTGTAGGCTCGATTACCAGCTGCTGTCCAGGAAAATGAGCCAGAACGAAGACCGGACTGCATACTTTTAAAAACAAAAGAATATTTGACTGCGGGCTCAACTGTAATAACAGCTATTGTTCTCAAACCTCTGGCACCTTCACACTTTTTTCATGTGGGTATTGTTTTTATCTTTGCTGCTTTGGGAATTTGTTCATGATATAAGTTTACAATTTTGCATTTCAAAAGCAAGGCTTGGCGGTGAAATTAGCTAGTCTGACATAAATATGCATATTAAAGACTATAAAAAAGCTATTTTGAAGCATACAAATGTTGAAGGGCTATCTCCAAAAATAATTCAGCTGTAAAATATCTCAAATAGATGTTAATTTATTTACCTTTTTATTATCTCGTTGATAATTAACTGTAGTGAGTGCTTTCACTAGCCTGCTGAAACAAACAACAGTGATCAAAGTTTTATGTGCTATTTGAAAAAGTGTTATCTAGCCAAAGCCGAGCTGTTTATTGTATAAACATAATTTTAAAGTTTTTATTTTGCCACATAAACCTCACTAATTGTACGTGGTTTCTTGGTGGAACCAGTGCAAGGTTGTCTCCCAATAGTTCAAATAATACAACATTTGTACCTGTTATGATGGGGGAGGGGTACAGGGTAACGGGAACAGGGGACAAGAAGCGGAATTCCCAAGGTGGCAGGAACTGGTAGAAATAGGAAAATATTTGAAAAGCAGAAAGAGGGGGAAGTCGCTAAGGAAGAGGCAGGAACCTGGAGTACTGTATAATGTATGGAAAGTTCAGACCCCCCTGTCTCCCCATGATGAGCTTGTAAGTTCAGAAAAAATGTTTTGACACATCGCTCTAGTCCCCAGAAGCTGTGATTCTTTTTGTCAGCACCAAGAATAGCAACCTCTGCCAAGCCTCGATTTTTGTTCAAATCTGATTGGCTGGTAAAACGAAAAGACAACACAAAGACAAGAGAAAATGACTTATGAGTACTTGGTGCAAGCGCCAAAAATAGGTCTGACCATACATGTAGCCTGCTACGCGATGCTGTTTGGGTAGTCGCACAATATTGTGTGACAAGATCTAAGATTGCATGACAAGAGTCCAAATAGCATCTAATCTGGCCAGAGGTCGCTATTCTGGGTGCTGACCAAAAGGATCACTGGATTGAGAATGTTCATCACTATAGTCTATCCTGTGAACCTTTTTAAAACTTAATTACCACCAGAGTTGAAACTCAAGCCAATTATATGCCGTTAGTGTTACAGTAAAAACCTGCATATAAGAACCTAGATTTTTTTAAGTCAGGCTAAACAGGTTACCATATTTTGGGGTAGTTATTGACAATTCAGGCTAATTAGGTTCTTAAATATTTAATTGTTGTCGACCAAAAAAATCAACTACAAGCATGGGTGTGGCCCTAAAATTATGCTTATCAGGACTACATGCTTTAACAACACTGATCCTGCATAATAATTCCAACATAACAATTGAATCATCACAAATCAAGAGCTCTGGGACTAGGTGAAAGGTGATGACCTGTCTACTTACTGTATATAATTATAGTCCCACATTTTGACCATCATAATTCAGTTGATTCTTTCATATAAGAACCTGTTTTTCTTTGTCAGGCTAAACAGGTTCTTATATTTTTGAGTATTTAAATGCCAAATTAGAGGCTGTAGGTTCTTAATCTTAATCCACTAGGTTCTTATATGTGGGTTTTTACTGTATATCATAGTATGCAACCATCCGAATTGAAAGCTATCAAGCAGTGCTTACTTCTTGCGTTGTCTGTTTTACAATAGTTGGCAAAGAAATTTAGAATTATTTGCCCAATAGACCATTTTTACAGTTCTGTGAAATGTAACCAAGCCTCTGTGTGAGAGCAGGGTTTTGGTTGACCTTGAAATGATAGAGACCAGAAACTTAGTGGTCAGCATAAGAACATAAATTATGATTTACATATGAAAAGCAGGAAAGTTTGTGTTAAAGCAAAGTCAACTCTAGCCTCGCTTTCACTCAAAGGCCTGGTTACTAAGCATGCAATTGTAAAATTTGGGCACTCTAAAGCTAAAGGGTTAGTTATTGTAAATATATTGTTCACTCAAGCTGTTTTTGGCAAAAAGAGCATTCGTTTATATACGCTATAATGATTAGTATTGCAGGAGAGAAATTGATTTATTCTGCGCTGTAAATATTCATAATGTGTACTTACTCTCTAAAAATTGGTATTAAAAGAAAATGTTTATGCAAGTTATATATTAATTAATTTGGACAAGCTCTATCTAGGTGGAATAATATACAGTCAAACCCTGATTAAACGGCCACCCTCGGGGAATGGCAAGTGGCTGCTTAATAGGGGTTGGCCGCTAAAGGCGGGACTTAACTTAAATGCCATTTTTCCGCCACTTAACATGGGTTAAATGGAAATATCTCGTTCACGTTTCAAGCAATCCAAAAACTGTATGCTCATCCCATGAATCTATGTTATGGGGTGTTGTAAATTTTTGGGTATGTTTGGGAGGAAATAGTTTTTCTCAAAGGAGTTGTAAATTTACAGTATTATACTAGTACTGATATTGGGACTTTGATAGCTGGCCACTTAATCGGGGTTGGCCGCTTAATAGGTGGCCGCTTAATCGGGGTTCGACTGTAATTGGGTTTCATAGATTTTACAGATGAGTGCAATGAAGGTCATTAAATGCAACTTGCAGTCTCTGATTATCTGTGGTGATTTTTCCAACCTCATTCCTGGGAATTTTCTTCCTAGATCAGGAAGTTTCTAACATTATCTGTTCCTCAATACTCACAGTTTTCTTTGAGCTTTGCTCTTGTAAAACTGTTCACTTCTTGGGACAGATAATGATGTCCAAGGACAAATATAGTGGAACGTCTACTTTGGGACACCTCTCACCTCCTTTAATGGGACTCAAACTTTTGTCTCAGCAAAAACAGGGTATGGTTTTTGGCCTCTCTGCCCTAAACAGGGTATATAATTTCATGCGAGGCTGTCCTAAACAGGGTCTGAACCTGTCCTAAACAGGGTATGGTTGCACGATTGTCGTCGTAAAAATATGGTTTATACAGTATTTAGAGATCGGAGACGTTTGCCGCGTATCAGTCAAACGTGATTCGCTAAATTGCAACGTAAACAGGGTAGGTATTTTAGGGTTTTTTATTTGTTATTGTCCTAAACAGGGTCAGGTTTTCAAACCCTCAGCGGCACTCCTATACCCAAACATGGATCAAGTAGCCCCCCTGGGATGGGGACACTTCTCCTTGAATCGAGGGTGTCCCCTTATATGGAGGTTTCACTGTATCCGTGCATACGTTCGCGCCAAATGGAGGTTATTGTTTATGTATTGCAGTGACTCGACAAAAGCTGGTATGATTGCTGGGAGGACTCCCACATTTAAAGTGGCAGGGTGGATCCAACCTTGATCCCAGGCCTTTTCCCTTTTTGCCGCTCAAATTTAAAAGGGAAAAGGTCTGGGATCTGGACTCTAATTAGGCTACGTTCACATTGTACCGGATCCACTTTGGATCAGGTACAAAATTTGCACGGATAGGCTTTCCGGTTTAGTACCAGCTCCAGGAGCAGGTACAGTTTTGGATCCGTAACGGTCTAAAGTTGTACCGGCACAGTGTAAACAGGTTGAACGGTTCCGTTTTCGTACCGGGGACGCCATTTAAAACAAGGTCGTGACTCGTGGGACCTGCTCCCGGCTCGGTCGGTAGTAGCCTGTTCAAGGCTCTCGGAGAGGAGAGGAGAGGAGAGGAGAGGAGAGGAGAGGAGGCTCTAGGTCGGTAGAGCAACGGTGATCTACATGTAAATCTACTACTCGGTGAAAGTTTTTCTTTTTGATGTATTTTTGTTTTCTCGACAAGACAAACAGTTTTACAAATTGTAAAGAAATTCTGCAGGTAGGGTTCAGGGCCACCTTAAATTTAAGGTGGCTCTGAATCCTAGTTACAGAACGTCTGTTGGTCGAAAAAAGAAACTTTCACCGGCTAAATTTAACTTGAAATCTTCTGGAACGATATTTCCTCACTTTAAATAGGTCAATTCTAGTTACCCTAAAAAGAGGTATTATTTATCTTATTACAAAAAAAAGATAGAATATTATTAATATTATCTAAGAAACTGGAGACCAAATCTATTTGCTAAATTGCTACTATAAGATAGCAGCCAATGTGATAGCCGATAGAATCAAGAATGTGGCTTTCTAAAAGGCCGTTTCATAGGCAAAAACATACGACTTATCAATTGCATTGTAAACTATTTTGAGAGGAAAGACAGCCCAGGACTGCTTCTGTTCTTGGATTTTGAGAATTAAAGCTTTTGACACCTTAGAGGGGTCATTTATATTCAAAAGACATTGATGCATTTTAACTTTGGTCCTTCACTGCTAAATTGGGTGAATTTATTTTAACACAGATAGTGTCCATCCTCAACCATCCTTGTTCCAGTTTGGTTTTTATCACCTCTTTGGTGTTTTTCTACCTTAGTAAACCGGCAACTATTTCGAGGCCTTCTTCAATTTAAAGGTGATTTTGCACTTCGCAAAAATGACTTAAATATCGTGACATAGCTCCTTTAAATATAGTTGGTCTTCTTACTTCTGATGCAGTTCCAGCTTGAGAGGGGAGTACGACAAGGCTGTCCACTTCACCTAAGTTATCTCTTTTTCCACTGTGCAGAAATCTTAGCAAACGGACGGACGGACGGACAGACAGGCAGACAGACATACAGTTTATTTCAACACGGAATTTCTTCAATTACATGGAATTGATTTTCAAGAAAGCCGTGCTAAGAGAAGAATTAAAATACGATACGCAGAGAACATGATATAACCGGCGGTAAACGATACAGAATGCCAAAATAAGTCAATATCGCGGGCTGATACTACTCTGTTGTCAGAGAGACGGTTCCAAAAAAGTTCACAATGTGCTCTAGATACTTTTACAGAATTAGCTTATATCAGGTCTCTGTATAATACCGAATGACAAATCTGAGACACTTTGGATTGGTTCGCAAAAAGGATCTCTACCCAATATGCCCCAAGGAGAACTGGCAATCCGCAATGTGTCAGATGATGAGATCAGACAAACGAATTGCAATAACGCAGCTATCAGATGCACCAAAACCTAGCAAGCTCGATGTTTTTTTATAAACTCAGACAGTTCAGTCTTTAATTTCTAAAATAAAAGCTAATACCACCCAAAATTCAGACAAAGTGCATGGCCGATATGGAATGCGAAGCCGGAAAAGCACAATTTTAAACATTGACGGAGAGGCTGTATATAAAGCTCCGGCGCTTTCATTACAACGACTACCAAGTTAAGATAATTTCAGTTTAAATTTTTACATAGAATAATAGCCACAAATTCGCTGCTATACAAAATAAACATGCATGAAGACAACCTGTGCAGCTTCTGCAATAAGCTATAATTAATTCACGTTAAAGGGACCGTACGTTCGTAAGAAATTGTCGTAGTGAATTGGAACTAACAGAGCTCTTGATGTACTATAAAATCGTAACGGTAACAAACGCTTTTGACACGGCACTGTTTAATTTAGAAATAGGGATCAACTTGAACAGATAGAGCTGCAGATTTCAAGAAAAAGAGAAGGGTCTCATTTCATGGGGGACAAGAGTTCCATTATAAAGTAAAAGAAACAAACATTCATCATGCATCCGTCACAAACTTTAGGCAGACTGCACTCATTTTGTGAAAGTGGGCAGCGATACAGTTTTTACAACCCTAAAGAAAGTCACTGTCAAAATCTTTTTACCCCCAAAAATTCACCAGAAAATTTCTAACCCTCAAGTTAGTCCCCAAATCGCTAATTTCAAACCCCAAAAAGGCCTTTGCACCTCCTCATCACTAATATACCTGAGTGCCACCCCTGGGCTAACAACACTTAATATTTGAATTGCAAATTATGTTCAAAATGCATGTCATTATTCATTTTTAACTGTCACCTTACATGATGAGCACATGGCAAGGCCAGAGAAGATGAACAAGATGAAAATTGGAGTTGTTTTAAGCCCTTAGAACTCGCTTCAAGCTTCTGTTCTAGCCGGGTCAACGTCAATTTCAGTATATCTACTGTTGGTTATGGAAAAGACTTCGTATTTGGAGTAAACTTTGCAAGCACGCGTACGTGGAACGTCGGCACGAGTTGACATCTCGAATATGACAGAAATCTCTTCTACTCTTATCGTGACGTAAGCTTATTCAATGTAAAATTTTGGTATTTTTATGTGTTCTTACATCTTGTTAAGCCTTTTTGTAAATTTAAGACATTTTATTACGGAGTTAACGGACAAAAAATGTTCTGCCATTCATGGTTTGCAACTGACGTCATCGCCGCCATGTTGGATGAACATTAACAACTTGGACCACGGTTTTGGCAAGAATTTAAAAAACTTTACTGTGTCTATTGGGAAAATATCACCGATGCTTCTTATGTTCATTATTGTCAATTTAGTTGTCTTCATAGCTATATATTGATTCCGGAGCGCTGAAACATTTTCATAAGAAACGCGCCCTGAATTTAATTAGTTGCTTACTGCGTGCAGTTTGCGTTTGAAACGCGCCTGCCATCCTAATAATACTCATATGTATTTCTGCATTTTTTATCAGGCCAAGTTGAAGCAAAAAAGAGGAACAAGAAAGGACATGGACACTTGGATTACAACACTCGACAGGTCAGTTGTTTTCATATTGCCAAAAAGCGGATTTTATTACAACAATATAATAGATAAGAGATACTAAAGTTATGACGTCATAAAAATTAAATTTGCGAAATTATGAATTTTGATTAGCTATTCGGAGGAAGCATGCCAAAAATTAGCTCTCCATTGCAATTTCAGTGTGGCTGAGATGTGGGTACTTCGACCATCTTCCGAAGTCACGAAGTCATTTTTTTTCTGAAGTCATTTTTTTGTGGAAGATAGTCGATTTTAGCTTTGAAGACCCTTTGAAGTATCGATGTAATGCCAACCTCGTTCCCAGGCTCTCTCTCCTTTTCCTCCCTTGTCGTTTTCATATAATTTTGCATCGTTGAGTGCTTTTTTCTGACGCCATGAGGAAATAGTGAAATCCAAGATGGCGGATCCAAAATGGCAGATTTAATGACGTCATAACAACAAATACCCATGGTATCTTGTAGAGCAAGCTCCATTCTCGTTCCCAGATCCTCCGTTTCTTAAGCTCAAGGCTATCTACTAACTATCTACTAAAGGCATACTGCTTTTGATATGTCTTATAATAATGAAAACCTAAGGGGGGTTCCATTCATCGTGGGGGTATGACTAAACATGTATTTTATTCGCTCGTTCGTTTGTTTATTTGTTTATTTGTCAGTATCTATTAATTGATCTATTTAATATTTCAATACTCATTTATTTCTTTATTTCTTTAGGTATCTGGATCAAGTTGAAATCACAGTGCAAATCACTCGGGAGACAAACAATCAAAGGACAGATATGCATTGGACATCTCGGAGGAACGGTACAAGATTAAATTAATTAAATGGGCTATGTCACGCAATTTTCGGCAATTCTGTTACACACAAACTGGAAAATATAATAATGGTTTCAAACCGTAGAAAAACATTAAAAAAAATACTAGGATCGGAAGCCACAAAAAAGTGAGGAGGGTCAAAATTTCAACCTCGTTCCCAGGGCTTTTCCCTTCTAAATTTTGCGGGTCAGGGAAAAGCCCTGGGAACGAGGTTGTCAAAATTGGACAAGATTGAAATGGATTTCAAGGTTAACTTGAAAAACGATGGCCCGACGTTTTTTTAAGTTCAAGTCCATTTGTAAGAAACAAGTGGTAAATAGTGCTTAGAAATTATCTGCGTTTGCTGTGTAATTGAGATTCCAAAAATAGCGTGACATTGTCTCTGTATATATCATCGTTTTTCAATGATTTTCAAGGACAAATAAGGTCGACATCTTATCGTCGGATTCTCAATGTTTACCTTAAAGAGCTATGTCATCCAGATATCTAGCAGGCCGACTTTTATGTATACAAACTTACAGACTTGTCTCGAATTTGAAATTTGCTTTGGTTAGACCATTTAATGAAATAATCAAAAGTTACACCTAGAGGAGTATGGATTGTAAAACCCTTCAATTTATTCTTGCCGAACCGGGTAGAAATTAAAGGGTCCCTCTCAACCAGTGTGCTTTGTGCGCCAATACTCTTACGGCGACCATTTTCGGGTGCCGCGAAAATAGCGGCTTGAAGTTAAAAACTACTTTTTTGCAGGATTCTGGCCTTGTTCTGGCCACAAAAAGCAGTCAGACGACCCAAGTTAGTACAATTTGGAAAGTATGGCATACATTAGCCCCATGAGAGATCGAGTTTTCCGGATGAAAACAATAACACGCGACCGCAAAGCACACTGGTTGAGAGGGACCTTTTAATATACAGACTTTGTTTAGGGTTTTGTTACTTAGAAGGTATCGTTTTAATATTCAAATCGAATGACTTAGCTTTTTTTTATGTGACAAAAATTTTTCTTTTTGGTTAAATGCGAGTCGCAGTGTAAAAGGGATAGCTACTCTGAGTTTTTCAATCATCTCCTTTGATTTTTAGGATATTTAGATTGTTTCCATATTTCTTTTACGCACGAGTCTTGCAAGAACAAGAACCTAGTACCTGGTCACCAACATATTTATTCACAATGGTTTCATAAAAGTTGTGAAATAAAATTCAACAACCGCGGCCCTAGTTATCTGAGAAAACAATTGAATCTAATCTAAACAGTCGCTCTTCTGACTGGGAAATTTACATGAAACTTGTTTTTATAACTGTGCAGCAATATTTTATCTTCGAAATTCAAATTTCGCGGTCAAATGTACGGAATTTTCTGTTCGTTTTGCTGGCATCAGACTGGATTCGCGCCAAACCATATTCAAATAATTCATAACACTTCACATGAATTCTGATTATATTATTCAATATTTAAATTGTTCAAATACGGCTACGATTTGTCTGAAGTTGTGCCAAATTCAAGTAGATTATACAACATTTTTAGTATACTTCAAAAGCTACCAACTCAGGTAAACAATTTTGATTTATATTTTTATTAAACCAAAACTATTTCTTCCACTGACGAAGTTAATTTGTAATTGAATGTTTTTCTCAAGACAAGCACCCTTTTATACTGCGATATTTTCCAATTCACTCTAATTGTACCATGACATCATGATTTTATAAGTCGCACAGCAATAATTGAGGTATACAGCTGTTTCGAGAAAGGTTTAAGGAAAAAAGCGCACGCGACAATCCCGAAAGGTAATCTGGGATATGATCGGTGAATTTTAAAAAGTCAAATAAATACGTCAAACCCGCGATGCCTACTTTTGTTGCTTTCTTTTAGCACTCGAAAACATACGTCCATGGCGTCTCTTACCATTTTGTCAGATTTCCCTGAAATAACCGTGAACTTAAAACTACCCACAATACCTTTCGGGATTGTCGCGTGCGCTTTTTCCGACAACCTTTCTCGAAACAGCTGTAGTCAAAATTGACCTCGCTAACTCGATATTCATTTTGGTGTATTAAAACTTTGCACTGTGACCTGTTTGCCTATTTCTGAATTTTCTATCATTATTTTTCGTCGTTCAAAGGCTTTCATGTGATGTCATTCTACAATAGTGATTAGATTTTAAATATTCACTTTTGTTCTTCGTCTTCAAGATACTTTACTCATCAAATATATTCCTTTACAAAACGTTTTACTGTGCGAATAAAAAAACCGTGAACACTTTGATTTAATTTTGACATGATCAAACCGCAGGAAGAATAGTCAGGAAACTCAAATTTACACTTTGTTTTTACAGAAAGGCTTTGCAAAAATAGCAATAAAATAAATACTGGAAACAATTTCAAAGGAAAATTCAAGCGTAAAATCAAAGTGTTCACGGTTTTCTAATTCGTACAGTAACAGTAAGTTTATTTTTGTTGTTGCAATAGTTGGCGACTTTTAAAGGTCTGCAACTCGTTTAATAAATTAATTGCATTATGTGTGCCATTATTAATCAAGTCTTTTGGCGAGAAAAATTGTGCGCTTTTGAAAGGAGTTTTTAATGTTTATTGATTGTTTATTGACGGGGAAAAAACGCTGCGCTTTCAGATGGGAGTCTGTAATTGAGTCAAAAAATAAACTAAGTCTTTTGGCGGGAAAAATCTGTGCAATTTGCAGACAGATTTGGCCCATCAAAAGTCAGTTTTTATTTTGATTTGTTACTAGACCCTGTTTAAAAGCTCAAAATTTTTTCCCGCGCATCGGCAAGCCTACATAGGCAATTTATATAAAAAGAGATAGCCTACATTCTGACTAGTTTCCAGGCCCCTTTCAAAAGCGCATAATTTTTGTTGTTTTTCTTGTAATTAAGCAAAGCAAGACTCATTTATTGATTACAATTGTTTCTTTATTCAAACATTCAAATGAAAGTGTGAATTAATATACAACTTTATTGTTAATTAACTACTTTGTTTTCTAAGTATGGAAATGATCTGTTATTACAAAGATGAATATAAATAAACAATCACGAAATATCAATAAAATCTTTATTTATTTACACACAAGTGTTTTCTATTATAATAATTCTATTTAACTCAATTATCCTATAATAATTACTTGATTCTATTAATTAATTTAAAAGGTATGAAGAAAATATTTTCAAAAAATATACTAAGACTTTTGGCGGGAAAATTATTTTTTTTTGCACAGCGTTTACCCTAGCAAAATTTTCGGCAACAAAATTGAAAAGAATTCACCTAAAATCGTTTTCCGTAAAGAATAAACACATCATCTCGCACAGAGTAAATTTTGTTATCAATTGCTTGCATACACTCTTAAAACGCTCAGCAACTATAAAACTATTTACAGACTTGGGAAAAGCAAGCAAAAATTACCAACACTACAAAATTTCAGAACACTAGAGTAGATATTGAAAAAGTAAAGTACAGAAATGTCAAATTGTTAAATAAATGGGCATAACTTGGGGCCATATTTTGCCGCCCAGCCGTATAAAATCTTTTTAAACAAGCTCATATAAGATAAAAGCGTGTTTAAAAAGAGTTTATACGACTGGACAACAAAATAAAACTCCGCGCTATGCGAATTTATTTAGCGATTTGAAACTACTGTACTTCGCATTCTCAATATGCACTCTAATGTTCCAAAACATTGCAGCGTTGCTAATTTTAACCTGCTCTTCCCACTTCTGAAAATAATTTTACAGTTTCTACACGTTTTAGAGGTGAATATTCAATGCAACAAGTCGTAAAATTTGTCAATATTTCTCGTGCGAGATGAAATGTACCGCTTTTAAATCAAGTTATAAAAATACAATGACAAACCATAAACAAACTCGGATAAATTTTAACGCCAAATGTTTGAACAACCAAGCTCTACGTGCAATAAACCATGGCAAAATAATTTCCAATTTGGACGTCTAGTAAAATTTCTTTCCAAACACGATATTTAACACTCGACCTTGTATTTTGTTTATAGTTTGTCATGTTACCCACATTGCACTCGGCTATCTGACAACTGGTTTCCAGCTTCGATTTAGCAGTGCGCAACAAAAAAATTTCAAGCTATCTATTACGTGGAAACTGAACGCAAGTATAGAGCGGTTTTCAATCGAGTGTCGTAAAATCAAAATTAAAGTAATTAAAATGGCAACACAACGAACCAATGAGAACTTGAAGAAAATACACGTAACCGGCGCCAAGCGCGGGAAAACGTGTGTAACCCGTTTTGGTTTTACATCGGTTGGCAAGATGGCGCGAGTTTTTTAAACCAATCACAGAGCGTAGTAAAGGAAAACTAAAGCAATTCAGCGATTACTTTCGACACTCGATTGAAAACCGCTCTTATGCAAGCGATCATCAGCTAACACAGCCTAGTACCCAGGCGTTCCCTTCCCGCTTACTCGATTTGGGATTTGGCGCCAAATTTCATGACGTCACCGAATGACACTGGCCGGCACGCAAACCCGTTCCTACGTGGACTTCGCGCTCGCTCGAGAGAGAAAGAGAACGACTAGGGACTAGGCTGCAGCTAACGATCATATGGAAACTGAAAATCAGGGCCTTGAGCGATACATTTTGAAAATTTCTGACAATATTATCACTAAACGAAACATCACTGACAAAAAGGGAAAAAGGGGAAATGAATTCTGCAGTAAAACAAAACAAAAGCAGAAACAACAAACTATTCAATTTTCAATTTTCAAGAGCCATGCAAAAATAAAAATAAAAAACAGCGAGACACTTAAACTTGTTCTGTGGGATCGCTCAAGACTGAAATTCAGTAAAAATGTAAATTAAATCTCTGATTAACAAATTCTATTCTTATCTTTTCCTTGTTTTCTCCAATGTTTCGTAATCCATTGTGGCTTTCCTTTTGGATGTCCTCTCTTGTCTCTTTCAAGTCTTTCTCACTGAAAACAAAACAGGCAAAAATATGATTAAATAAAAGAACAATTTCCAAAGATAGAAACAAGCAAAAATATTTCATTTAGTAGCACGGCTCACGACAAGTGGAAATTTAAATTCTAGCGGCTCCACAAACTGAACGATAAAATGAAGTGCGAAGTAGACATCAACCATTTTGAAGGGGAAATTATAAATTTAACGAAGAATTCGTTACGGAGGTAAATCTACCCGCGTAAATTTACCCGCGACCCGCGCAGATTAGATACTCCCTCACGGAATTGCCTACTTCGCTGTAGAAATCAAGCTTTGCGTTAAGTGACAATGGCCATCTACAATTAAAATACGAGCTGCTAAGCCCATATACAAACGCAATGGGACATTTGAGTTAAATTTGAGAGTTTTGAAGCGTAATTTTAACCTTGCAACTTTAGAGCTATACAACTATAAAACTTGTATTCATTGCAAATTTTAGCTATGCAATGTTTGACCTAATCTGGTATCAAACCCATCGAAAAGTTCAGTGTTTCGTCGGGTTGTTGAAACACGCATAGGAAGCGAACTAACAGACCACGTGCTAACGGTTCGAGTCCAAATTCGAGGCAAATTTAAACAATTTTAACGTTCATGAACAGATACTCACCGGTTGTTTAACTTGTGAAGGGTTGCTTGTTCTTAAGAGTCGTCAATGCTTCTTGTAGTTGCTGTTTCTTGTGGCTTTCGAAGGAAACGCAAAACCACATCCTCGCACGACCATGAACTGCTTGGTTTGACGAAATGACAACTTTCATGAATATGGAAATTGTGGGAAACAATAGATTTTTCGCAAATACCTCGCCAGGCGTGCTCACAAGCGGCACGTCATCTAATCTGCATTTTATTGTTTCAAATGGGCATTTGGTGCGCCTATAGAAAACGACTCCCCGAGGTGATTTTCGCGCGCACAAAATTCGAATTTCCCTGAGAAAAATGAGGGACTGCTCGTAGCAACTTCAGCGATCGCGATTGGAAACCCAGTCTTAATTCTCGTATTCCCGAAAACAAAATATCATCTGAAACTTTTCAATTATCAAAGCTTCAAGTGTGGTTTCTGAATTCAACAACATGTGAATATTAAAAAAATATATAAATTATTGGTTTGCAAGTGACGTCATCGCCGCCATGTTGGTGGTCATTAACAAAATATTTCTATAAATTAACTTCTATTGTTTGTTCCACCAAAATGGCCGCCACGTCTTTGTCATTTGAATCTCTCGGGATTGGTTGCAAACCAGCAATAAAGCATGGGAAAATATTACTGAATTTCGCGGATCTGAGGTACAATTGCGTGAATTTCAACCATCTTGTGCTTGGTTAATTTTTCCTGGCACTGACTGACTTGAACGTTTTAAACTGACATTCCCATGGGAGGAGGGCAACCTCGTTCCCAGGGTCTCTCTTCTTCCCACCAAAAGTGAGTTCTTTCGCTTTTGGCGGGAAGAAGAGAGACCCTGGCAACGAGGTTGGGAGGAGGGATGGGTGGGTAGGAGGGGTAGAGGAGGGCGTTACTGGTAACAAACTCGGTTGAAACTTGAAACGGTTGATTTGACTGAAGTTTCCAAATAAAAAACGTTTCCAATTGTTTTCGTCTCAAACGGTTAAACAAAACATGGCAAAATACAATACTACTTTCAAGCAAGTCAACTGAAAAAACGTTTTTATTCCAATACAACAGGAATTTAAACAAAAGCTTAAACAACCCAGACTCAGCCTAACTGCAAATTAAATTATTCACATTTTAGGGGGACGGGAAGTCTACGGGAAGCTGGAGAAGGGAGGGCGGGAAGTGGGATTCTGAACGTGGAGGGAACCGGGAGTGATAGAAAAATATTTCGCAACATTGCGTAATATGTTCCAATAGAAACGAAGGGGCAGGGAAGCGGGAAGTTCAGACCCCCTCCTGCCCCCCCCCCCCCCCCCACCACCTCCCTCATCTCTTCAGAAACGCGTCTGTTACAAGCCCTTACTGCTGCAATGTTAAACTTACAGTGCTACAAATGTTAGAACTATATTAGCCTGGTAGATGCATAATGGTTGGAACTACATTAGCTTGCTAGTTGGACCAGGGTCGGAGGGAGCGTTGCTCTGTTTACGTCTGATCCACCATATAACTACAATGTTAAACCTACAGTGCTACACATGTTAGAACTATATTAGCCTGGTAGATGCATAATGGTTGGAACTACATTAGCTTGCTAGTTGGACCAGGGTCGGAGGGAGCGTTGCTCTGTTTACGTCTGATCCACCATATAACTACAATGTTAAACCTACAGTGCTGCACATGTTAGAACTATATTAGCCTGGTAGATGGACCATGGTTGTAACTACATTAGCTTGCTAGTTGGACCAGGGTCGGGGGAGCGTTGCTTCTGTTTAATTACGTCTTATCCACCATATAACTACAATGTTAAACCTACAGTGCTACAAATGTTAGAACTATATTAGCCTGGTAGATGCATAATGGTTGGAACTACATTAGCTTGCTAGTTGGACCAGGGTCGGGGGAGCGTTGCTCCGTTTACGTCTTATCCACCATATAACTACAATGTTAAACCTACAGTGCTACAAATGTTAGAACTATATTAGCCTGGTAGATGGACCATGGTTGGAACTACATTAGCTTGCTAGTTGGACCAGGGTCGGAGGGAGCGTTGCTCTGTTTACGTCTGATCCACCATATAACCGCCACAAGAACAAGGACTAGAACTGCAAGAACAACTACTACAGCGATCAGGGCATTCTCGGTTTCTGAAAGAAAATAAGCGAGGATACGTCAATCAGTAACACACAACATAAAGCGTGACACAAATACTGTTTTAATAAAACAATTATCCTGCTCAATCTTGCGGAATATCGCCTGATTTTAGCCAACTCGGCCTACGGCGGCCCTCGGCCTCGTCGGCTAAGTATCAGGCGATATTCCGCGCGATTTCGCAGGATAATTGTTTTAAATTATAGTTCACCACTAAATTTTCTGTGATTCTGATTGGCTTAAATCGATCACGTGACGTGATAGTGTTCATCCGCGGAGAGGCACTGCCCGTCGGGAAAAAAATCCCCGGATGGATAGTACTAGACTTTCTAAAAGCCCTTTCCAATATTATTTTTCCCTTTCGTTGGTTTTGGTTCTCCGTCGATCGTTGTCGCGCGTCGCCCGAATTCGCTCAAAGAAAACGACTTGTGGCAAGTTTAGGATAGTACCCGCGTGAGCGAAAACACCCGTTTTGTGCAGTTTTGAGCTAACAGATGAAAGAATAAATTCAAAAGTAGCGAGAATTTACTCTCTTGCGCGGAATAAAGTGTTAACAAAAGAAAAATTTGCGAACCGAGATTACAGCAAAACGATAAATGGACGTGAAGCGCTTCGAGGTTGAGGAGAAAAGCTAAGTATTTAATTCTTATTTTGTACGAGGAACTATCGGCTGATGTTTGCCCGCGGAAATGTTCGATCTCGGGCTTATATGCTAGTTTTTTAGAACATGAAATTTCCAAGGGCAACTATTAGACCGATAGTTCCGAGACAAAAACACGCTATTGTCGTTATTGCTCACCACTAAATTTTCCGTACGGCGGGCTATCGTTCTTTGCGTGAAATTAAATTTTTTGTACTTTTGTATTTCAACTGTTTTCTCGTAAATACGTACAAAATACAAACCAACTAGGCACCAATGCAATTAGATCGCGTATTAAAGATACTTCATGCACAAGGCTGAAAAGTCTTACTCTTATCAGACGTGGCCGCTTCTTTTTCCCCAGTTGGTCTCATAGTGGCTGGTGTTCCTGTGGATGGTGGTTGGGTTTCTGTGGTTTCTGTCAAGGCAGGGACAAGTGAATTCCAGAACGCCATCTTTTCAGGAAGCATGTTCTTCTGAATGGAAGATGATGGACTCAACGAGATAAACTGTTTATCTTTGAGGGTATATGCTGGCCAGTTGGTTCCGTTCACATCTGCCGTTGGTTTTCTATATAAAATTATAAATTGACACCCATCAAAATTTTATTTTACAATATTCTCTCTTTTTGAAAATCAATATGAGGAGATACATAGAGGATATTACATCAGTGGCCGCGCGGGGATACGAATTTTATCTTCGAGTGCTGATGGTATCTCTCACGAGTGAGCGCAGCGAACGAGTTAGAGATACCATCAGCACGAGAAGTCCGGGGACTTGTCCCTTCAATTCAAACCAAACCAGTTTGAATTCGTAGGAAAAATTGCAGAGTTTTGTCCCCGCGACAAGATTTTTTGACGAAAATGAGTAGTTCGCGTGAACGCGCAAGGGACTTGTTCCCAGTCCCCTCGTGTGAACAGCTGCAGGGGACTTGTTGCAGGGAATAGTCCCGGGGGCAAGTCCCGTCGTGTGTACCGACCTTTAGGCCCTTTAGGCCCTTTAGGCCCTTTAGGCCCTTTAGGCCACCGCGCCTCCTCACGGGGGTGCCCACCGTCAAAACATTGCCGGTGAGAGATCGTCTCGGAGATCATCAAGACTGCACAGACGCATATATAACCTTCACCAAACCCGTAAAGACTAAGATACTCTGCGTTCACAATGATCAGATAAAGATGAGAAAGATATTATTCTGTCAGTAACGCAAGCTACTCAGAAAAAATTCCAGTTCCTCCAACAGGAGCCTAACCTATGACCTTCCGGGTGCACACCGGTCGGACACTCTACAACTGAGCTACAGGAGACTCGTGGGAGCTAAGGCCATATAACTACAACCCTGGACAATACTATTGGGACACTAGCTCAATAACGACTGTAAAATTACACATGCCCCTCCCCCCTCCCCACCGGTGCAATGTTGACATCACGCATGCGGAATTATTTTCAACTCAATCAACATTGGTTGGGGGAGGGGAGGGGGACTGAAATTGTCTGTAACAACAAAATTCCCAAGCTTTCTCTGGATATTAGAATATTACTATATTAGCGAAATGTATTTGTGCACGCAGTTTCAACAAGTGTCCCAAGAAGTATTCAGTATTGGCCAGGGTTGTAGGTTCAAATGTGACACACATCCAGCATACTGCTAGGATTAGATATAAAGATGTTTAAAGGCACTACAAACTTACCCAGTCTTGGCAAAGTTACTCCACCTGGAAATGATCTGTTTTGAAAAAGTTATCTCCATACCTTGCTCTGCCTCACTAACACTCTTGTTATACTTTCTAAAAGGTCTTCCAAACACATACACAAGGTCAACACCGTGAAACACTCCCGACCATGACGGATACCAAGGAGAAACAAAATAATCAAAGCAGTAGAAGTAAGTCTCTATGTTGTTTTTGACAAAAACCTGAGCAGAACGCACGGCAGGGGCCTTGAACAATGCATCCGTTATGACGTCCATGTACTTTTGACGGAGGACAAGTAGATTTGTTGCATTAGTCCAGTCTGTGTACTCAAAAATCGTTGCATCTACAACTTTCTGGGTTTGGTTGTAAACCCAGTTCGTTCCACGTTTGACAAGGTTGTCAAATTCCGTTTTGCTAAGTCCATTGTTGATACCTGGTACCCCAGGTGATATACCTATATGTAAAAGAAAAATATATATATAGAATTTGATTATTCAACAAATTGTAACACTGTCCAAATGTGGTCATGAATCTCTCAATATCTGTCAGCCGTACGCGACAGATATCCTGCGATATATGTAACAAATGGCGATCGCGAGCGGTACAACATTCAAGTGAGTTCTTGAAATAAAAGTGAAACATTTTATTTTGTATTTTTTGACTTGTGTTATCAATTTGTTGAATAGTAAAACAATTATTCGGCTTAATCTTTCGGAATATCCCCTGATTTTAGCCTACGGCCTCGTAAAAGTATCACGCGATATTTTTTCCTGGAGAATATATATATGTTACGGATATTTGTCCTTGGACATTATCTGTTCTTCGAAGCTCACAGTTATTCTTGAGCTTTGTTCTTGGAAAGCCGTTCCCTTCTCGGAAAAGAAAATGTCCGCAGACAAATATCCGGCGTTTATATTCATACCCAATGACTACAAATTAATGCTATTCGATGTTTCGATGATTCTACCATCATTATCAAGTGAAGAGTAAAATTACAAGTTGAAAAATGAATATAAATTAGTGAAAATAATTGACATTTTTTGGAGTCTTTAAGTTAAATACTCAACGCTTATGTACGTATACCTAATCCCCATTTGTCTATCTCCATTTGAAGACAAATGTCTCACGATTGCTCAGTCACGATCATGATCCACTTCAGTCACGATCACGATCACTTCTGTCACGATCACGATCACTTCTGTCACGATCACTTCTGTCACGATCACGATCACTTCTGTCACGATCACTTCTGTCACGATCACGATCACTTCTGTCACGATCACTTCTGTCACGATCACGATCACTTCTGTCACGATCACGTCAGTAACGATCACTTATGTCACGATCACTTCTGTCACGATCACGTCAGTCACTATCAAGTCAGTCACGATCAAGTCAGTCACGATCACATCAGTCACGATCACATCGGTCACGATTACATCGGTCACGATCACATCAGTCACGATCACATCAGTCACGATCACATCGGTCACGATTACATCGGTCACGATCACATCAGTCACGATCACATCGGTCACGATCACGTCAGTCAAGATCACATCAGTCACGATCACATCGATCACGATCACATCAGTCGCGATCACATCGGTCACGATCACATCAGTCACTATCAAGTCAGTCACGATCACATCAGTCACGGTCACATCTGTCACAATCGATCACATCAGTCACTACCAAGTCAGTCACGATCGCGTCAGTCACGATCACGTCAGTCACGATCACGTCAGTCACGACACGTCAGTCACAATCGATCACATCAGTCACTACCAAGTCAGTCACGATCACGTCAGTCACGATCACGTCAGTCACGACGCGTCAGTCACGATCACATCAGTCACGATCAAGTCAGTCACGATCACGATCAAGTCAGTCACGACACGTCAGTCACTATCTCGTCAGTTACTCCCGTCACCATGCTGGAAAGCTATCAACATATAATTCTATAGTGCTAATAAATTATATCTGTAAAATTGATCAACATAAGATCACATAATAAAGCATACGTACAGGTCCTGAGAGAAATGATCATCAAAGTGACTGATTATCTTGATATTTTACACTTTCACTCCCAAGAGTGCTAAGCCTCAAAACTGAGGGAAAATGTTCATTTTGCAAAATTGTCAAAAACAAACAGTACATGGAAGTACTGCTCAATAGCTTTCATTTGAATGGTCACACACTAGGGTTTCATCCACAGATTCAAATGGTACAACCACATTTATTGACTCTGGGAGTGAAAGGGTTAAACAAATAATCTGAATCAGTACTACAAGAGCTGTATGGAGACGAGAGAGGAGAACGTTTACATATGATAAACATTTGGGCTTAAAAACGTAATGCAAATAAAATGTTCACCTTTAAATGGAAGAACAAAAAATCCTCCTCCATTTTTCGTCATACCAATTATGGCTGGCACAGTCTGATTAAACTTTCCATTGACAAGAAGATTAAAAGGATGATCTGCCAAATATGAAATAAACCATAGTTAATAAAGGGAAATGGTTATGAAGCCCGGAAAACTTCAAAGGAGCAAACAAAGAGGCCAAGATTTATGTTGGAAGGTCCATGACCGTGCACATCTTTTGTTTTGAGCTCATACACTATGCATGAATTACGTAATCGCAACGTTTCCATTGGTTAGTTGCTTGAACACACGTAACCACCTATTGTATTTTGTCAGGTTTTGTGCACGGTCAACCCCCAAAATAGCAAACAAAAACATATAACAAAGAACTTTGCCGGGCTTCATAATCATTTCCATTCATTAACTATGAATAAACATAGCAGTTAAGGACGGTGCCTCCTTTTGTTACTGCGCATACGTTCTGCGCATAATTTATGGCCTCATTTGCGCGCGCTCGAGTGCGCGCGCGTACAGAACATTGCGGAATCTCTTTCAGCCTAAGCTCGGCAGGGAAATATATGGTCGTTTTCTTCATATAACTTACAAAAACGCGTGGTGACCCCTACTTTTTATGTTATAAAATGGAAGCGGTAAGCCTATTAAACATATGATTAATTTTTTGTTGTGTGCAAAAGTTATTTAGACTGTATTTTTGGCATACCAGAGGAGAGCTGTCAGGGTTGATAATGGCTACGTTGCGATGATTTTTAATAAAAAACACATAAACAGTAGTTGTTATATTACCATTTGTTAAGTATTTTAAAGCTTTTTATATTTATTGTTGCTTTCGTGTATGTCAAGGCAAATTCAAAGGGAATCTGCGAAAAAAAAAATATATATATTTTTTTTTTCGAGAAAACGCTATTTCTGCATTTTTTTCCACATTGAAGCTTGATTATCTCTTGAAAATGCGTGGTTACCCCCAATTTTCTTTTTGGATTCCAATAGCCCTTGCTAAGATCTGCTTTTCCCGCATAGTCATAAACCGCGCAAAAATACTTTGGTATTAGGAGGCACCGTCCTTAACTAGAAATACAGTGGCAAATCCAGAAATGCCGTTGATAAGGTGGGGGCCAAAAGATTTCCCGGCACTTCGGGCCTCGCCCCCTTCGCCCCTCTCACTTCCCCCGGGCCGAAAGGAAGGGGTGGGTGCATTTTTGGGGGGGCGGGGGGGGGGGGGGGGTAGAGGTTTCGAATTCTGCTGGCAGTCCGTCTGTATAGTTTTATCTCAGAATTGGTAATACGAGTAGTCATTACTGTTCAGTTGGATTCGTGTTTGATTTACTTCGTGCTAATGAAAGGCAACATGCAAGTCTGCAAAAAAAATTATGTTGAGAAATTAGGATCGTTAAAGAAAACATTAAATATGTGGTCCCAAAGAGACATCTCCATTTATGGAAGGATAAATATTGTCAAAACATTAGCACTTTTAAAACTCGTATTTATCTGCAGTGTTATGGAAACCCCCAAAAACTTCACCAAAGAGGTTAACAAGATTACTTTCGATTTCATTTGGAATCACAAACCGGCCAGAACAAAAAAGACAACCCTTATTAAGAAGAAAACAGTTAGTGGTTTGGACATGAAAGACTTTTCTCTGTTCGACAAGTCGCTAAAGCTAAACTGGGTTAAACGGTTATGTTCGAACTCGGATGTCCCATGGAAATATATTCCGAAATTGCTTCTAACCAGTGTTGGCGGCACGAAACTGTTCAATTGTAATTATGATCACAAAATGCTCGACGTCGATGATAATCTTCCTGAATTTTACAAGCAAATTATTTGTTATTGGCAGGACGTTACAACAACCACGCCCAAAAATAAAAATGAGGTTCTTTCGCAGACAGTCTGGAACAACAGATTTATAACAGTGAACAAGAAAATGATATACTTTCCTCGTTTGTATCAAGTAGGAGTAAAACAGATCTCAGACCTTTTCGATGTTAGCGAAGGCCGGTTTCTACCTTTTTCTTCTTTTGGCAACAAATTCAAACTTAAATGCAACTTTTTACAATATTCCTCGAAGTTGGAAAGAGCTACTACAAGACAATTCCAAGGACGAAGACCCTGTCACGCCTCCCACCTCAATTTGTAAGTTAACGTGCAAGATACTATATGATAAGCTGCAAGCCCTCGAGGACTTACCTCCACCCACTACTGAGAAAAGACTTACAACATGTGGCGTTGAGAAGAATGAACTAAATAAAATGTATCTCTTACCATTCAGGGCCAGTATAAAATTATTCATCATATCTTAATTACCCACAAATCAGCTCATTGCACAAAATGAAGAAAGTCGTCTCTCCATTCTGTCTTTTCTGCCCTTCTGATAGTCAAACCATTTGGCATTTGTTCGTAAAGTGCACGCAGGCAAACGCTTTTTGGAATAAATTTCAAGATTGGTATTCAACCTGATAAGTAACACGAAATTACTTCTCTCAGAGTTAGACGTTATGTTCGGAATTACTCGTTTTCATACACCTCGTTTAGCACTCAATCATCTTATTATTTTAGGTAAATATTTTCTTTATTCTAACGCATTAAATAATAACACATACCAATTTTCTGATTTAGTTTCACTTGTGCGCGAAAAAATCGACCTGGAAAAATACATCGCAGCCACTAATAATAACGAGAAAGAACTAATAAAGAAATGGAATTATTTTCTGTCTATATAGTATGTGACTGCTTGATTTTTCGAAATTTTTTTTCTTTCTTTCTATCTTTATTTATTGTTGACTTTTTGAAATAAGAAACAGGAGAGATAAGGTAAAGCATACTAGTAATGTCATGTATTGTATGTTAGTCAAGTAAGTCACGCAAAACAATGTATTTAAAGTAATGTGTGTAATGGAATGAAACAAAATGTAAAGTAATGCGAAACTGTGATGTAGTTTTAACGTAAGTAAAGCCATGTATATTAATAATTGCGTAATGAAAAGTTGTAATGCAAATGTTGTAATGTAAGCTTATTTATTTTTTTGTAAGTAAAAAGTGCTGATTAATAAAAGAAAGAAGAAGAAAAAAAACCATGCAAGTCTGCAATTGATATCACTATATCACTATGAAGTAAGTCTCTTCACAATGTGGAGAACGGTCAACTAACGCACGACTAACGCGCGACTAACGCGCGACTAACGCGCGCGAACTTGAAAGACAACAGGAGCGGGAGCTAAAGGGAGAGTGGGATACGTTCTCCCCAGTCCCCTATCCGTACGCGTTTTACTTTTCCTGCGCCATATAGATCTCATGAAAGAGAAATATATCGCCCATTGGAAACATACCGTTCAAAATTCCCCAAAATTAAATGTTATAGCATTTTCAAAAGCAATTACAGTTGAACCTCTCTACAACGGCCACCTTGGGGCCGAAATAACTGGCCGTTGTAGAGAGGTGGCCGTTGTAGGGAGGTTTTTATTAGAGTAAAGTGTATGTATCGATGTAAGGTTGGGACGAAAAATCCCGGCCGTTGTAGAGAGGTGGTCGTTATAGAGAGGTGGCCGTTAGTGGAGGTTCAACTGTACACACCCTCAATCTATTTAGACTTGACTAGAAAAAACTCTGATAGAAAAGCTTTAGTGAAACCAGAGGTCTATAACTAGAGGTTTCCATCTAGCATTGCGCGCGGCCCATCAGATTAGGAGTTAGGCTATTTTTAGACACTTTTCGCGCGAAACCAGCAGCCAATCACGCACCATGCCTGACAAATATGGTCATTGAACGCGCCAGCTCGACAATTTTTGTTCAAGACGGTTTGTTCGTCGATTGAAAAGATGGCTAAAATCACTAAGTAAAAAGCCTTGGCCCTTCTAAATCAAACAAAAGTTAATTCTACTAAATAATGCACGAAGTTTGGAACGAAATATTTAATGGGAAATGCCTGTAAAATGTACAACTAATGCGACTGAAAGAGCACTAAAGGCAGCCTGAAATTAATTTACGGGAAGACCGCGGACACAATTAATTCGTCCAAAGAATGAAAACCTGTTTACAACACAAGTTTAAGCTTAGTCTATTCAGTATTGTTACCTTGTATTTCGACGAGGCTTGTCAATTCCAGCTGAATTAAGTTTTAAAATCAGCACAATAAATATCCATGGATCAGTTAAGCCGTTATAAGCTTATAACTTGAGCTTACGGCAGTTCGTCAAGCGTTCGTGACAGTCAATCATTCAAAGATCACTTCACAGTGAAATTCTCTTTCTTTCCATCCATGTAGACATTGAGGGTTTCCTTTGTTCTTTTACTTCAATGAACTTGATTTCAAGCTCAGTTCGTTAATTCTGTAGTCGCGCAAGTTTCGCCCGCCGTATAAACAAGTGAAACCTTCGGCTGCGTATAGCTGTCCGTTCAACTTGTAAAATGAATATAATGTTCAGCTCCACAATTATTTCGAAACTTCCCATGTTAAGCTAAACCATCTGCACAATTTTCCAGAATATACGAAACTTTGGAGAGATTGCGGAGAAACCTTTGTCTTTTCATTCAACTTTCGACAACTTGCCAACTGGACACCGCGCCAAGTTTTGCCGCCGAATTCATACAAATCATGCTTCATTTAGATTGAACTGAAAAATCACTCAGTCGATTTATAGTTTTACAAAAAGTATACCGAAGTTTGACCTAAATTTAGTGAAGTATTTAAACAATTATTACATTCTGCTGTGACGCTTTTCGCTTTTCCTTGGCCGGCAAAGTTTCTGCCTTTGCGTACCTAGCGCTCGCATATTAAAAATGGTTCAACGTGATTGGCTGCTGGTTTCGCGCGAAAAATGTCTAAAAATAGCCTAACTCCTAATCTGACGGGCCAAGACCCAATACCAGAGATGGAAACCTCTAGTTATAGACCTCTGGTGAAACTAAGAATAAGCAACCACAAATTAAACTTAGATTGAAACCGGTAGATATGAAGAAATCTCTAGGTGTGATAGACTTTGCACTCTTTGTGGTCTCAATAATATCGAAGATGAAATTCTTTTTTTGTTTCATTGTCCTTATTCTTCATCAATTAGAGATGGCTTTTATAATAAAATAGATAATAAATTCTCCAATTTCAAGCAGTCAGTGGTAACGGTTACCACTCACAGAATTAATTCACAGAATTGTTGAACTCCTCTGATTATTTTATTAACATACAGTTGATTAAGTTCACTGATTTCCTCCTTTTTTTTTCTGCGAAACAAATTGCAATCAGAGTTTGATAATTAAGGTTCAGGTGTAATTCTCTTTTCCATATATTGTATTTTTTATTTCTATTTTAATTTTCGTTCGTTTTCTATCAGTATCATTCTACGCTTTTGCAATACTGTAATGATTTGTGGTCATGCAAATGAAGCTTATTGTTGTTGTTTGTTTGTTTGTTTGTTTGCTCGAGCGGTCGTTTGCGCTTAATCTGTTAACCGCAATCAGAGAGCCTGAAATTGGCTATCGCAAACATCTTACTCGATATATACGAAACTTGCACAATACGGACTGCGAACACCTTTACGTTTCTTGTTGGTTACAGCATAGTTAATAGAGGGAAATGGTTATGAAGCCCGGCAAACGTCAAAGGACCAAACAAAGAGGCTAAGATTTATGTTGGAATTAAGGTCCATTTCTGTGCACATCTTTTGTTTTGAGCTCATACACTATGCATGAATTACGTAATCGCAACGTTTCTATTGGTTAGTTGCTTGAACACACGTAACCACCTATTGTATTTTGTCAGGTTTTTTGCACGGTCAACCCCCAAAATAGCGAACAAAAACATATAACAAAGAACTTTGCCGGGTTTCATAACCATTTCCCTTTATTAACTATGGTTACAGTTAGTATTTCTGTGCGATACAACAAACTTACCATGTAGAAAGTGATAATCAACCACAGGCAAAAACACAGGGCCAGATATAGCATTGCCGGTGATATTTTCCTGTGCCTTTAGTATCTCACTAACATTCTTACTCAACAAGCAAGCCTTTAATCCAGACATGCTGCACCCAACATGGCCTGCAAGAGTTCTGTCGAAAGATAATATACTAACTATTAGCTTTCGTTATAGGAACTATGTCACGGATAGTGCATTTTGAAAAATGTCACCTACGTTTTCGTTAAGTTAATTTAATTACCAAGTTGAAGTTTATAAAGGTAAATTAACCGCCGTAGCGAATTTGGAAAGCTGACGTTTCGAGCGTTAGCCCTTCATTGGAGCAAAATAAGTTCTGAAAAAACCTCGCGAGGGGTGAGTGAGTTAAGGTAAGAGTGTTGTTATGTTTCGAAGAAGCCTAGAAGCTTCTCAGACTACAGTGGATTATAGAGCTTTTCAATAACATGCGAACTCTCGCGAACTCTGCTCAATCAACGGTTTCGTTTTTCGCTGCCGTCAATCATTTAGTAATCCATTCAAAAGTTCACGTCCGTGGATTGTGATTGATAGATTTCTTTCACGGTCCGTTGGTTCGAGTTGGTTGTCGTCATAATTTTATGATTGACGGCAGCGAAAAACGCAATTGTAAGTTGGGTTTTGAACATCAGAGTTCGCGTGTTATTGAAAGGCGCTGTAAGGGACACAAACTTTTGTCACGGCAAAATTAACGCTCATATAATATTTGTAAGGGGACACTTCTCCTTGTCCCAAGGGCGTCCCCTCAAGGGGGATTCTACCTGAATTTCAATGAAATTTTAAGAGGTTTTAAAGAAGGGATAGAAGGAAAAAAAAAATTTTTGGAACACCAACAGACAGTTGATACCCACGCGGGTGCTCTTGCGTGGTTATCAACTGTCGTCAATTGTCAATCTACTAATTTTTAACTTCAAATTCTAATTTTAAAACTACATCAAATCTTCAATTTTTCTCATTTTCCTAAATTTTACAACTCCTTTGAGAAAAACTATTTCCTCCCAAATATACCCAAAAAATCACCCAAAAAATTTACAAAACACTCCATAACATAGATTCATGGGATGAGCATAGAGTTTTTGGATTGCTTGAAACGTGAACGAGATATTTCCATTTAACCCATGTTAAGTCGCGGAAAAATGGCATTTAGGTTAAGTCCCGCCTTAAAGGAGGTTCACTATAGAATGAAGCGATTAGCTAGGAGTATCGCTACTTCCCTCAGTGTATGACATGCTACTGAGTCTATCGCAGGAACTCCTGGAGTTGCAATGTGAGAGTTGAGTATCTTGCCCAAGAACACAGCACAATAACCCTTCGCGGGACCTTCGCGGGCCAAATGCTCGAGCATGCGCAAAGGCGTAAATACTTGTCGTCCCCGCGCCAATTTCCCGCGCAAAAGTTTGAAGGAAAACCATTGCAACAACCCGAAATAAAAACCTTGATAGTAATTTGCGAAAGGAAACAAAAGTAGGTAAAAGGAAATGTTTAGACATTCAGTATATTTCCAGCATTCTGTTGATTTACAATTTGTTTTGGACGTTTACCAAAAAGTTAGACGTGTTTAAAACATGGTGCAATGATGAGGTTTGTCGGCGTGAGGGCGTGAGGCAGGTCTAATTTAAAACATCGCTGAATCATTAACTGTGGGCATGCAAGTTCCGTTATTACCTGGCCAACTCTATGGCTGTTTTGTTGTCTGTACCAGCAAATGTACTCGCTGCAGTTCCACTTTCAAGAATCACTTTGTGGTAAAGCCCATAGCTCAGGGGAGACAGCATGTGAAGGGCAACACTTGCTGCGCCAGCTGACTGACCAAAGATTGTCACTTTCTTTGGATCTCCTCCAAATCTATTAATATTAGCGCAAAGGAGTTCAGTTTATTTCTACTAATGGGATCTCATGCAATTGTAACTGGCTTGGAATAAACCAATAGCGCCGGTAGAATAACGAACGTAGCGAGGGTCGTTACTTTGGGTTTTAGCGGCTTTTCAGATCGCTACTTACTACTTACGGGGGGTCGCTATTTAACAATTAGATTATGAGCTCCAGCCTAGTCCCTAGTCGTTCTCTTTCTCTCTCGAGCGAGCGCGAAGTACACGTAAGGACCTGGGAACGGGTTTGCGTTGACCGCGGTCAAACGTAAAAAATAAGCGAAGTCGGTCAAAGATAAGGTTTTTACTTTCAGAGCTTAAAGCTTGTTAGTTTTTCTTCAATATTTGAGTTTACTAACTTTTTTTATGATTTACTAAAAAAGATCCAAGCTTCTGAAAAGTTACTATTTCGCGCTATTAACACTGGTGCCCACTCCACAGTGGTCAAACGTTTGACCGCTGTGAAGGGTTTGCGTGCTATCCACTAGGCGTTCCCGCTCTGTATAATTCGGTGACGTCATGAGAAATTTCGCGCCAAATCGAGTAAGCGGGAAGGGAACGCCTGGGTACTAGGCTGTATGAGCTCGAGACTTCTGCGATGTGATAGTTAATGAAGCCGCAGGCCGAATCAATCACTCATAGCAATTGAGAGCGAATAATCTAATTGTTTTAATAAAAATCATAATATAAAATGAGACTCATACGTCAGAAAAAATACAACTCCCAACTTCGGAGAAACGCGAAGAAACCCGGCGCCATTTTGTAGACGACCTCCAGCCACTCGTACACTAATGCTAGGCCGCGGAAACTGTAGAAACTATTGGTAAACTTTCAATAAAAGATGCAAAATCCAAAATTTTCGGTCGAGAAGAGATTGGATACTTCAATGTGAGGTTCGCGGGGTATCATGGGAAGAGACACCCCATCACACCCCGCCGCTCACTCGTACTTCGCGCTCGATATCAGAAAGAAAGAGGGACTGCTCGCAGTCTACACACCCCGCGGGCCTCGCATTGTCGGTGTCCAGTCTTCACTCAACCAAAAATCACATATTTTACTGGACTCTTGCCAGTTTATGGCCGTTGAGGGTTTAAATTCCACACCTTGCGTTTATATTTTTGCGTTTTTATTTTTTTATTTTTCCGTTGCTATGTAAATATGACTTCTAGAAAAAGAATTGTATTGATTGTCTTTTAGAAACCTCTCGAAACCTCCGGCAACCAAGAACAAAATTTAAAACATGAAATGTCATATCTCGGGGAATAGATAGACTAGGGTTGTTCCAAAAGACGCGTGTAGTATGTGTTCAGTAATTAAAGTCATTAAATAATTGAACTATTATATCTGTTGGCACTGCTGGAACTCCAGCTCGGTTAGCTTGCGGGTACAAGACATAGTTAGACATGGACGCTTGCATGCATGGTATGTTAAGTTGTTGTTTTGCATATAAAAGTGAGTCATACACATGCAGAGGTCAAACCACAGTTTTTAAGCGATGAGCCGATCACGCCCAAAAAATTATTAAGCCGACGACTAAAATATTCGACGCCTATATATACAAAATAATTAACTGACTTATTTCATCGGATCACTATTATCTATAGCATCTCTTTTTAATTCAGCCAATTGCAGTTAGAGATACAACTTTTACAAGGCACTTATAAACTTCCAAGTTCTTTGCATTTCATACTACAGTCATACAGTGAAATCCTGATTTCTGGATTCCATTGTATATTATTCTACTGTCTAAGTAGTTAACTTATTATCATATCACTTCTGCTTTATAATTTTATAGACAGAAATGTCACGGAAATTCTGCTTACACTAAAAGTCACATTACCTCTCAATGTTCTCCTGTACCCAGTGCAAAGCCTTCACTTGATCCAAAAGTCCATAGTTTCCAGGCATCTCTTTGGTTCCCGTGGACAGGAACCCCAGCACACCGAGACGGTAATTGAAAGTCACGACCATGACTCCCCCTCTGTAGCAAGATACTCGCCATTATAGGTACGATACGCAGAACTACCCACCGAAAATCCACCGCCGTAAATCCACACCATAACTGGCAAAAGCGCGTTTTGCTTCGTCTTGTTTTGTGGAACAAAGACATTGACCGTGAGGCACTGCTCGTCTGCGTCTTCGGTCGTCTTTATGATGATGCCTGCGGTTTGTGGACACGACTTGCCGAACGAAGTTGCTTCTCGTGTAGTTATCCACGGCTTTGGCGATGCAGGAGCTTCGAATCTATTCACCTTGGCAAACGGTATTCCAAGATATCGTACAAGCGTCTTGTTTGTGTTCAAAACGAGGGTTTCTCCGCGCACAGGGCCATAAGCTGTGTTCACGATTGGCTGAACCGATGCAAATACTGAACTGGAAGCTAAGGAAAAGATACTGAGAATCGCAAGAGAAATCAAGAGGGAATGCGACATAGCTTTTTCCAGGTTCGAAAGAAGAAAAGACAAGTTATGTTATCGCCGTTTTTCTTTCGATCTTCGGCTTGACACCCGGGCTTGACAAGCGCATTAACAAATTGACGCCAGTTTCTTGTCTGTCCTCGTACGTACGTGACTGCGAATTGCATAATATTATTGTGGATGAGCCTGATGATGGAAATTGGCCAATGAACGTAAGGGAAATTTAATAATTACTGTAGAAATAATAAGCCTAATCGCATCGTAAGATCAATTGTATTTTTGGCCCAAATGAGTGTTTATATTATACTAAGCCGCAAAATTCCGCAAATTTTTTTGGTTTTGGTTGAAACGGCAATTTTCTTAGCCTGCGAATACAGCCGACTTCCATCGCGCGCCGCTTGCAGCGTCCCGCGGCTACAATTTTCTATGGGCCGTCAAAGTTAGGTTCCCCACCGCCGAGTCTAAGGGAGACTGGAACTAGTGGTGACGTCATTCCAGTTCGTTGGCGCCAGTTTTGAACTGGAAAACCATCTTAGCGCCCTGTGGAAAACAGAGGAGTCGATCCATCAGGGGGGGCAGAACTGATACTGCTGAAATTTTTTGTTCTGAATCGTCCAACAAAATATGACGTCACATCCGAATAATATTTCTGATTCAGTGGTCGTTTCTTTGATAATTAAAATTAATTCACGGAACAAAACCGACTGATGACCCCAAAGCCGGAATATACATGCATTGTGTCTTACTGGAAACAACAGGGAGATGTAGGAAAAGAAAATACCAACCTTCAGTATAAGATTTCTCTTGTGTCTTCAACTAGGCACACCTGGGCCAAGAGCAACGACATCGGCGAGTGTTAGGCCAATTCCGATATATTAAAATTCTAACTTGACTCCGAGGCTTAGGGGAATAAAACAAAAGAAATCGACAAGAAATCACATCGAGGTTGAGGGATGAATAAATCATTTCTTTTGTTTTATTCCTCTAAGCCTCGGAGCCAAGTTAGAATTTTAATATATCGAAACTGGCCTACACTACATACTATGGCCACCAATGTTTCATCCATGATGTTGAAAATCGAGTGGGCTATAGAAATCGATGTTATCACAGAATCAGGAACTACTAGAGCCAAAAGATGGAACGCCACTTGTCTTGAGAAAGTGAAATATCCGCCATGACACGGCACTTCGCGTTGTGTTATTTGCCTTCAAAACAAGGGGGCGGGAAGATGAGAGACCCTGGGAACGAGGTTGCGCGAAAACGACTCTGTGAGGCGCTTTTTACCGGATGTGACGTCATATTTTGTTGGATGATTCGGAACAAAAAAAGTGCCAGGCATCGAAGAGTGTGCTGCCCCGCCCCTGATGTCAATCTACTAATTTTTAACTTCAAATTCTAATTTTAAAACTACATTAAATCTTCAATATTTCTTATTTCCCTAAATTATACAACTCCTTTGAGAAAAACTATTTCCTCCCAAATATACCCAAAAATTACCCAAAAATTTACAAAACACCCCATAACATAGATTAATGAGATGAGCATAGAGTTTTTGGATTGCTTGAAACGCGAACGAGATATTTGTTAAAACTGTCGTCAATGTCAATCTACTAATTTTTAACTTCAAATTCTAATTTTAAAACTCATTAAATCTTCAATATTTCTTATTTCCCTAAATTTTACAACTCCTTTGAGAAAAACTATTTCCTCCCCAAAATACCCAAAAATCACCCAAAAATTTACAAAACACCCCATAACATAGATTCATGGGATGAGCTTAGCCTCCTCCTGGGTCTCCGAGGTCTGGGGCAAGAAAGGGGCAAAAGAGCGAGAACTGGGCGTTTTCCTCTCTTCCTGTCCCCCACCCCACTCAGTCACCTTTTTGCCCTCCGTACCAGTCTCTCACTCGTGCCTTTATGTAAGAGTTGCCTGCGGAGGAGGCTAGGATGAGCTAAGAGTTTTTGGATTGCTTGAAACGCGAATGAGATATTTCCATTAAACCCATGTTAAGTTAATTCGCTATTTTTGTGACTATTTTTAAAAGATCATACTTTGAATCATAATAATGAGACTAAGCTTGGTCAAATAATCAAAAGAAGCAAACTAATAAGTTTTTTAAAAGACCACATGGTCACGTGATTGGCCACGCCCTATAATCTAAGAAAACCATTGTTATAGATTCCCACCACTAGTCGCATTGGAAGATTAAGTTTTTATCCATAAAACTTTTACCCTGAGAATGTCTCAAGGAATCCGGTCGGAATGGTACAAAACGTTTAATTGCGCAAGTGCTATTTGCTGTTTTCCACTAGTGCCAGTCCTTCTCCAAGATCTAATTAGAACACTGGCATTAAATAATTTTGGCTCATTCCAACTGGTGTTTCAAAGTAAGTGTAGGCAGTCATTACTCAGATGTAAAATTGGTTCAGTAGTTGCTCGCTAACTGGTGGGAATTTTGAGTCAATATATTTCTTACAAAATTGGGCGTGGCTAGTCACGTGATGTCCGTGATATATATGAAATATATTCGACATTAATTCAGAGGGTTTCGGTCACGATTAACCTTAAATTGTAAGGGAGGGGGCGACTCTATTGTTTTCAATTGTTCTCCTTTGACCGACTCATCACTGCCAGTGTGACGTCACATAGCAACGAACGAGCGCTTCGCTTGGCTAGCTCGGGTTATTTGCGTGGGGACGCCATTGAAGGAAAGACAACAGAGGTCAAGAAGGCTAATTCCACCGCTTATATCGCTTTTGTCTGCAAATTGATCGTAAGTGTGTACGCTTGTTGTTGTTGTTGTCTCTGTGTATAAATTGTTTCTTGTTTTGTGTGCGGGTTTTTTCTATAATTTTGTTGAATTTGTTGCGGGTTCAGTGGCGGGACCGCCATTTTACCTTCGGGACAGTCGAAGGTCATCTAAATCATCCGCCTTTTTTCTCAAAAACCTTAGAACCATTAACCTTCATAATAGGAGGTTTTATCCCTTGATCATATACGTTCAAATCCAGTGTTATTCCGTGTCGATTGAATTATCCGTTCTTCATATCAATCCGTTTGTGTGTTAATGTGTTGATGATCTCTCGATTTCAACCATAATTTCTCGGTTCTGGAGTGCTTCTTTTGGCAGTTTTTAATCCCTTTCACAAATTATTTGCGTTTCAGTTACTGTCTGTTGCTGTTTGTGGCGATTTTCTGTTGGCTCTATTGCTATCTGTTGGTCTTTTCGTCGTGAATTTCTGTTGGCTTTAGTGCTGTTTGTTGCAATCTGTTGTGTTGGCTTTAGTGCAGTAGTGTTGTATTATTGCAATCACTGTATCGAGAGCCTTTGAGTCTGTATTTGGTTTGGTTGTCCCTATTTTAGCAAGTCTCTGTTTTGAACTATTTAATAATCAAAGTTAATAAGACGATAAACATCATTAAAATATATATTTAAAGTATAAATAAAATAATTTAGTGAAAAAAAAAATTAAAAAAAGTGTAGTGAAAGATAAATTTCTGTAAATAGCTATAAGTAAGAATTACAAGATGAATAAAAATATTGCATCTTTTATATTTATGGTGACAGCAATTTTGCTTTATGATTTGCTCTTTGACTTGACTTTTTCCTTCAAGGATGCCATTACATTTTCTATGTTGTGGGAGCTGTCCTGTGCTTCCATGTTGTTATTGCTGCTATTTCTCAAGCCTTTCCAAAGTTTTCAAGGCTTCCCCTTAGTCTTTACATCCCTTCTAATTCCCATGTTCCAACCAATAAAGCTCACTCCACTGGGAGCATGGCATGTGCTCCATAATAAAATTGTGCCAAAATTTGAGTGTGCTTGAAAGGTTACTTCCCCTTTTGTTGTGCTTGTTTTTACTACAATTCAAAGTAAGACAAGTCCACAACACCAACCTTTACAATTTATTTTATTCTGTTTTCACTTTAATGTGTATTATTGTGACACTTGTTGTCCTACTTTACTGGGAAATTGTGTACAAAATATGGCCAATTTTTAAGTACAATAGAACACTCAATTATTTGCTAGAGACAACACTATTTCCTGCTGTTATTATTTTGAAACTACTTTTGTGTTTGCTTGACCCAGTTTATAAGACATGCAATATTTTTGGAGTCTAACATCAAAGTTTTTTCTTTCCATTATTATGATCACATGTCTTTTCCTTTTCCATGGCAACTCAAAATCTGGTGTTGGTTCATAAGCTTCGTTCCGCTCCCATGTACTTAGTACCTTTTGCTCTCATTTTGACCATATCTGCCCTGCCCTATCCATTTTTGGTGGGTTCATTTGTGATAAGTATAATAGCAGTGGGGGAAAACTTTGATGCTAGCTACAGACATACTACAGAAATGCCATAGGTTTTCCCAATTTTGTATCTTTTCCTTGGTCTTTTGTTGAGTTATTCATCCGTAAAAATGGTTGAATTATACCACCCAGGCTTTCTCTTGAGTGTGGTGTTTAGGTCAAAAAGATTTGTGACATCTATTTTAGTTGTGGATATTACTGGAAAGTCACATTCTTTTACCTTTGCACCACATGCCACTATATTTGACTTAGATCACAAATTAATTCTAAATTTAATTTAACAAGTGATTTATACTGGTTATCAGGCTGTTGTAAACCTCTACATGATTTCATACCATTGAATGAAATAACTGGGGTTGTAATTATGAATGGGACGTTTAATTGGAGGTGTGCAATGTTGTCTAATGGGGTGTGAAAATGAGGCAGGAACTCGTAAATTCGATAGCATGATTGGGCAGTATAAAATTAAATGTAGCCCTCATGACTTAACAGGTGATATGGAAAATGTTAAGAATCTCAGGGTATGTGATAAACATTATGTAAGTTTATCATCCAGGGGGCACAAGCCCTGCAAAGGTAAAGGTTCATCAAAATCCCGAAGCGATGCCCAACGTGGCATTCTGAAGGTAAATCCATGTGTTTGTGACATGTTTGCAATGCAGTAATGAGGTTTGCCTTTCCAGTGACATCCCCTGCAAAAGACATAACATAAGAGTATTTGATAAACTGTTTTCAGTGGCATGCAACTTTTTAGATGAGCAAAATGGAAGTAAAACTGATTTTCACAATGACCTGTATATATCTACAGAACGTTATGTTGGTTCTAATGTATGCTACATATGTATGTTCATGTCAGCCTTTCTTTTTGAAATCTGTCAAAATAGAGGCTGAGTACAAGAAAGCAAAAATTATGTTTGAAGAAAAACAAGAATGTTCAAATCCTTCAAGCTGGTCTGATCTTGCAGTTGAGACAAAACAACATTCACAAGGTGAAATTGACCATTCCACGAATCCCTCATCAATATAGTTGATGAGTCAGAAGGGAATTATGGTTTTGGTCATTTCAAAATTAAAAGCAGGGATTTTTTAGTGAAGGTTTAACAAAGCCTCTAAAAGAATTCAGACCTACAAGTTTAGTAAACATAGCTGAGGGATGCTATGCTTATGGGGGATCTCTCTCGAGAGTCTCAACCTCAACACACTGATGCATATACAACCTTTCAATCTATCCTTCCAGCTATCTTTCCATGGACAGCAACATTTCAAATTCAAAGACAACCACTGACAATCTTAAGGTTGTCCTTTCAAAACCAAAACACAGCAAATGGTGTTGAAATATCTAGCTGGAAAGAAATAACAATTTTCCTTCCCACCAAAATTTCAACTGCCAACAAATGAAATCTGTAATTTTACAGTGCAAATCTTGGGGAACAGAGTGGATTATGGCGAGCTCCCACTCGTCATCTTTCAACCAAACTTATTTAAATCTGCTCTTGATGTAATACTGAAAACAACTGATGACATACGTGTTTGTCCTGGCATAAGTGATCCTACCCTGGTTGATATTGCTGAAAGAAAAAAAAACAAAATTTGTTATATAATGTTGACACTAAAGGAACAGTTACAGATGTGAAAAATTGTTAAATGTATAAGAAGCACAAATGACTATCTACTGAATTAAAAATAAGATGCAGTGAATGCCAGGATTTGCTATGGTCTTGCCTGCGTTGGAAAAATCACCTTCATCTGAAACAACAAGTCAGGCGTTTCATTGTAAAGAATGGTTTTGAGGAGCCCTTAATTATCTTGTGTGATTTTAAAAACTGGCAAGGCTTATGTGACTGAAGGAAATCATCGTCTCTGGGTGGCAATTAACGAAGGAATACCTTTTGTGCCATGCCGTGTAATTCCTCATGGCTTCCACCGAATGGCTCATGCAAAAAAATTGATATGGATTTGACAACTTTACAGTCCAAGAAAATTATACTTCCAGAACATTTAGGATTAACAGTGGCAACCAGATAAATTTCAACTCTAGGATTGCATAATCCATGAGTGCATTTAACTTCCACTTTGTCACCCACTCAAACAGTGTACACATTTGGAAACATTTTTCAGTCAGCAGCTAAAATGAAAAAGCTAAAACATAATTTAACGTGATTCAAAAAGTAGTGATCACATCAGGGCAAAGGTGGTCACACTTCGGCTATGGACGGCACACAAAGCCAGAACTTAGCCCGGTTTCAGTAGCATGAAACGAGTAATAATTTCTTGGTACCCATTGAGGCACCTAGAGAGACAATTATGTGTCAAAATAAAGTTTGTGTCTAAGGTAAAAAAAAAAACCAGACCAAACTAGAACAAACCAACCTTATGACTGAAAGTATGACATGCTAATCACTAGAGTAAAATATTTCAGTTTGATGCTGAGTTTCGGGAACACTGGGTCGTCAATAATTTTCAAAGAAGGTGGGGAAATGAAAAAAGTAGTCAGGGACTTTTTTCCTAGTGTCAATTATTTTATTTATGTCAAAGGTAGCTGGCACTCAAACACTTTCATGTAATAACTTGGGGGAAGGGGTTCATTCTATAAAGGTCTATATAAATTTTACTTTGCATACATGTATAAACATTATTTGTATGTACATGTAAGCTTATCACTGATCAATTATTAAATTATTGGTTTTGCCCTGGTGTGCTTGTTGGGCACAGTGTGCCCAACAAGCACACCATCTTAATATTTTCTGTTTTCTGATTTTTTTTCCAGCCCTCTTTGTTTATTTATTTATTTTTTCTGTCCTTCGCACCGGTGCATTTCTTGTCAGTCCAAGCTAGAGCCACAGCACCAAAAAGTATCATGTGTCATAAGAACATGTATAAGACTTGAAGACAAACGTTTCGCCTCATATTAAAACAACTTAAAAATCTGGTTTCAGAAATCACAAAGTATACGTCTGCTAATTCTAACATACGCTTAAATCTTACGCTTAGACTTAAGATACAGTTATTGCTGTAAATGTAATACAGAAACTTACACTGTATGCAGTGACTCCTTCTCCACGGCCACTCCAACATAACACTTTGAAGGGATTGATATGGCGATCCACAAGCGCCGAAGAGCTGAAATTCGGCATACGCGAAGCCCTGTATATCCTTTGCCAAACCTCCTATTCCTGTGTCAAAACAACAGTGCTTCGCTGTCTTCTGGTCCTCGAAGGTTCAACGGCCAACAGACTTGCTCGACGAATTTGCTTGTTGATAACATGTTTCTTTCGAATTATCAAGCTATCGAATATTTTTGGCTCGCAAAAAAACAACAAATATAACTCATTAATAATGGTAGAAGCCTCAGCATTACCGACCACAGCAAAAAGATCAGACTTTCCAAAGAAAATTCTACATTTTTAACGTCTCTTCGAATGCAACTTTGCGCGCCATTTTGAATATCAGTCATGCGAAACGTGACGTCATACTGGCAGTGATGTCTCGACCAATGTTTTCCTTGGAGACGCCCCCTCCCTCCTGGAGATATCTCTCATTTATTTTATTTTAGACCACCCCCCTTCAAATATGCAGGGAACCAGGCCTTAATTCGGCATACTGTAAAACATGGACTGGACTGGATTTGTAAAACATGGACTGGATTTGTAAAACATGGATTTGTAAAACATGGATTTGTAAAACATGGATTTGTAAAACATGGATTTGTAAAACATGGATTTGTAAAACATGGATTTGTAAAACATGGATTTGTAAAACATGGATTTGTAAAACATGGATTTGTAAAAACATGGATTTGTAAAACATGGATTTTGTAAAATGACACCACATCGCAAGATAGTCACGAAACCACGCTTTTCCTTTGCAAACTGAGTTCGTCGGATATATTTTCTTGTAGTATTTCATTGTATTTCATTGTGCTATTGTTGAAAAGCTGCGCGGACTTTAAACAAAGTGGAAATTGAAGAATATGCTGTATAAAATTGCGACAGCTCACATTCTTTCCTGCACGCTCCTCCATGCAATCAGACGCGTACAATGTACATTGGATAGCTGTCAAATTTGCAAATTCAAGTCAACACCTCAGGAAAACCTCAGGAAACGCAAACATAGGATCGAAATTCATCAATCACAGGTCACGCTCAAAAACGAAAAACGGCTATGATTGGTTTGTTGTCCTGCATTGTGAATTGCACGATTTGTTTCATTTTTGTTTTGTTTCATTCGCTTGACGCTGAGTCTCCTACGCAGCCGTTATTTGTGTCATCACGCAACGCTTCTCCCCACTAACCACATTCCTTTCCTTTTGTTTTGACCGCCGTAACTTTGACAGCTATCCGCAAAAACGTGACTGTTACCGTTTGCCGAAAACTTGCTAGATCGATCCAATTCTTGAACGAGGATGTCTGTTGTAATTATAATGAAGTTTTTTCGACATTATTCTTTCATATCATACATTTTTCTTCAGTAAAACCGTGTTTTATTTTGATGTCTGGTGTGCGTCAAATTCAAAAGGCGGCATACTAGCGTGCGTTTGACGTTTAATTCATTATATATACTAACACAAAAATGTTTTTTTATTCCAACTGTTGTTTCGTAAATACAGTCGAACCTCCCGCAAGCGGACACTCTCTGGACCAGAAAAATGTCCGCTTACGAGAGCTGTCCGCCGGCGGGAGATGTCCGTCAGGGGAGGTTCGAGTGACGTGTACGTTCAAAATAAGAAATAAAAACTCAACCTCGAAGCGCTTCACGTCCATTTATTGTTTTGCCGTACTCTCGGTTCGCAAATGTTTCCTTTGTAAGCAATTCTTTTTCACGCAAATCACAATGCAACAAACCAATCAAAGCCGTTTTCTGTTTTGAGCTTGACCTGTGATTGGAAACGCAAACATAGGATCGAAATTCATCAGAGGTTTTCCTGAGGTGTTGACTTGAATTTGCAAATTTGACAGCTATCCAATGTACATTGTACGCGTCTGATTGCATGGAGGAGCGTGCAGGAAAGAATGTGAGCTGTCGCAATTTTATACAGCATATTCTTCAATTTCCACTTTGTTTAAAGTCCGCGCAGCTTTTCAACAATAGCACAATGAAATACAATGAAATACTACAAGAAAATATATCCGACGAACTCAGTTTGCAAAGGAAAAGCGTGGTTTCGTGACTATCTTGCGATGTGGTGTCATTTTACAAAATCCATGTTTTACAAATCCATGTTTTACAAATCCATGTTTTACAAATCCATGTTTTACAAATCCATGTTTTACAAATCCATGTTTTACAAATCCATGTTTTACAAATCCATGTTTTACAAATCCATGTTTTACAAATCCATGTTTTACAAATCCATGTTTTACAAATCCATGTTTTACAAATCCATGTTTTACAAATCCATGTTTTACAAATCCATGTTTTACAAATCCATGTTTTACAAATCCATGTTTTACAAATCCATGTTTTACAAATCCAGTCCATGTTTTACAAATCCAGTCCAGTCCATGTTTTACAGTATGCCCCTTAATTCACCTGAGCATCACTCACTCGCCGCATTCCAAATATTCCTAGTTAACTCATTAGTGAGAGTACCAAGATCTGTCACACAGATTGGGCGGCAAACTAAAAGGTCCACGTCTATTCGTAGGGGGAGAGGGGATAGTAAAATTACACGATTCTCTTCGCGAATAGACTTTGTGTGTAATGATTTGAGAGATTGACATTATTCCATACAGGAATAATATTAGGAATCAACATTAATCATAGACAAGAGGCGGATAAGTAATTGAACTCATGAGACCATTCTGCACTGAACACAGCTCAAAATAAATAGATTACGAAGACACGCATACACTTGCCTTTGGCGCTCAGCAACCGCTGCGTTTAAAAGGGAAATTTCAAGCTGCCGTCAAGTCCGCAAAGAAAGCTACTCTAGCGATATTCTACGTAACAAACTTCGATCGAGCGTTTGACAACAAAAATACATTGTAACAATTCACAGATTATTCCAGACATGCTGACAGCAACGGGATATCGCGGTGATCAACTGACGACACGCAAAGGCGCGCCAGCAGTGAGCGAAGCCGGGGAGCGAAGCCAAAGAATCAACCTTACCAGAAATAATCCTGAAGAAATTGAAGGAATAGGACAATTAAGAGGCACAAGAAAAAAGTGCATTTCGATCAAACAGTTCCCCCAGTCTCTCAGACGTGCGGGAGAACCCCTTTTCGTTTTATGCGCAAACAATTTTGTCTAGCTTGACGATTACGTGACCAAAGATATTATTGAATCATCTCACAACTTTCATCACTCACTTTAGCACATTACCGGAGAAGGAGTAGGTCGAGCTCTCGCTCGCTGGCGCTCAGCCCTTCAGCTTCTCGATCCGCGTGCTTCGCGCTCGGTTTTTCATTTTAGGCGAAAGAAGTATAAAGTCTAATGCTCGACTGACAGCCACGGTTTCGCGTCGCTCTACATTGCTCCAGCGCCTGCTACGCAGGGTAGAGTGGCTCTTTTGGAGGCTCTGCAACACGAAAATTGCTGAAAGCACCCTTTGATTAAAACAGGCAATACTTCATCTAAGTTGTGTATCTATTTGAAAGAACCGTAAAGATAATTATGTTATATTTTAGAACAGGAGATTGCCGTTAAAAACTCTGTAAATAGCAGTTTTCGGCGCCCTCTAAGAGTCTCTGTTCTCCGTTTAGAATAGTTTGCTCAATTTGTAATTTAACTTAATATTTATTTTAAGCACCTTTATATTGTCATACCTGTCAACTCTCCGGTTTTCCGGGAGTCTCCAAGTTTTTCATCAAATCTCCCGGTCTCCTTCGGTGATTCTCGGAGATTATTCGGACATTGTCGTAAATCACGTTCTTACAATGCAAGGATTTCGAGACGTCTCCAGATTTTGAAACTCCGGGGTTGACAGGTATGTATTGTTATATGTTGTAATGAAGCATCGTAATTATATTTCCTTGGTATTTAATAATATATACTCTCTTGATAAAATCAATGTTAAAAAAGAAGAATGTTTTCATGGTATATTCAGTAAAGGAACAATTTTAATTGTTAAAAGTACCAGCTGACTCCGAGACGGGACAGCGAAATGTGATGGTTTTACACTGCAAGAATATAAATAAAAGCTGGAGTAAGTCGAGTGCGCCATTTGAAAATGAGGTTCCTGTTTTATTGTTTTCCACCTCAAGACCATGTCACACGAGGCAATTTCCTTGCAACTTGCAACGCAACGTTCTTTCGCAACTTGCAACGCGCTATTCTCCGGCCGCCATCTTGAAATCCCTCGCGAGCGAAGGACGCGCTCTGATTGGCTCATTTTAACAAAATATTGTCACACGCAGCAACTTGTCTCGCAACGTTGCGAAACGTAGAGGATAGTTCTACTTGCCTTGCAACTCGCAACGCAAGGATTTTTTTGGCAGCTGGTAATGCAACGCATTTGTTTGTTGCAAGTTACAAGGAAAATTGCCTCGTGTAACATGACCTTCACTTTTTTTGCGCGCGCGCGCGCTCGTGCTTGGTCAAGTAAAACGAGAACGAATCTGATTGGCTGCTTTTCGCGCGCGCGTTTTCCCTCTTTTGTTATGTCACAAAGGAAAGATTTCAGTCGCAAAACGAAATCGTTCGCTTCAGACGACTTTTTCCACAGAAAGATAATTTCTTGGAGAATTGCTTGGAGCCGGTCTTACAAAGAAAAGGGAAAGGAGAAAAAGGAACTTACAGTGCGACTACTATAACCGAGGCCACCGTAGACTACGAAAACCAAACCACATTGCAGAATGAAAGCAAAGATTAGAATTCCTACTTCAGTTGTTTTTGTGCAATACAACGGTTTAACTTGGAATTAAGTTGAAATTCTGTATTCGGCTCAGCAATATTTGATTGGGTTTCGTTGTCTAAGTGGCCCCGGTTGCAGTAGTCGCCAGTGTAAAAGGTTTGTTGTCTTTTTATTATTACGGTTTTGTTTTTTAATTTACATATATGGAGGAGTTCAGCCGAACTGGACTAGCGAGACCTCCTTCAAGTCCTGTGGAATATCGAACGCTCTGCCGGGATGGCATGAGGACGAAGCTGTGTAGGATGAGAGGCGTCAAGAAGGAGCTGGAGGCGAGGAGACGGATCGATGAACAACTGGCGAGCGAAGAAGACTAGCTAGAGGGCATAATTAACGGTGTTTCTCAGAACCACTAAAAGGCTCTTTTCAGAACCACCCCGGTTCTTTTCAGAAGCACCAAATAGAAAAAAGTCAATGACCAACAGTGTTGTCTTTTATTTGTCTTTTTTTAATTATAGGTAAAATTGCGATCGTTACTGATCAGATTTAATATTCGGCTATAAGACGCATCCCGATTTCAGCCCAAATTTGCCATAGAAAAACCGATTTTCTTCCTACACACTGCGCCTTTTAAGCTTATAACCAAAAAACTACGGTTGCTCAGACAATCGAGTGACTCTGGCATGATAGGCTTTTTATTATATTTGTCGATTGCGCCAGTAAAAGTGGAATTTAATGCGCGCGCTACTGGCCTGCTGCTCTTGCTGCTGCACATGCTCGCTACCAGTCTCCCTACAACCTAGATACAGACTGGGTACAACCTCGGTAACCTCGCTACAGTCTCGGTACGACCTCGGTACAACCTCGCTACAGCAATGAGTACAGCCTCTGTACAACCTCGGTACAGTCTCGGTACAATTTCGCTTGGACGCTGAATATGTCTTCCTGGTGCTACTAATAGCTTACTAATCCTGGATCGAAAGTCACTGACCCAGTCGGTCTTCTTTTTTATGACAGCCCCGTCCCAGGATCTTGTCGGTAGTTGTTCAGTCCAAGAATATTAACAATTAAAAGCTACCATCTTGGAAAACAACGCCGAGAAGGCCCTGGGGACGAATTTGCTGTTTTATATTGGCGGTATATTGACGGCAGATTATCACGGCTCTATATTCACGCGATAGTGTGTTCAGTGCAAGAATCGCAAGAAGTTGAACGGCTGAATAATACTAATGATCATTACAATACGATCACACTTTCGGCGAGCCTTTTGACCACCTCGTGTGATTCGTCTCTTTACGTAGTTACACTGAACAAGTTTCACCTTGAGTATCAGCCGGCAAAAAGAACAAGAAATCAAAAATACAAACAGAAAGTTTTACTGAAAGCCGATAAAATGTCTGGATATGAAGGAAAGGTAAGAGATCTAATAAGGGTCTGTTTGTAGCATAGTAAGGGAGTGACCTATATATCTAGTAAGATTGCACCGTTTCTAATGTTTTCAATTGTTGCCGTTTCAATTGCATGTATACTATACTACCGTCTTCTGCTTCAGAAAAAATGACCATTTTTCTGAGAAGAGCTTGTATTCTGACGAAGTTTTCTTGATTATGTTGATCAGTGAAGTACTTGACGACACTGAAAAGCCGAAAGCCGACTGTTGAAACTTGTAGAAACTGTGCATGAAAACTACTATAAACTTGGAAATTGAAACATAACAGACGCATAACCTTGATTATAGAAGCTAATAAAGTCGAATTTGCGGCGAAAAAAAAAATGTTTTCTCCCGTAACACGCTTTCCCACGCTTGCAATTGGACACGCTTTGTTGATTTTTTTCACACCCAGAGGGGTAAACTTTGCATGCGAAGCGCGGGGCTCTCAGTTCCAGGAGCACCCCTAAGTATACGGCTACATGTAACACTCGGAAAAAAGATATTCAATTGTAATTCAAACAAACTGTCAATTGTTTAATAATCAAATACCAAACCAAATAATTGAATTTGCTTTCTTTGTTATTTTCACGTAATAGTATGATGTTGATCAAAAATTTTAATTGCATGGTATAAGTTCTCAAAAGCAGCCGGCTTCTTGTAAAGCGCGCGCATAACAACCAAAGTAGCTCTCAGCTATTCTCGATCAGTCACGCGACAATTACTTTGGGTCTAATTTACGTCATCTAAACTGCTTTAGTTTATTTTAAAGAAGGCATGAAATGGTTTTGAAAATCTATTTCGGTGATATAAGAATATAACATACCTTCTGAAAGCGCGATAGCGATATTTATTATACTGAACCGCATCGTGATCCATGCTTTACAAACGTGCAACTAGTCCGTGACCTGTACAACAGCTACATGTACAACTATAGATCGAAGCTCGGCACGCACTGATTTCGTTTTCAGTTCAGTACACGCGACGTCGTAACAAAAAAAAGAAACTTTAGCATTGCCAATATCTTAGCCTTTATTACAGCTCATCCATGAAACCATGCAGAGAAACATTACCAACATTCACACAATTCTTTATGGTAAGGTACATTTGATCAGAATTTGATAAGGCCTAGAGTACCCTTCAGAGTACCCTTCAGTTTTGCATTAACTACCGGAGATATTTTATATGTATATAGGTCCAAAACGTGACTGAGTTGGCTGACGTGCCATACAAACCCACCAGTTGAATACGCTTCCGCTATATTAGCCTTTCTTTTCGGCAACTAAATGATCAATGGTCAATATATTGCTTGATAAGTGTTATTGCGAAAATAGTTTTGGCGATGAAAACGGTTCAAACAATTGTGCGCGCGTGCTTAAATTCAGCGCCGTATTGAATAGTTAGCGGCAGAAAATAAGGTACAACCTCAATAATGATCAGTCGAAAGAAAAGGGTTAGCTTCAAGGAAGATCTTGTTGAAAGAATTCCCAATTCGTTTCGCCAAGGACTGGAGGTCACTCGCGAGGTATTTATAATAATGTATGAAGGTATTTCATTTACTAGTCGAGTGAATTTAGCTCATAGATTAGGGCATGATAAAAAAGCTTGTATACATTATGTAATTGCAAAGTTAAGGCGGAGTCGGGTTATTTTCTCTTGTATCCTTTCTGTTTGACCGCCTTTCTGTTTATTTACCTTTCGATCGGCCTTTGTCGGCGAATCTCGCGGGTGAATGAACCGACGTTAACCCAAATTGAAGAAAAATTTCCGTCTTAAACGTAATATTATGGCTACACGTGTAAATTGCTCTCTGGAGATCACGCATGGTTTTGTAAGTTGACAGGAAAAAAAAGAGAAACGAAAACTTTTCCACTATGCATGCAGTGCATGGACGTTTGACTGATTCGGCTAAAACTTGACCGGCTAAACAACAGCTTTTAGCGCGCTAAGTAAAAACAAACCATTTTGTGTTTTACTGATTGATTTTCTAAATTGACAAGTTCCTTGTAAACAGCTTGATGGTTTCATTCGTGTAATCTCTGATGCTGGGCTATTAGATTCGTGAGCAACCTTCTTGAAAACAATTAAATATTCGTGCTGGCTAATTCCTTTGCCGTGCGAATATTTCCAATGGAAAGAGTCATGGAAACCAAAATGAAAGGCAATATATTAGTACGGCTAGCTAGAAGAGTTAGTTTGGAGTGTAAAGAAATGAAACCAAAGAAATAGTTTGTGGTACAAACTGAGTAACATCTTTGATGTGAAAAACAAATTGCATATATCTACTTTTAAAACCGATCGCAATCTGAGTTACAAAATATGAGTAACCTTATGACAATTGTGTCAAAAGTTATTACAAGTCAGACAAGGTGTTGAATGGAAGCATGGTCATTTAATAGACTCATTACTGTCAGAGTCGGTCAGGCATGCTTAATATATACGGTACTGTACTTGAAAAGGAAGTTTAATTAAAATAACTCCGTCATTTTGCTCCATTTTTACGGACAGACGTTTCTAGTACAATGGAAATTTATTGAAGAAGCTGGAAAAATCAAAACAGTTTGTACGTGAACGTAATATTTAAATCAACGACCGTGACACATGCAAAAAGAATGTTTATATTATTTTTAGTGGGCGGAAGTTTTTTTAGTTTTGACGACTAGTTCGCTCCGAAAGGGACTACTACAGAACCGAACAGATTGCTTGTAGTTTTAATTCTTAAGAACAAAAATACACTCATCTTCAATAGACCTCTAGACACATAGAGATTTGTTTTTATTGCAGTTATTGAACACTCTAAACAATTTTACTTTATAGCGTTTTATGACCCCCTTTTATTGCGCATGTTGTGAAGAGGTGGGTGGCGCGGTCACTAAGTACTTGCTGCAAATGCAGAAAACATTTTGAATTCATTCCGGGACTATTTCGAGTCAAAATGACTCCTTTGCAAATAACGACAGTTCGTAAAAGACGGATTCCATACTTTGGGTCCTTTCAGCTTCGAAATTAAGATACTGAATTATTGGTGGGAAGCTTCAAGTTCGTATTGATGTCGAACTCGCCTGCTGTGGTAAGGTTTATGTGATTTTGTTGGAAGTGATTCACAGCCGATCGATTTTGTTTTCGTCTAGGCCTGTCTCTTTGATTTCACCAGGATGTGATTTGGCTTTTGAAGTATATTTGTCTTTACCTCGGCTTTGGTTTGTTTTAACTTTAAATCCTTGTATAGATTTTGTATTGAAGGTGAAATATTAACGTATGCGCGATTGCTTTCGAAGATATTTGCTCAAATAGACACAGGGATCATATCGTGTGTACATTTCTTTATGGCAAGGGCTTTAGAATATTTGGGATGTTTGAAAGTAGCAAACAGACAATGAACTTGATTAGTTCTAGGTTTAGATGTATGGGTTAGCTAGCTAGAACAGAAGATACGATGCTCGACTCTTGTCATTATATTCGTTCGATCCGATGAAAATTTGACACCCCGAAATCTGCCGGAGTAGTCGAGTAGCGTATTTCGATTTCATCTCGCTTCGCGAATGCCTTATTTTTTATTAGCGACGAATTTTGTATTTGGAAGCACCGCGTTGCCAATATAAAGCTTGAGTAAATGATAGCACTCTATCTGTTGAAAGTCTTTGCCTTCCTGTCTTTTTAGAACGATCCATTTGTTAATTGGTATAAAGGAAGCATTCTAAATTAAATGCTTGTTGCCCAAGGCAATGGAACGGAATATTAATTTTATCAACATTAAAATTAACTTATAGTTCGTTTGCAAGATGCTACAAAGTTCTAAATTACAGCGCCCCTGGAGTGAAATTCTGTTAGGCTACATTCATTGATCAGCAGTGTTTTGGGAAGCAATAAATTCACTTGTAAAAAGCTCAATTGTTTTCTGGTCTTTTCTATTCTTGTTGTTCTAGAAGGGATGTGTTAATTAGCATATATGCTATTTTAAATTTGAATTGAAATAAAAGTTATTGAATTTACATTGTTCATTTCACAACAGGTACCATGAGACGGATAATTTGACATGTTTGTATATCAAAATTGGATAGATTGCAATCTAAAATTGAATGAACTCCATGAAATTTCATTGAAGTTATGCTGCTTGGTCCTCAAGGAATTGGTGTACATACATACTAATAAAATTTTCTTATTGTTTATTTACCATCCTGTGTTTGTTCTAAGATATCGATACCCTCATGGAGTTATATCAAAATGTTCAATAATGTCATGAATGTGTTTTTGGAAGGGCTTAATTTTTATTCAGCTTCCTGTAGCTACATGTACTGTAGATTAATTAAGTGAGTACATTTAAGCCCTGAAAACATTGTCAAGCCTCATTTCTTGAACTGTTGTAGTCTGCTTAAAATCAAATATTACAGAGTGCCTGATAGGCAGGGGCAGATTCAGGGGAGGGGGGGGGTGGATGATTGGGTGGCTAGCCACCCCCCAAAATCTGCCAAAAAAATAAAAATAAAAACCATTTACATGTATATAGAAAATAAATAGTAGTGCACTGGGCAGGTGTAAAAATTATTGCTGTTTTCAGCTAAAATAAAAAAAATATTTGCTTTAACAGCCCCCCCCCCCCCCCCCCCCCCCTCCCCCACCTGTTCAAAAATTCTGGAACTGCCCCTGGAAAGGAAAGTTGATTTTTTTCATTTTCATCTCACCCTGTGCATGTTTGTATATTTATCCAGGGATCACTGGTTTGGTTTGACGGCAATGTGGGGTATTTGCTGCCAGGGAAGTTGTTGTCATTTGTGGGACAGGATGTCAAAGTACAGCATGAGGAGGATGGACAGGTAATTAATTTCCAATGATATTTATCATTTGTTTTTATTATTATACATGTATGGCTGGCTCCAGGAGCAGGTACATGTAAGATAAAGCAAATCCTGTATTGTTATTGACTACCCAAGTGGAGAAGCTTGCCCGCTTGGGATTGCCCACGATTTTCCTACAATAATTTTTTTGATTCATCAATCATGACTTTATTGTCCATATAATAAATCCTTAATCAAACCTAACTTGTTCAGTCAAGATGATGGGATATTTATTGGCGTCATTCATTGTTTATGGACCTCGACTTCGTCTCGGTTCACAAACATGCCGTAAAAAAAAACTTGGCCAATATATATTCCATCATTTTGACCATCAGTTATGCTTGGACAAACAAGCAGCTTGCCATAAACCAAAACTAATAAATTAAATTGAATTGGCACTCAACCCAATAACTCAGACAGAGCGCGTGAAAAACATTAAAATTAATTATGTTGTTTATTTCGTAGTTGCACATTGTTCGTGCAAATGCTGTCATTCCCAGACATGAGATTGACGCACATGGGGTGGATAACATGATCAAGATGGAGTAAGTTAGCTCGCTTCAGTTTTACAATGCAGAAATTATTTATCATAAATAAATATTATTATGATCCTGACTCGTAGAAATCGGACTGTCATTACATGAGACATACAGTGACCAATGTTAATTTCTCTAAAACGGAATTATGTACATAATACATGACTTCGAGTGCAATTCAATTTGGAATAAATCAGCACAGTCAAAGTAAATTTTTCAAAGGCTAAATTTAGTGCTTATTTATTCCAAATTGCACGAGAAAAATCGTATTATAATAATTTACATGTAATATAATTTATTATTAACTGTTTTTATTAATGGTACCTAATAATAAATTATTATCACAATCATGTTCATTAGGGGGTGTTGACAGTGGGGGGCTGGTCAGAGAGGTTAAACAGTACACGACAACATTTACCGTACATGTACTTCTTAAAAATTTGTGTTTGAACTTTAGATAATAAATTTTTTTTTTCTATTTCTTGAAATCTTCAGTGACTTGCATGTAGGATCAATCTTATACAACATTCGTAAAAGATACAGACGAGACCAGATTTATGTAAGTTGAAATATTTTAAATTTTGTTTTGAAACTACATGTATGTAGTTCTTCCTTTATATTTCTAGAAGTACATTTTGTACATTGTATGGTATTTTATTACCTCTTTGACATTCGATCATATTTATGTGTGATGTAAAATATTTGTAGTTCTTATAAAAAATGCTACAAGTTTATAATTACTGCGCCTTTCAGTTTCATAATAATAATTATTGCATTTTTCACTGCCGTCAATCTTAATTACGACAACAACCAACGGACCCTGAAAAAAAAATGGATTGAAATCTACCAATCACAACCCACAGACGTGACCTTTTGAACCTGTATATTAGTGAACTGCTATTTGAGGTTTCTATCGACCAACTATCAAAGTCGATAGAAACCGAGAGTGAGCCATCTAATTGTTTTAGCATACCCCAGGGGCTGATCTATTAAATATAGAATATCGATTAAACTGATTTATTGACGGTTTTGTGTAATATTTTTTTGGCTGTGTTGCACGAAAAACTGTGCGCGCACTTTGAGAGCCGTCTATCAATCGATAGTACATGTTGTACTGTAGGTGCCTGTGTAGCCAATCAGATTTCGAGTTTGCCAATAGTCAGCCGCTGGGTTATGCTAATTAACAATTCCTGATACATGTACGTCACTAAAGTGATTGATGGCAGTGAAAATACAACCATTGATTGTGCAGAGTTCGCAGTAATATTATTGAAAGGTTTATTTTAATAAACATACTACTGTACATTGTACAGCCAAGAATGGTTCATGCATTTGCTAATGAAACATACTATACACATGTCATACAACTTTATGTATTGCTTAAGTAGTCCATATTATTAATCTTCATACCTGTGCATTCACAATAAATTATTATTGATAATACAATTTTGTTAACAATATTATTTTTTATTAGACATATATTGGCAGTATTTTGGTGGCAGTAAATCCTTACATGCATTATGACATCTACGGCCCTGATGCAGTACAGAAATATTGTGCAACATCAAGCAATAGCCACTCGCCGTAAGTAAATCAAGCATGTAGCCTGCATAGCAGGCGCTGGAGTAAAATAGAGCACAAGTTAGAGAGGCGCACATGAGGAAGAAAACGCGTACATCTCTTTCCTCGTATGCGCCTCTCCAACTCGCGGTCTGAATTTTACTCCAGCGCTTGTGTTTGAAACATGCAAGGTACACATGTAGATATTAACAAATTTGGAAAGCTGATATTTCTAGTGTCAGCCCTTTATTGGAGCCAAAAAATAAAATTAATTTTAAGATTACCTTTATCAACTTCAAGTTTATATTAGCCTGTTTCAGGCTCTCGGATAGTGGGAAGAAGCAAAAAAACGAATGGCCGCACGAGAGTTTAGAGAGAGAGAGAGTTTAGGCAGCGCTCCCGCCGCTGCCTAAACTCTCTCCCTTAGCCTGGAACAGGCTAAGTTTATATCACCAATTAAAGTGTACTGTACAATGTTGGAGTAAACACATGATGTACTTTCCAGGCATATCTTTGCTATCGGGAATGCAGCATACCAGACCATGTTAAGAACAGAACACAAACAAGCTATCGTCATCAATGGAGAGAGTGGTGCCGGCAAAACAGAATCCACAAAGCTACTTGTTGAATTTTGGCAGCTGTCAATCAAACAGATGGAAGCCTAGTAACAAAGCAGGTGAAGATGTTTATTTACGATCTGTTTTTGTACAAAAATTAAGCATAAAATTAATTGAAGGGCTTGAGATAAGTATCCTACTTTGAAGTGAAGTTTTTTCTTTGTTTTGCTCATAATTGATGGTGTCTTGGCATATGTGGCCTGGCATTTCTATTGTCTGGTTTGTGTTTCTTTTTTGAGAACATTCTATATTAACACTGAGCATGTCACCTTGTTGTGGCGGAGAAGCCATTCTCGTCCCCAGAGGCCACTATCCTTTTGGTCAGCACCAAGAATCGAGACCTCTGGCCGGTCCCAATTTGTTGAGTATGCTCAGAGTACTCGTTCTGTATTCTCAGCCAATCAGATTTGTCAGATTTGACGATTAGTCCGAGATTCGCGATTGGAACCGGCCAGAGGTCTTGATTCTTGGTGCTGACCAAAAGGATCGTGGCCTCTGGGGACGAGAATACAGAGAAGCCTGCGTGTCTTAATGATCCCAAGAACTATGCTGGCTGGGGTCTCGGTCCCTGGTAGGTTAAACCATGCTGGATTGGTCAAGGGAGATAGGCCTCACAAAGGGAAGCCTGGCCCTCCAGGTTGGGTGTGGTGTGCTGGGCTATAATACTGGAATTATTATACCTGATTATCATTTGAAAATTTTAAACTGTCAAAAGCAAAAAAAACATGTAGGTGTCTGTGATATCGAGTATATATGCATGTACAGCAGCGAGTAGCTGTATGTAATTAAAGGTTTTTATGCACGTTATATCTTCTTTAAAAGATTGTAGAAGCAACTCCTTTGCTGGAATCATTTGGAAATGCCAAGACCATGAAGAATGACAACTCCAGTAGATTTGGAAAGTACTTGGAGATTTTCTATGACAGGTATGTGTACTGTTTACTTGAATAAATGCCTCCTCTCATTTAAACGCCTCTGTGAAGTGAGGGGACAGTGGCTAGGGGGGGGGGGGGGGTCTGAACTTCCCACTTCCCATACCTTGTACTCCCGGTTCCCTCCCCTTCTGTTGTCATTCCCGCCTCTTTGCGCTTTCTCTATAGAAAAATATTACACAATGTTGCAAAATTTGTTCCTATTTCTCTCGGTTTCCACCGCCTTGAGAATCTTACTTCCCGCCCTCTCTTCTCCCACCTCCTGTAGATTTCCTGCCCCCTTTGCTCCCGGATTTCCACCTCCCTGACCCCCTGTAAATGCCCCCAAAAGAAATCAATGCCCTGGGCTCTTTTATAGCGAGTGACTATGTACATTGTGCACTAAAGTTGAAATTTTGGACATTCAAAGTGAAGTCATTGAACTGATTGAGCAGTTACAATGTTGTATACATGTAAGCTAAGGTCAGTTTACTGTTGTCAGGAAAGGGGCGGTCATTGTTTCAGAGGAGGTGGCTGAATTTGAGCCTACAGCCTACTGGTTGACAAAGTTTGTTGTATATTAAAAACGCCAGTCACTGTCCTGTGGAGTGATGCAGTGGATTGATATCTTGTTTTCGTTTTATAATAATCGAGTTCTATTTGTTTCTTTAGCGAGGGTAAAATTGCAGGAGGAAGAGTCTCTGAATATCTTCTTGAAAGATCAAGGATTGTAGGACAGGTATTGCCTCAAATGGATTATGATTGAGTTGAGAAGTTTGCAAATGAAATTTATGATAAATGACTCACAATACTTCGAGAGGAAACAAAGGTTTTGTAATAACACTGTTTTGCCTTTCAGGCAAATGGTGAAAGAAACTATCACATCTTTTATGAGATGCTGTGTGGATTGTCAGAGGAACAAAAGCAGAAACTCAGTCTCACAAGTGCCACAGACTTCATGTACCTGAACCAGGTAATGTATTTTAATATGAGGATGAATATTCTAGGGGAAAACAATGCATTGGACTATACCATCCCAGGTGACTTATCAGGTTGGTACTCCCCTGAATGGGATGCTAGTCCATCGCAGGTAACCCTCAGCATTTTTGTCAGGTAGCCCTGGCACTTTGCCGGGACCCATTTATACTCCTGCGTGGAGAGAGGCACTGTGAGAGTTGAGTGTATTGCCCAAGAACACAATGCAACATGACCTTAGCCAATGCTCGAACCTGGACCACTCGATGGGAGTCCAACGTGCTAACCATTAGCTCACTGCATCCCTAAGTTCTTCATAGTTACCTGAAGTTAAATAAATGTGTTTGAAATTTAATCTCTTTTTTTTTTAGGGTAAAGCAAGTGTCATCCCAAATAGAAAGGAAGAATTTTACTTTGAGCAGGTTATCAAAGCCATGGACATCCTTGGGATATCTGTAAGTTTTTCAGATTTAAACTCGATTATTGATCAATACAAATGTTGAATTTATTTTATTTCAGTTAAACTCATCATCAATAGATGAGCCTGGTAACTGGTGCCTAAAAGGTTGGTAGGCTGATGCAATTCAGGCACAGCAGGGAGGTATCCATGGCAACCCTGCGAGCGGGAACCACCCCAACAGGCAGCCTCCAACCGGCACCGTCACACTGAAAGGAATTCAGTGGAAATACTTACCTAACCCGATACTTACAAACCCACGAACCCAGAGGAGGGAGGGACGGGAGCCAAAATCCGCAACGATTCGTCTTGAGCAATATAGCAATTATTGATCCGCAAAGATCAGCTCAATAGATCCGCAAAGATCTGCATAATTGATCTGCAAAGATCAGCTCCTTGATCTGCAAAGCATAACGCTGTACATTGATCCGCAAGGATCAGCGCAGAATGCGATGAAGACATGATTGCAATCACATGACATCCTGCCAAATCCCTGAGGCTCCCCTGCAGTACGCCAAAGGGGGAAACCACTGGCTACATTGACTTGAGATTAACTTTGCTTAATTTCATTAACCACATTTAAAAATAAATTAAAACTCTGTAAATTATTAGGCTAAAATATTTCAATTGCCAGTGAAATGTCACCAATAACCAGTTCAAATTCCAACACAGGCTGTGATTGTGTTTTTTTAATCTAGGAGAATGAAAAAGAGGCCATATTCAAGGTTCTGGCAGTCATTTTGCATTTGGGAAATGTGGACTTTGGAAAGACAGAGGTAAGTTACATTAATTTAATATTAAATTAATTATTAATATTTATATTTTTTCTTCTGTTGCGAATCATCTTTCCATTCATGCAAACAAACAATGGTGGTAGGCTCTGTATGATCATGTTACATGTAAATTCAGTATGGTTAAGGTAACTGCAACATTGGTTGAGTATGGCTACATGTATATGGAGGAAGGAAAATGCCAGAGTACCTAGAGAAAAACTCTCAAAACAAGGAGCATACAGCAAACTGAACCCACATGAATGCTGGAATCAAAACCTGGGACACATTTGTGGGAGACAAAATGCTCTCACTACTGAGCTATCCTTGGTACTTCCCTAAGTTTGCTGCACGGCACTATGCTTGTCATTGGCTAGATGAGCTTAGTAATTACATGCATACATGTACGTCCAAGTCAATTTTGTTTAACAATTATTAACTTATTGTTAAATATCTGCTGATCTGAACTTACAGCTAGGATTAATTACTCTGGAATGACTGGACATATCATAATGGCTGTCAGCTGTATTTAACTGTTTGTGTTGAACATGTGTTATATTAGGCCAGTGGACAGGAAGCAGCTGTAATCATGGGACAAAACAGAAGTCATGGTTGTATCTCAGTTACTGGGCCTTGAAATTCAAAATCTGGTCGTGTGTTTGACCCACAAGGAAACAGTAAGTTCTTGGTTGAATTTCATTAACTGCGCTTTTCAATAACATGCAAACTCTGCTCGATTAACTGGCTGCTGTCAATCATCTTCAGTGGATATCTCAGGAAACAGAAGTTCGTCACGTCTGTGGGTTGTGATTGGATCAGAGTAGATTTCAATCCATTTTGTTTGCTTCTTTTTTTTTCAGGGTCCAATGGTTGTCATAATGATTATGATTGACAGCAGTGAAAAATGCAATAATTTTGTTAGTTTGATTTGATCTTCGGAACTTGCGTGTTGTTGAAAGGAGCTGTAATTATAATAATTATTTTGCATTTTTCAATGCTAAAAATTAGGATTGTTTTAGGATGCATTTTATAAATAAATACAAATGTGTGTTTTTGCACCTTTCTGTACAGGTCCTCACCTGTTTTGCATATTTCAGGCAGCAGGAGGCTCTAAAGTCAGGAGTCCGAGGTCAATAGATCAAGCTGTAGATGCCAGGTAAAGCTCATTTGATTGAACCACCATCTACATGTACTAACATTTACAGCGATTTCTCTACAATGGCCAGTACTTTTAGATCAATGTGATTGGTTTATTAAAGACAATATTATTATTTGTGTTCTTCATAGGGATGCGCTTGCCAAGGAAATCTACTCTCATCTGTTTGGGTGGCTTATAAGCAGAGTAAATAATATTGTCTTCAAAGGCAAACAACAAACATCTATTGCTGTGCTTGATATCTTTGGCTTTGAGGTAAGGTCTGGTGAGCTTTGTAAAACTTGTAAAATGATGTTTAAAAACAAGAAGGTCCACTTTACTACATGCCTTTCAATATAACATGCAAACTCTGCTCAATCAACGGTTTCGTTTTTCGCTGATGTCAATCATCTTAGCCGACATCTCTGAGGAAACAAAAGTTCACTTCATTGGGTTCGAAAGGTCATGTCTGTGGGTTGGTTGTCATCGTAATATTATGATTGACAGCCATGAAAAACACAATCGTTAGTTGGGTTTTGAACTTCAGAGTTTGCGTGTTATTGAAAAGAGCAGAAAAAAGGATGGCAGTTCCTACATTTCACACCTTTTGGGTGCGAAATGCAATTTTGTATTCTTGAAGTCATGACGTGTTGTGAAGTCAAGTGTCCTAAAAAACTGAACATGCTTCAAAATTGAATGAATCAGAATGGATTTTTTGATTGCTGTGTAATAAAATTATATCAAACATGAGAGACAGTGTTTCATCGCATTTCCAAAACCGAGAAGAGAGTTGGAAATATGCCGCAGAGCAGAGTAAATAATTTTTGATGAAATTCTAGGTGTTTGCATGGAAGTGTGATGAAACACTGTGGGCAATGTTTGATATAATCTTCCTATAAACTAGGACAACAACTAGAACACATAGTTTTATTCTTGATTTTAAAGTTTAAATATTATTTATTAAAATGGCCACTTTATTTATTTTCAAAGGATTTTGAGGTGAACAGCTTTGAACAGTTGTGTATCAACTTTGCTAATGAAACTCTACAGTTCTTCTTCAATCAGTTTGTCTTCAGAATGGAGCAAGTGAGTGTTGTGACGCATTTTTATATGAAGTATATTAAGTTGAGTGTTCTTACATAAAGTCTTGTGTGACAGTTTATAACAATACACTTCACCATACTATGGTAGTCAGATCTTAACCCCTACTCATCCATTACATACCATCATTTTTGCACTCATGCTCGTGGGATAAACACTTGTCAGATCTTAACAGAAAAGGGGGACTGCAGGCAATCTATCCCTGGACTTATTTTTATTGAAAAGGCTTTTTTGGGGAGAGGGGGAGGGGGAGGGTTTATTGTAAGAAGGTGTGAACTTTATGGTCAAGTGATGTAATTTGTAAGCATTCTTTATTTATTTAATAGTTCTTTGTGCAAAGTACCTGAGATATACTTATAGCTAGTTAAGATTCAAAGTGGGTCGAATATTTTGACGAAGAATTAGGAAATTTGTACTGCATTAGAATGGATGACAAAATATGTGAAGTTGGCAGTATTCTCTTGAAGTAGAATTTTACTGGACACTAGCTCTACAGGGCTAAAAATTAACTCCAGTGCTTGGTGGCCAGTCGGGCCAGTTTCCTTGAATTCTTAGTGGCCCAGGCCAAAATAAAGTGGCCCTTATTTTCCTCAAGTTGATTTAAAAAAACATATTTACTTGAATAAATGGTTTAATACTGCTGCCTCTTTTAATACAAAGGGAGCAAAACGCGTTATCTTGGACAACAAACCACGGCCTCCCCTGAGTCCAGCTTTTCTGAAATTCCTGTTTCCTTTTCGTCTTTTCGTAGTTTTTGCTACTTTCTCTACGGCATCTTCCTTGGTTTTAGGTTTTTTGGACGGCAGCGGCTCACATCCTTGGAGAAATCTCCACATTCTGTGGGTTTTACATCAGAATTTCTATGCCAAAAACCTGGCGAGAAGAGACTCGAAAACGTGCCGCATAGAACTCTGGGTAAGACTGGGAGTCACGTGGCAATAACAAATCAAAATGGCGTCCAGATATATTTGCGGATTCGATCTAAATACTCGTGAAACCGTTAAATCGGCTCGTTAAGAACTAAAAAATCCACTAAAGTCAATGAACTTAGAGTTGAGGAAAAGAAAGGAAAGGTAGTCAATTTAACTACCGGTACATATTTTATTTTTATTTTAACTTCGTACTTTGCAAACTTTTCTAAGCTTAAGATATCGTAGTCGCCCTTCGGGCGATCAAAACCTCAACTTTTAGTCGCCCTGGTCAGTTTTAAATCGCCACTGGCGACCTGGCGACCGTTAATTTTTAGCCCTGGCTCTATTGAAATCTTTGCTGTAAGTTGATTAATTTGTCTAAAATTATGTCTTCATATTGTTTGATCTGTGAGTCAAGTTTCAAAAACCATGCTTGTTTGTGTGTAGGATGAGTATGCTAGTGAGAATATCCGATGGGCGGATGTACCATTCTTTGACAATCAGCCGAGACTGGACCTGTTGGCTAAGCCACCATATGGTCTGATACACATCCTAGCTGATGCTACAGGTTTTCCCAAAGGTCAGTTTTCGAGTATAATTAATTTAAAATTATTATAAATTATAATTATTATTAATTATGAATAATTCAGGGATGTAGATTCATTTTTTGACAGGCGGGATCAGGGGGGGCAGGCAGCGCCCTTTGATCGTGCCGCTTTTCCGCAATACATGATCGCACAAGTAAAGAAATCTGTCAATCATTCGAGAAACGTACCTCTACGGGAGTTTGCTGTGGAATTTTCATCCATGGTGTCCCACAATGACCAAAGTTCAGTTTAAACAGCGGACCGAATCGTTCCCATAGATGTTTGGACGTGGAATCGCCAAAAATATTTTCCGAACGAAACACAAACGCACGTCATGTCAGCCATCGTCGGCCATGTTTTATTTTAAACAAACCAGTACTTAGTCTCGCTCGGCCAAATTTCTAAAATGTGCAATCATATATACTAGGTCCCAGGCCTCGCTGCTAGCCCCCCCTGGGCGGGATTATATAGCTAATAGGCGGAAATCCTTGGGCGGAGGCCCCATGGTGCCGAAGGCATCATCCTACTAGGGGGTATGGGGGCATGCCCCCCAGAAAATTTTGAAATTCTAGACTCTCGCAAATGCGTTTTCCTCGATTTTCAGGGGTTAATTCATTGCCATTTGGACTGTTCTCAGTAAGCAAGAATCAATGTTTTTCTGTTAATAAAGCTGTGAAAAACTTTGTGATGTGTCTTTTATGTTCCTTACAATACATACAAGAATAAATACCACGATTCAGTTAATAAGCAAAGCGTTAACGCGAATTGGCGTACATTATTTCGCATACATGAAGTAGAGACACCGCTGGTCCAATGAGCCTTGAGCAAACACACGATCGTCGTTCAAAATGGCGTGCTAATGCCGTGTTTACAGTCGTGTTATTTACGGTTAAGACAATAATAGAGGTACAAACGGTCAGAAAAGTTACAAAATATTTGGCTAAAACATTCAGGAGAAAGAGGTATCCATTTATAAGACTGTAACATGGTTTTTCAGCCGGGAAAATCAGCGTGACAGCCGGGTATTTTTACCGGCTCCCGGCTATTATCTACATCCCTGATAATTATGTTAATTTATATATTTTGTGTTGTGGTCTTTACAGGCAGATGATCTTTCATTCTTGGACAAGTGTCATCACCATCATGGACAGAACAAATTTTATGAAAACCCAAAAACCCAAAAACCAGAATTTGCTATTTGCCACTATGCTGGCACAGTCTGTTACCAGGTAAGATGCCAGTGTTTTTTAATTCAGAAGACTGTATAAATACTCAGATTATGTGCATTCTTCAGCCAGTCAAATAATCATTCAACCAACTGGTTGGTCAGTTGGTGGCTGGATGGCGCAGTCAGTCAGTCTGAAGGCAGTTGGTTGATCCTTCAGTTGGTCAGATCAAGTAATAATTTGGTCGGTCCGTTGGTCAGTCAGACGGTTGATCAGCCAGTCTGTCTGTTAGATGGAAGTTAGGACAGACAGACAGTCCAGTCAGTCAGTCTGTCGGTTAGTCAGTAACCACAGTAAGTCGATCAGTCAGTCAGCCCACCAGCCAACCAGTCGGTCAGCTAATCCATCAGTCTGTCAGTGTGTCCTAGTCAGTCAGTCAGACAGACAGACACACAGACAGGCAGACACACACAGTCAGTCAGTCCATTGGTCAGTCTGCCAGTCAGTCAGTCGGTCAGTCGGTCGGTAGGTCGATCAGTTAGTCTGTCTGTCTGTCTGTCTGTCTGTCTGTCTGTCTGTCTGTCTGTCTGTCAGTCAGTCAGTCAAGGCAGTGCTTTTATGTAGGGCTCGATCTTTAAGTACCTTCAAGGGTTTTGGAACATGTACATGTATTAACCAGACAGATCACATGTGCAAACATTTCACCTTGAAACAATTTTCACACAGTTTTGTAAATTTATGTTTTTAATCACACAGGCGGCAGGTTTTCTGGAAAAGAACAGAGATGGTCTTAAACCAGACCTTGAAGATCTTATCTCTAGTTGTGGAAATAAAGTAAGAGTGCCTTTGAACTGCTTTTACTTTTAGCTGCTGTTTGGGTTAGGTTATTTTCAGGATACAAAGAGGTTATTCAGCGGAAAGTTGTGTAATACGGCTGGGTATTTTTATGGGTCAGTTGTAAAAATGCCCAGCCGTATTACACAACTTTCCGCTTGAATAAATTGTTTATTATACGAATTAATATCTTTCCTAAAATATAGGCTTTCAACAGTGTTTTCCGTAGCGCGCGGTCAGGGGGACTAAGACCCGTGTAATACGGTCTCATATTTGCACTCGTTTTGGTGCGTATTCGCCCTCTAAAATGCTATGTCGTATAATAAATTTACTTATTTATTTGAAAATGATTTTGCATTGCAAAAATAGTTGGTTTGTATTTGGAAGGAGCTTTGTTTGTGTTGGAGATTAAGATGGTAAAACTAATAAAGGGCTCTCTACGTCTAAGATATGGGGGATTTTTTTGGGATGGCTTATTTTCCGACCTATACTAACAGTAATATTGAGGAGTTTTATCTTTACACTGTTATACAAAATGTATGCACATTAAAGGTAGAATTCTTATGGAATTCAATATTTCATGTCCTGAAGAGAACCCTGAGAGGTTGAAAGTTTCTTGACTTGTAAGTCCGTAACTTTTTCACGCTCCAAACTATTGAAAATATATAAATCTAGAAGAAAATAAATTCAACATTTCAAGATTATTTTTGGTGACAAGTTACAAGCAGGCTGCATCAGTTGCCTGGTAAGCAATTTTTTTAATGAGGATGATTTTTAATTAATTATTGTCTTTGCAGTTTATTCAGGAGATTTTCCCAGAGCTCCAAAGTGAGGAATTTTCAATTAAGGGCCTGAAACTTCTTCTCAACCCAAGAATTCTCTGAGAATGCCATTGGGCCAGAAAAGAAACCAACAGTTTGCGGCAAGTTTAATGATTCCCTTATCAAACTTGTGGTGGCCATGAAAAGGTATGTTTACCTGTTTATAGGTTTAGGTTGCCAACCATTCATACACATACATGTATACACATTTTATTAACTCATCCCTGATGAGGCTTTTCAAAGTCATGATGGCTGTCTCCTGTTTGTTTGGTCTAATGTTGTTTTCCTTAGAAGGTTCATACAGTTTTCACTAGTAAAGTAGTGCTTTCAAGACCTGTCAGTGTGCCAAGAAATAAAATAGAAAAAACAAATACTGGCAGTTTAAATAGAGAGGTTCTTACATTTTATGTCTCAAGAGCTCGTTTCTTTTACTAAGCTTCATTTAAGGGCGAAGCCATAGTGATGTTAACTTACCTTGTCAAGTACAGCATGTTTATTTTAATATCGTATAATTTTTCTGCACCCAGATTTTTAAGAGTGATGAAAAAAAAAATGATTTTAGAGTTCACACTGTGCATTTATCATCATAGGTTAATTCTCACTTTTTTTTAAACAATTTTATGTTTTACTGCGTATAGAGTACTTTGCTGTTTTGCACTCAGTTTGTAAATTTTGTGCTTCTGATATTAATTCATCATGTTTGAACTGTGGTTCTAAAATATTTTTGCATGTGCTTTTCTCACTATTCCTATAATTTTAATTTGTTATTTTCTTTTTGCAGTTGTAACCCTTCCTTTATCAGATGTATTAAAACCAAACAGCTCCAAGGTATGTTTAACACCTTCAATTTAAAATACAATTTTATCAAACCATTTCCAGTTGCTCAAAGTATTAATTAACATGTCAATTAGCTCTGAAAAGCCCCTCAGCCCGGAGACAAAATAATTATAATTTATTGTAACTTATTGTAAAGTTAGTTAATAATTTATGTAACTGATTTTTTTGTCCAATGTGTGGTTCCAGAAAATATCCATATTCCCCATGGAAGGTTTTTGGTTTTGACCCCCCCCCCCCCCCCCCCCCCCAAATTAGCACCTTAGAAATTCCAGTTTAGCTTCATACATGTACTTTCCTTTAAAACGTTTGGCTTTTGAGACCCCCCTCCCCACACTCAGAATTTGTAATGACCTTCCTTGGGGTGGGTATGGATATTTTCTGGAACCACACAATCTAATCGAAGGGCGAGGTGGAATACACATTATGACAATAGAATTCTAATCATGATGCCCTTATTCCACCTCGCCCTTTTATTATTTTATTTATTTTATTTATTTATCTTTTATTATTTCAAACACTTTTTCAGGCTGCAGGAAAATTTGAGATTCCTCTTGTCGTTGAGCAGCTGAGGTATTGTGGAATTGTGGAAACGGTAAAGATCCGTAAAGCTGGTTATCCTATCAGATATGGGTATGCAGACTTTATAAAAAGGTATGGTACAGTCCCTAGCTCGCTTTATAAAGCTTCAAAGCTAGAATTTATATTATTCTTTATACTACAAAAATTATTTTTAGGGATACATGGGGTCCTAATGGTTAGCATGTTGGACTCCGGATTGAGCAGGCCAGGTTCGAGTGCTGGCCGGGGTCATTGTATTGTGTTCTTGGACACTTGGGTTGAAGTTGGGTTGAGGCACTCTGAGTTGTGTCTTGCCCAAGAACACAACACAATACCCTGGCTAGTGCTTGAACCTGGAAAAACGCGATTCAGAGTCAAACATGCTTACAGTGTCTCCCACACTGTAGTTGGTGTCTGTCTGTACTGTATGTCTTGTAGGACAATAATTATTATAGAATGCTGCACCGATCGATGATCAGTCAGTTGTGGAGCTGCAGCGTCTGTTGTGGCTATACAGCCCAATCTTAGAAACGACAGGTCTTGTTGCAGTTACTGCAGATGAAAAGCAGGATCTGGTGGCAGAGCTGCTGTTGTCCTCTAGCATCGTCGCTCTCTCCTCTCTTCCCACTGCTCATTCTTCTTCTGGTCGCTCCTTTGCGCACCAGTCCTGATTATCTGTCTCCAATTTTTGTGTTCTGCTGCCATGGCTTCCCAGCAGAGGTTGTAGGAAACCTTGATGTCGCCAGCCTTCAAGTCACGACTTGACAGTACATTTACATGTATGTGACTCTTTCATACATAACTGCCCTTGGCCTTTGGCTAGCTAATAATTATTGTAATCCAAGTATGATAATAATATTAAACTACAGTTTTATTTGTTTGTAGATATCGCTGTTTGTCATCTCAGCTTGATCTGAGCAGTACAAATCCAACAGTGAACGCGACCAGAATTCTAAAATTAAGTGACAAAGTTGAGCCTGAAAGCTTCCAGTTTGGCAAGACAAAGGTACATAAAGTACATACTCATGCAATTGTCTATTGAATTTATAAAATTAATGTAATTGCATGCTAGGATTGAATTTAAACATGGGCACATGTATCAACATTCAGCTTCTAATTACATCAAATAAATATTGCTTACTTAGACTTATTTTCACCATGTGCCAAAATTAATGGACCTTGCCTAGTGGATTTATTTTCTGATACGACAACCCCTCAGTGATGAGGATTTTGGCCGGGTGGTCAGCAGCTGAGTTGTTAATACAGGGCTGCAAATTATTTTGTTTTCTTGAAAGGACATGTGTCCGACTAAGTCACCGTTTTGGTCGGACAAAACAAAAATGAGGTCGGCCATCATACAGTACTGCTTGATAAGTGAACCTGCTAATCTAATGCATTGTCGATGCAGAGTAAATTATAGTTTGCGTTTAGAACAAAATGTATTATATAACTTGTTAGCATTTGCATTGAAAGGCAAAAAAAATTGACCGGACATAAAATCCAACCACAGTTGGAATTTCATCGGACATTGGCAAATTTTGGTCGGCCATTGTCCAATGTCCGACTGTTATTTGCAGCCCTGTAATAGCTCAGAAATTGGATGCGTGATTGTTGCAGAAATGACCTGCTAGGTGTATGAGTTGGTAAATAATTATTATTATTATTACTATAAAGCTGTCATCGACAACTTAATATTATTAAATAAATCCATTTAACAGGTTTTTCTGAAAGAGGATCTTCATGATTCTTTGGAAGAGTCCAGAATGGCTAAGCTAAACCGCATGGCAGTTGTCATTCAAGCACGGGTAAGTTAGCTCTTGAAAGATACCGTATTTCCTCGAATTATAGCCGGGGGTGATTATTAATTATTTTATTCACTCCAAAAGGGGGTGATTATTCGAGGGAAGGTGATTAATCAAGGGGGGCGATTATTTCAAATACCTTATTTTCACTTATTTTTGCGAGTATCAATTTTCATGGTTTTCGCGATTTAGCAAAAACGCGAAAATAAAGACTATATTTTCGTAACGTTTTGAAGTCTTTGAGCCCCTTTTTCTCAGAAATTGCCAAAATAAAGCCTCGCGAAATACGGATCTCTCAATTTCGCAAAATTAAGTACACACGAAAATTAGTGAGAATAAGGTATAATTACTCTCTGGAAGTGCTAATGTACTAATTAGAGAGCTCAAAAAAAAATTAAAGAGTCAAATGCACAACATTTACTATAGAAAACTATATGCATTAAACCTGTGCTTTTGTAAGTTTTCTGTTATACATGATTGTAATGATTAAATCAAAGCTTGTTTCCAATCCAAGAAGTTAATTTTTAACTTGACAGGGAGGAGGTGAAAGAAAGGGGAGGGGGTTAATTATTCGAGGGAGGGCAGGCGATTATTTCAAATATTTTCACCAAAGGTGGAGGGGCAATTATTTGAGGTGGGTGATTAATCGAGGGACGGCTATTATTCAAGGAAATACGGTAAACTTCAATCTTATGGGAAAAATTTGCAAGGGTCCATTTACTGTGTCATCATAATTATTGTGTGTGTAATTATTCATTCAATTTACAGCAAGGCACCCAAAAGTGTGACCACTTTTAATTAATTCACATTCTTTTGTGCGCATAATACTATTCAATCAGAAGTCAAGATAATTATTCTTCGGCTTCTGATTAGGTAGTCTGCACACACAAAAGAATGTGAATTAATTAAAGGTGGTCACACTTTTGGACGCCTTGCTGTAATATATTTAACAATTAGATTATGAGCTCGAGATTTCTATGATGTGATAGTTGATGAGGCCGTAGGCCGAATCAACTATCACATCTTATAGTTCACCACTAAATTTTCTTTGATTCTGATTGGCTTAAATCGAACACGTGACGTGATAGTGTTCATCCGCGGAGAGACACTGTCAGGTAATAGTGCCCGTCGGGCAAAAAACCCCGGATCGATAGTGCCCGCCTGAGCGAAAAACAACCGTTTTGTGCAGTTTTGAGCTAAACAGTTGAAATAGTAAATTAAAAAAATAGCAAGAAATTACTCTCTATCAATTCTTTCATAACATATGGGCATGCACGAAGTTTGGAACGAAATATTTAATGGCAAATTCCGGTAAATGTACAACAAATGCGAATGAAAGAGCACTAAACAATTTACGGAAAGATCGGTAAACCGACACAAATTCGTCCAAGAAATGACAGCCTGTTTACACCACAAGTTTAAGCTTAGCCTATTCGGTATTGTTACCTTGTATTTCCAAGAGGCTTGTCAATTCCAGCTTGAATCAGCACAATAAATATCGGTTTATACGAAGCTTAAATACGGCAGTTCGTCAAGCGTTTGCCCGCAACGACTCCGTTCAGTTGTCCGCCGTTTGACTTGTAAAATGAATATAATGTTTAGCTCCACACAATTATTTCAGATATTCCCATTTTGTGCTAAATCATTTGCACAATTTTCCAGAATATATGAAACTTTAGAAGAGATTGAGCGAAGAAATAGTCCTGCTTCAGTTTGATTCAACTGACTTGGCGGAATCCGCGCCAGGTTTTTGCCGCCGTTTTTCATACAAATCATACTTCATTTAGACGGAACTGAAAAATCACTCAGTCGATTTATAACTTTTGAAAAAGTAATACCGAAGTTTAACCTAAAGTTTTGTACGTATTTACGAGACAAAAGTTGAAATGCAAAACTATTTTTGAAGCTCCAAGCGTCGCAGTGTGTTAGCCGAATCGAAATAAATAAATTAATGTCGTTTTCAGTTTTAGGCCGGCGCACGGAAAATTTAGTGGTGAACAATAACGACAATAGAGTGTTTTTGTCTCGGAACTATCGGTCTGATAGTTGCTCTTGGAAATTTTATGTTCTAAAAAACTAGCATATAAGCCCTCGAACTTCGTTCTCGGGCTAATATTTGTTTTTTAGAACATAAAATTTCCGCGGGCAACTATCAGCCGATAGTTCCTCGACAGAAACACTCTATTGTTATAATAGAAATTGAGAGTGAATAATCTAATTGTTTTAGTAAAAATCACAACAATTGTCTAGTATTAACTCCAAATTCTCATCCAAAACTTCGGAGAAACGAGAAGAAACCGCAATTTTATAGACAGCCTCCAGCCACTGCACACTAATGGCTGATAGTATACGAGTAGCTCAGCCAATCAGATTGTCTCATTTGCATTAGTATACTAGTAGTCTATAATATAGATTTGAAGCATTTTGTTCAGGTAACTGACACAAACTGATTATTTATTTTAATGTCATTGATCTCCTTACAGTTGCGTGGATATTATGTGAATAGCAAATACCTAAAGATGAAAAAAGCAGCTATTGTCATTCAAAGTAACACACGGCGTCTTTTAGAAAGGTATACATACTGGATCAACTACATACATGTAGCTGCTATAACCTAAAAGAAATCAAAATCTGGGAGATCACCAATTTGGTCTAAAGGTAGCTCTTGTCGACTCCACAAAACAGTGATATGACCCCAAAAAACCTCCTCCAATCCACCCCCACCCCCTCCCCCCTCCCCCCCCCCAAAAAAAAAAAAAGTTGAGAAACATCCGAAATCCCTCCAAAAACATAGCCAAAATATTAAAGCGCAAAACCCTTACATACTTTATGTCAGGAGTATAGGCAGCTATGTTGCAAGTTTTTTAATTCATGCCTTTCATTAATTATTTTTGTAATGTCATCATACAAAATTAAACTCTCCTCACTGGTGTGGATACATTTCTTTTAGTACTTAGTGGCTGGGAGAATTTGTTTAAACATCATCTGAAGATGATTTCTCTTTGGTGATATTTTCCGCCATTATTTATGCATTGGCAAGAGAGGATTGATGTAAGAGAAGCATTCCCCCAGACATTGATAATTTTGAAATATATTTTTAATTTTCAGTTCATAGCTGAGCTATTTTAAGATCGCTACCCGATTGGTCAGTTCAAGTAATGTGATGTCAGAGCCTCGATCAGAAGGAAATAAAAATAACTTTCACAGCATGGTGTAAATCTATTAAACAAATAGATTTCAAACAATTATCATGGGGCACTGCAGGGACTCCTTCTCTTATATCATCCTCTCTTAAAAAATGGTATTGGCTTATAATATGGGGAGAAATTCATGAGATTTTGATATCTCTTGGTGCTTGACATTATTGTTTTTCTTATCTGCTTTTTCCTTTTATTTGGCATGATCTTTATACACATACAATGTACTAATTGCAGCATCCAGGGTTTTCCTTTTGAAATAGAGTTGATGTGGAAGAGTTGAAACACACACGGAGAAAAAATTATCAAAAATTATTCAGAAACTTGGATCGTTTGATAGTGAAAATTAATATTATTTGTTGTCAGTGATAGCATTGTTCACAGGTGGTGAAAATTGCCTGTTGTGTACAGAAAGGAAAAAAAAACTGAGCATATCACTCAGAATTGTGAGCTCAGTCAAATAAATCTATAGTGTATTCTTTTTTGTTAAAAGACCAGCTGAAGGACTTCAACAACACTCAAGCCCTGTCCTAACACCATGTATTATGTTTGGAAAGAAGAGATATTATTGTAGAATTAACATTTTAAATTGTCGAGGTGACTCTTAATTTGGCAGATGAGAACAGCTGTTGACATAATTGACAGCATTGGGTTTGTTTTTTATCCATCTTTAGTTTTCTCCAAGCTCTGAGCAATATTGAAATACCATCTTCTTGCTTTAAAAAAATATTATTATTTACACAGGAATAAATTTCTGAAGGCTAGAAAAAGGATTCATCCTTCTGCAAGCAATTTACCGGATGAAGCAACAGAGGAGAGCTTTTTTGAAGGTACATTAGAGTACTTTACAACTACACTATACAATTTCATATTGATCATTTTGTTGAAGTTCTGTTTTTTGTGTGAGGACATCAAGATTTGAGCTAATAAATTATTAAAGGAGCTGTATCACGGATGTCGCCGTTCGCAATCCGTCTTAATCTTCTCCATCCCCAACCATCCTTGTTCCTGTTTGGTTTATTATCACCTCTTTGGTGTTTTTCTACCTTAGTTAACTATTATTTTGAGGCTCTCTTCAATGCGAAGGTGATTTTGCACTCTGCACAAAAATGACTTAAAATATCGTGACATATAATATATTTGTAAGTTTGAATGGAAACATTTACCAATAACTTGCATAGTTACACAATGTAACTCAACATACGATGTATAGCTTTCCACATACTTTCTACAGGTACAATGTAGCTAACCTTGTAAGCATGCGACTAGAAAAATAAAATCTGTGAATCTAGTGAGGTAATGTTCACAAGCTAGTAGTCCATGCATGGTCAGACTTGGCTAAAATATTGATAAATGTACATGTATATCAATTGGCTCGTAAAGCAAACTTAGACTTTTCAGTAGCTTAAAGGGACACTGTCCTGATTTTAGCATGATTTTGGGAAGCTCAGAAAGATATCTAGATCATAGGAAGTTGATCAATAATGGTTTGATTCTGTAGAATAACACTCGACAAATGACACGAACCCATTAGGAAGTGAGGATGACGAACGACAGCGAGGATGGAAATGGATTGCAATATGGATTTTTGAAAAAACGTCAGGATGTCAGTTTTTCAAAGTTTCAAATTTGGCTCGGAAATCTTTGAAATTTTGCAAAAATTTTAGTTGCAGTATGGAATTTCTTGAAGAAATTGCTTTTTATCATTTAGTTAGAGTTTATTAAGTTCTCATTTCATAGATTTAGGGACCATTTCATGCATTTATAACCGTTTTGAGCAAATACACCGGGACAGTGTCCCTTTAACAGGCTGGTGCTTAACTCCAGTTTCTGAAGTATGAAACAGCTAGAATAAAATTAGAAAACAAAAAAAACAAAAAAACGAATCAATGTTTTTTGTGTCATATTAGCATAATTTGGGACCTATCCTAATATGATTACAAGTCTTTGCCCCATCACAAACCGATGAAAGTTGAAATTTTTTGATTGAAACAATATTATTGTTGGACTAGCGCATCCCATCCAGTGGGAGAGAGAAACAATAATTAAACAACAGTTGAACCTCCACTAACAGAACCTCCTAAAGTGGACACTTGGTCATGTTCCCAGTTACATACAAACACTACATTTTTAACCTGGCATAAGTGGACATCTCTCTTAAAGTGGACACTTTTATCTGGTCCCGAGGGTGTCCACTTACGGGAGGTTCGACTGAATTTGAGCCTTTGCTACAGATAACAGTTAATCACTGCATATATGGCTGCTCCTTATACACCTAGGATTGGAAAATATTTTAATCTTTGGATTTCTCTGTCTGTTTGTACTTACATACAATGATGGTACTTTGTCACGTTTGTTGTATTACAGCTGCAGAATGAGAGGCGCAAGAAAGCGACTGTGCTACAAGTCGCGCCTACTCCACCAGCTTCTCCCCTAGCTCCCTCAGCCGAGGGACTGGTGGAATCAAATGCTCCAGAAGTAGCAGTTAGTATCATTTCCTGCTTCTAAAATTAAAATTTAGAACTGGGCAGTGTACATTTACATTTATTTACATATTGAAGTATGAAACAGCTAGGAGTATTGCTACATATACTCTGATCCCACCTTGGGATGGGATGCAAGTCCATCTGACTGATGTACATGTACATTGTTGTACCACTTAATATGCGAAAACAAACATGTTTTGACTAAAATCAAATTGTGTGGTTCCAGAATATATCCATACCTCCCCACGGAAGGCTTTTTGGTTTGAATCCCCCCTCCCCCAGGAATTTCCAGTTTAGCTTCATACTTTCCTTTAAAAATTTTGGCTTTTGAGACCCCCCTCCCCCTCGGAATTTCCAATGACCTTCCTTGGGGTGGGTATGGATATTTTCTGGAACCACACATTCCCCCAAAAGAATTACCCAAAATATCATATAAACAGTAAAGGAGAATTGTGGTGTTTATCTGAGGACTACATGTAAATAAACATTTGTGTGAAATGTGAAATCAGAGGTGTGAATATCAGAAATGTGAAATTGGAAGTCTGAAATGCGAAAGCAGAAGCGTGAAATGGGAGATGTGACATGCAAAATCAGAAGTATGAAGTGTCAAATTTATCGGAATTGTGAAATGTGAAATAATATGAAGTAGGAAAAACAAAGTGTGAAATTCAACACAATCGTGTTAGTTTTAATATTTGGCTGTGCATATATGGTAATAAATTGTATGTTACTTAATTTATAACAATCTGATATTTTATGCACAAAATAAACTTGGTTATTTTGGACTGGAATATGTGTTAGATAGTCATACTGTAGGACTGGAATTAATTTTTTTCCTTAGAGAAATGTTATTGTAATTAAACTATTAGTTTATTATTAAAATTTAATATAACTATAATAATATTAGTAATAATTATTGTTCACTTAGTTTCATCTTCTGTCAGTGTCTATATAGAGGTACATGTATCTGTGTTAAACTTATTTTTATCATGCCAAGGGAAGGTAACATCTTACTTTTGCTTTTTTACCCAGTATTCAATCTTGGAAATCATTTTTCAGACAATATTCATGAATTATTTATTGTTTTACAAATGTACTTGTATGGCAAGACTTAAAAGGAATATAAATTAGATCATGTAAAATTTGATACTTTTCCAAAAATTATTTATTTTTAAACAAGATAGCTGGTAATTTTTTTACGTGTCATACTAACTAGATTGATGCCTGTCATAAAAAATTTTCCTTATTAATATTATATTTATAAAATATATAAAAAAATTATAATAAGGACATTTTTGTGAAGCAATATTTGAGATTGATTTGGTTATAACACTATAGTCTTGTTTTATGCATTTTCGATAGCTCCGTTCAAAAACTATGTTGTTAGGCATTTTATAATTAGTGGGACTAATTTATTTATGAAATATGTTTCTTGAAGAATGAACAATGTCAATGATAATGTAAAAATTCTTTATAAGCTCATTATAAATATTTTTAAATTCATAATAAAAACATTATTTTCTTCATAAATTATATTTATTTATTAGGGATTTTTTTTTCTTGTTTTAATTTTTCTTAAACCCAGAAGCTCTGAATGCTTTTAAGATTTCAATATAATGGAGTATATTTAATAACTGCTGCTCTTACACCGTCAAATTACATTCCTTGCATCCAGTAGCTTAATTTAACGAAACAGGATTTCAGTTCAGAGAATTGTGAGTAATTTTTGTGGCCTTTGTTGCAATGCCGTTGCTTGTTCTAATCAGACCTGCTTGTACAGGTTATAGTTTTTAGCTGTTTTTGTGAAATAAGAAATCAAGTTCCTATAATTTGAGATTGATTGACTTCCTTGAAGATATGGCAAAAATTTTTAATACTTCCTAAAATTTTGAAGAGTATGTTGCTTTGTCGGGACTCATTCCAAGGTTACCTTAGTACACAATAACTTTTTTACGCTGCAGAGAATCTCTTTTGAAAATATTAAGAAGAATCGTGTGAGTCCTAAAATTATGGGAGCACTAGTGACTCATACATGGACGGTGGAGCAGGATCAGGTACATATTGATTTATAGAGCTTGTTCAGGTTTTGATCACATTTTGATTTGCTTGTGGTGTTCATGTTCCTGGGTTGTGTTTGTTTTGAGGATTTTTATCCATTTGAGACTATTACTAACATTAATTTTGTTTATTATATAATATTAATTTAACATTGATCCATGTAGGCTATAAATCTCCAACTCGTTTGAGTCAACTTTATTCCCTTAAATGATTTTATTAAATATTATTTCATTGAAGCAAACTAGTTAGTACTTTGCTTGTCATCAACGATGAACTCCGGGAAATCTTGAGTGGACAATCATTCGACCGTGCGCTCACAACAGATCCCATAGTAATGCTCAACTAATGGAATGATGTAATGTTTTTAATACTACAATCCATAGTAAATTGTCATTATGCTCAAAATATTTCTGAACATGTATAATTTTACATGAGTGTACACGTAGTTACTATGACTAAACTATGACTATATAATGACTAAAATCATTTTTGTTCAAAACTGATGCTACTGCAACATACTAAAGCCATGAGCTAAATTGGATTTATCAGTATTAGATTTTAATTTTAGTCTAGGATAATTTTAATTTTATTGACAGTATATGATTGTGTGTATTAAGTAGATTGAAAATTGAATTTTTTGATTTTACTTATTCAATAATTTATGACTGGGTAGCCCTATATTTAGGAAAGTAGTTCCTGTTCAGGGTTTTTCCTTCTGTCAGTACTTGTAACTTTTGTATTGACATTAAACTATTAATTAAAAAGTAAAGTGAAGTACTATGGATGTATGCGTCAGAGCATGCAATTCTTATATTTAGAAGGTAAAATATCAAGTGAACTTGATGTCGCTGAATGTTAACATATGTAAGCAGGACTTTATATTAATTTTGGAACTTCAAGAATTTATTTCTAATGATCAATACTTGTGAACCTGAAACTTAATGTTAAATATAACTTGATTGTGCTCATATAAACACATTTATTGAATTTTAATTATCATTAATAATATCAATGTTTTCATGGGAGCTTATTTTTAAGAGAAAAAATGGAATTTGCAGTCAGTGAAAAAACAAATGCTATCTGAGTGAGAACATTTTAAGAATGTTTATAAATATTGGCCTGTTTTTTGAGAAGGTTATCTCTGATGGCAATATTCAGACTACTATGCTACAAAACATGTATTCAGATATCACTTGTGAACTCTCTAAAAAACATGTTTCTCTGCACATTCATTTCAGCCCTTTTATTTCACACCCAAATGGAGAAAACAATTAAATGATTCCAGACTTGTTTACTGTTTTCTTTCATTATGTTGGTTAAAAAGTGGAAGATAAGAATATTAGAAGAATATTTGAATAGGACATTAAGCTTGTTTACTTAATACATGTCTACTGCTGACAGCTCATGCATGTAGCTTATACTGGTATCTTGCATTTATTAATCTTTTTAAAATATTTTCATTCTTGGTAATTCAGTAATATGATGTGAGAAATAACATGTAGTTTTAAAAAACATGATTGCCAAATTTCGAATGTTTGATATTATCTTAAGTGTGTGCTTTTAAATGAAGGAAGCTATATTTGACACATATTTTGAATAAATTTCATGCACTTGATAATTGCTGTGCACATTAGCATAACAGTCTCAAATTCATGCCATTGTTTTGAATGACTTCATGTGCTTAAATAACTGGCTATTGTTGAATACAGCCACTAATATTTCGGCCCCATGTTTGCCGGTGTGAAAGAACTTAAACTATTTAGAGGCCAGTATGGTATTCAAGTCAAACTGCTTTTTCTATCAATGAAGTGCAATTCTATTGGGACCTGATTTCAATGGCCAACAGATGAAAAACAATTTGACTGTTTGGGGTAAAACAATAGCTGGAATCATTTATGAATTTTGAAGTAAGTAAGCCTCGTAACTCTATAGAGCTGCTATATTGGATATTAGCTCACTTATTGTTTGGCTTAATTTTCTGTGAAAACTAAATATTTTCACTCAGTTAACTGAAATTAGGGCTGTTAAACATGGTTTTGTTCCTCAAAACCGAAGTGATAATGCCACTGTTCGTATGCAAACATTTCACAGAATCTTTAAGTTTGTAATTCGGGTATTTTGCCAGTGTGTATGTGGATAACGTAAACAAAAGCTTCTATATGGTGATTCGGAACATATCAAATGCCAGTGAGGTATTTATTAGCGCAGCAGCTAGCTAAATTTGTGATATCTTAGTAACAATTTACCAGTTATTACTTAATATGATGTGAACTTATTATTAATAACGTTTGCATGACAAGATTCATATGTGTGCTTGCATCACTGACTTCAGTGAAGCATGTCCTAAAATATGTACAATGTACATCGTAAATTCCTTCAATCGAATAGTTAGGAATCCTACATCTTTTGGGGAGTCTTTTTTAATAATTATGCTTGCTATTTAGATTATTTAATGTTTCTTTTAAAAGCAGTGTTTGTCAAACAGTTTGTATTATAGTGTCTTCAGCTTGTAAATTTTCATTTTTTGGCTGTGAAATACAACATTGTTCATGTAATCGCCATTGACTTTCTCAAGTTGTTTCGATTGTACCACTCCACTCATTGAATTTCATGTCTTCTTTTGTGGATTCAGCATCAGCGTTTCAAGTTTAGTTCGTTATTGCAGTAAGAAAGACCGTCGTGTTTGTTAATTAAAACATGTGCAATTTGTATTTTTCTGTCAATCAGTAATTTTATTTAGTCATGCATGTCTGTGACTTAATGTGTTTGTGATTATTCTTAATTATTGCACCTAGACTTGTAGTCTTCCTTTTAGCGGCACTTACATGTAGTAATAAGTTATTATTATTGTGCTACGATGACAAGTTCATAGGACATCACTTAATTGATTACCATTCAGCTTTTATCTTCACGTGCATTGAGTCTTGATGGCATTTTTGTCTGATTCTTTTCTAAATATTTTTATTATTTATTTGTAGTTTTTAAAGCACATAATTTTTCCACATAACATTTCTTCTGGTCATCAGTATTTACACTAGTTAAACAATATTATTCTCTGTCTTATGAAAAGTACTAAGATCAATTGCAGCAAGGAACATTCATAATAATAAAAATATAAAATTTTTGATGCTGGCTATTAGAAGAAAAAAACGAATCAATGTTTTTATGTGTCATATTAGCATAATTTGGGACCTATCCTTATACGATTACAAGTTTTTGCCCCATCACAAACCGATGAAAGTTGAAATTTTTTGATTGAAACAATATTATTGTTGGACTAGCGCATCCCATCCAGTGGGAGAGAGAAACAATAATTAAACAACAGTTGAACCTCCACTAACAGAACCTCCTGTAGGCGGACACTTCTCGTAAGCGGACACTTGGTCATGTTCCCAGTTACATACAAACACTACATTTTTAACCTGGCATAAGTGGACATCTCTCTTAAAGTGGACACTTTTATCTGGTCCCAAGGGTGTCCACCTGCGGGAGGTTCGACTGAATTTGAGCCTTTGCTACAGATAACAGTTAATCACTGTGCATATGTGGCTGCTCCTTATACACCTAGGATTGGAAAATATTTTAATCTTTGGATTTCTCCGTCTGTTTGTACTTACAATGATTGTACTTCGTCGCTTTTGTTGTATTACAGCTGCAGAATGAGAGGCGCAAGAAAGCGACTGTGCTACAAGTCGCGCCTACTCCACCAGCTTCTCCAGCTCCCCTAGCTCCCTCAGCCGAGGAACTGGTGGAATCAAATGCTCCAGAAGTAGCAGTTAGTATTATTTCCTGCTTCTAAAATTAAAATTTAGAAGTGTTATAAGGAATATTTCTGGGCAGTGTACATTTACATTTATTTACATATTATTTTAATTGGCTGCCTCTCTAGCTGCTATGGTCATTCCAGGCAGCCAGTACTCTACTAAATTTCCAAATGTTTCTGTCATTCTGTATTTTTTTTTAGTACAAATTAATAAAGATTGTTGTTGCCATTGTGCATGTAGCTTGCTAGCCTGCGTCACAGATGGACTTGACCGCCGGTAATGTCCGTCTGCGAATTAGTGCAAAAATCCTTGTTCTAGACCCCCAACGACGTAACGAAATACCGGAAGGGCTTTTCGAAATCCCCTTTATTCTGATTGGCTATGGTAAAAGGCGTGACAGGCCTGTTCGAAGTTCGTGACATTTGCCGTTCTCTATTGAATTCGGTCTTCTGACCTACTTTGCCCTTCAGGAGTGTTTCTAACGGGCAAGATATGTTGTATTATGAGGAGGATTTTGAAGTAGAATAGCTATAGAGCCTTCGACTGTACTAGTGTTCACTTTAAGAGGTCACGTTTGGTCTCCTACATGTAGCACCAGTCACCAGCCTAGCCTGATTTAACAGATGGTACGAGTTTGTCCGCTTCCCAACCAGAACGGGCTTCTTATCAGAAGGATTTTTATGTCTGAGATTTGGGAAGTTCATGTAATATTATTATTATTTACAGATATTGCTACAGATATTGCTACAGATACTGCTACAGATATTTACAACGCGTTAGTTTAGACAACAAACACTCGGCAAACCGAACAAGGTAGTTCCCATTTAAAACCTGCTGAATAGTTTCTGGGTCTTCCAAGTCCGTGATAGCATGCAATCGCCAGTATACCCATATTGTTGAAATATATAAACTTGGTCCTCCATCAGCGATCGTAAAGGTGAAATCACAACAATAACACTCGATCATATATCAGCGACTGCAACAATCGGGAGACACTGAAACTTGAAAGATCAATAACTTTCCAAAACCTGTGGGTAAATTGATAAACACGTTTTTTCCCCTGGAAGAAAGATTTGATCGCTTCTCGTTGTTCTGGAGTAGCTCCGTTAATTCAAACTGAGCTTTCTCTAACCGCTTCGAAAGCTGCACTCCATTATATCTTCAGTGATATTTTAATACTATTTTTAGGCTCGCTTTCGGCTAGCTTCTGGTCCTAGCTCGCGTGAAATTCCCTTAGCCAATCACAACCAAATCATAGCTAATTGAACAATAGCTTTATGTAAAGGCCAATCACAGACAAGTACTCAGATCCTGGTACGTCGTTTGGAGGTCTAGAACAAGGATTTGTGCACTAATTCGCAGACGGACATTACCGGCGGTCAAGTCCGTCTGCGACGCAGGCTAGTAGCTTGCCAGTACCAGAGTTTGAAGGAAGGCATTTTAGCAGGCAGGCAGGCAAACAGACAGAGGGAGGGTGTGGAGGTGTATATAAAATCTCCAACCATCTTTGATGTGACTGTCTGAGAGTCAGGGCAAATGAGCTATTACAAAGAGGTTGAATTTTAATCAGAGTCATCAAGACTTGGTTTACATTACTACTTTTAATTTTTTTTTAAATTTCATTATAGGAAATCGAGAAACCAATTGTGACAGATGTCACTCATCTTGAGATCCCTGCCGATTTGGCGCTGGTCTTTGCTAACATCCAAGGTAAGGGTACATTACACTATAACAGTGTTCTGCTCAGGGCTGAGATGGTGTAGAAAGAACTAAAACTGCAAGCAAGGGCTCTCTCAGCCATTTGAGGGAGTGGAGTGATATTATTTAATTATCAGAATTTAAAATATAGACTGCAAGCTGCGCCTTAATAAAACACAGAAAAGCCGTGTTTTATCATTTTGCGCGTGTTAAATCTAAAGCACATAAAGAAGTCAAAAACATGTATTATACTGTCATAAAACACTCCAGTTATCTGAGAACACTTGAGAAATATAGAAAACACTCGCCTGCGGCTCGTGTTTTTCTAAATTTCTCTTGTGTTCTCAAATTCCAGTCGTGGTTTATGACAGTTAATACATGGTTTTGGCTTCTTTATTTGTTAAACAAAGACAAAAACTGGGGTTTTATTATTCCTTTGCTCCTTTTATGAAATATATTGTTATTGAAAAAGGTCAGATATGTCTCATATTCGTATAATTGTCCTGGTCAGTAATGCTGCCTTATGGTTTGACTGCCAGTTCATTTGCAATATTATCAATATACAGTCATCTCTTGTTATAGCAGACACCCTCAGGATGTAGTTTGGCGTCTGTAATAGTGAGAGTCTGCAATAGCGGGAATAATTTTCAGTCAAACCTCTATAACTTTTGCTGGGGGAGGGCTGGATTTTTGTCCATAATAGCGGCTGTCTGTAATAACAGGGTGTCCGCAAGGCGAGAGTTGAGTCCTGTATTATGTTAATGAAATTTATGAATATCATTGCAAGTTTAAATTTAACTTTCTTGTTAAATCAGGCTGGTCCTTGGCCCACGGAGCCTCAGTTCAAGAAAACAAAGGAGACATGATTAAACATGATTATGCAACATCAAAGTTACCAGATGACATCAATGACTTTCCTTTCTCCAAGTTTGTCCAGGACCATTTTCAAGTATGTTGGCTGTCTGTCACTCTAAAAATACTGTAATAGCTCCCTGGGGTTTTCTTTTCAAGACCTCTAGAAGGGGACTGCAGGTTAATAGAGAGGGGTCTTATTAGAGACAAGGGCCTCAAATTTTAAATCAGCTAGCAAACCTAAAATTTGCAGTTCCAGAGAATATCCACACCCATGCCAAGGAAGGTCATTGGAAATTCCGAGGGGGAGGGGTCAGTCTCAAAAGTGAAAATATTTAAAGGAAAGTATGAAGCTAAACTGGAAATTCTAGGGGTTGAACCCAAAAAACCTTCCTTGCTGGGGCTGTAGGTATGGATATTTTTTGGAAACACACAAAAGATGAAGGAGAATGTCCAATGTTTATTTCTCATAATTATTTACATGCAATACGTATCCTCAAAAAAGGAACAATAACAAATAAATTAATGTGTGAACAGATAGCTGTAAAAACCTATAGTTACCTCAATAATAACAACTTTATTAATAACCAATAATTTAAACAATAATTTATTGTTTAATTTCATGTTCATAAATTGTCTGGGCTTACTATATTTGGAAGGTTAAGAGAGATGAGGGGCCTATTAATAAATGGAAGTACTATTTATGTATGTACATGTGATAGATACAATATTCACGGCAGATCTGTAAGGCCATTTATAATGGCTTGCCTTCGGCTCGCCATTGTAAATCCCATACAGATTTGACGCGAATATTGTATTAATAGCACTTCCCGGTTGTGACTCAATGGGTTAAACTAAATGTTCATGTTTATCGACTATCTTGGCTATACAAATCATTTTAGGTGATTAAATCGAAGGAAACGTTTATGGAAATCAGGACGAAATCTGTATCCAATTTACAGATAAATTCATTGATTTTGTATTTTCTTTATGAATTATTATTATGACTATAAGTTGTAAGTACAAAATACACCATGTGCTGTTCAACATATAAGTTATGTCCAACAAGGACCGTTTCATTAGAAGCCGGCTACCGGCGGTCTACCGCCACCTACACCTACGTTGCATCTTGCCGCCGCTTACTAATCAAGCCTTCTGGCCTTCTGCGAGTTTACTTATAAGATTTATGAAAGAAAAAATAAATGGCTGTAACAGTGTTAGTCTTTAAACTCCAAACTTCATATAGAATAATCGCAAGATCGTTTAAAATACCTGAGATCTACTGTTATCGATAAAAATTGTCATATAGAGCACTAGATTTGACTCCCAGAATGCTGGAAATTGCATTTCCGAGCTTCTACATTTTCAAAATTTTCCCCTAGCATAAAGGGGCCTTACCGCCACTTCATTAGTCATAGCCGCCTATTCCACCATGGTAAGCCGCTTACTTCCAAAATTTATGAAAACCCCTGGTCCAAGTTCAAGTGATACCCACTGGCTCCTTCTTGTCCTGACCGTTTTAGTTCAACACTTGTGTATTAGTTGATATTGATATAACAGATAAGATCTAACTTCTAAGTATTGTCCTTAAACGTTTTATTTTTATACAAAGTTATGATATTGCTAAGATTTAACAGATATTGCTGTAATGTTACAAATAGTTGTTTGATAATTATGTTGTAGCACTTCTGGTAATCGGCTATTTTTACGATGCATTGATGTTGGGTTCTTCGTGTTCTGTGGCATTCTCAACATGTCTGCAATAATTAGTGCCATAAATGATGTCAATATGTGTGCTGTATACAGTAAATGTCATTTCATTATCAGTATTAATCTACGGCAAAGACGAGGTTTCGCCGCAGCGCGGTGGGTCAATACTTTCAGGCGTCGAGTCAGCTCTGGTACTTGATACCAGTTACGCCATAGCCTATGAATAGGCTCCGTTGTGGTGATGGGGTAAAAATAAAACTGCAAGCGAAGTGAGCTGCGCAAAGCCTGGGAGAGAGGCTTCGCGCGGCTCACTTCTCTCAAAGTTTTATTTTACCCCATCCCCACAGTGGAGCCTATTCGTAGGCTAGTTATGCCACAACATTATTTTGATATTGTCGGTATTCCATGATGGCACAGGTTGAGCAATTGCCCGTTCCGAAGTTCAAAAAGGGACTGGGCACTAGTTTACCAATTGTTCAAATTACGTCATATTAAAAATTTAATCCCATCACCAGTAAGATCGCATGAAAATTAGTAAGTTTACCAAGTTTGGTTATGTTACATTGCATAGTAACCAGGCTGTGAGCTGTCAAAGGTCGCCCAAATTCCATACAAGTGTCTCTAATTCAGAGATGGCGTCCCCCAAATCCATACAAAGTCTCTAATTTTTCTGATTTTTGAAAGCCTTCTACATGGTTGAAATCCAATGAAACAACTGAACCCCAAACTTGGTAAACCGACTAATTTTAATGTGATCTTTCTTGTGATGGGCTCCAATTTTTAATTGAATTTAAATTTAAAAACTTGTCACCAGTCTCCATTTGAAATTCGGAATGGGCAATTATGATGAAAGAGAAATAATCACACTACACAGTCATGCAACCATAAAATAAGTAAATAAATCAACTTTATTTAACAAGGGTCATGTACACTTAACAGTCTTGTGGCTGACATACTTGCAATTCTAACCCTCGGACATTGGAATTTTAGAAGTGTTAGTTTTTAAAGAGGGAGGAAAACTGGAGAACCCAGAAAACCCTTGGAGCAAGGCAATAAAGAACAATGTGACAAACTCAACCCACATGTGACTTTGACCAGAATCAAACCTGGTCTACAATGTGCATTGATGGGTAGAGAGTGTTTTACACATCTCAGGCCAATTTCGGTTTATCAAAATTCTGACTTGAGCTGGGCTCCAAGGCTTGGGGAAATAAAATAAAATAAATCACTTTGAGGTTGAAGGATGAATATAGTTCATTTATTGTGTTTGATTCCCCCAAGCCTCAGCCAAGCCAGAATTTTGACATATCAATAATGGCTTACTGTCCTCACGTAACCACGTAATACCAACAATATAAAATTTTGATTGTCAGGCCTGTTTGTGTGATATAATTTTTGTGTTGTCTTGTTAGAGTGAACAGCAATGGCGGATGCTGAGGGCCCCTTTAAGGAACAGCTTGTTACATATCAAGTATTCTGATAGTGTGATGGCCATTGGTCTCTTCCAGCTGGTAAGCAGTGATCACAATGCCTCCTTTCCTGCAAAGTCAAGTTAACAATACAGGCTTTTAGGACACTTAGAAAGTCAATATTTTAGTAGCCCTTTGCATTGCAAGTTGAAAAGCATTGCTATGTGTATTACCACCTGTGTTGCAACATGTTGCACAAAGTTGCACTTGTGTCTACTTACTTGCAACATTGTTGTGCACTAAAGAGAATGAGATCTTCGCAGTTATATATCAACTTAAGCAGTTGAAAAGAAGGCCTGAAAAAAATTCAGGCTCCAACGGGATTTGAATCCATGACCTTTGCGATTCTGGTGCAAACACTCTACCACTGAGCTATGAAGCCACTGGGAGCTGACCATCAAGTGCGAGTTCGGCCTTCTTTTCAACTGCTTAAGTTGATATATAACTGTGAAGATCTCATTATGATTGTTGTTGATCACGAAATTACAGTTGTACCTCCACTAACGGCCCTCTACAACGGCCACCTCTCTACAACAGCCATACCTTTACTATTATTGAAACCTCTCTGCGATTAACGGCCAGTTAATTTTGCCCCAGGGTGGCTGCTGCAGAGAGGTTCAAATGTACTTGTAAGATATGTAAGAAAGATTTCAATTTCCAAATCCATGCAATAAGAATTACAATGCCAAGATTCCAAGACGGACAAAAAGCTACTAAATAATTAATTAAAAATTTGTACATTAAAATATTAATGTTGTCTTTGAAACAATGAGTCCACTTATGAAATTTGATCGCCATGCCTCAGGGTTCAATCACTGTCCCCTCCTCTCACCTATAAGTGCCAAGACATTAGGATTACTGGATTAACAGGTTTTCTTCTTCTGCTACAGGTTATGCGATTCATGGATGATGAATCTATCACCGGTGCTAAGGAGTTTGCGGTTGGAAACTATTTAGTACAAATGGTGAGTGAATTTGTAATGACGTACAACTGTACTGTAGCTTGTGAGCTAAACTGAGACAGCAGCTGGTCTTGTGTTTTAAATTAAAGGGGCACTGCAATCCATCCTTACCTGTTTTTTTTATATATTTTTTATTGCAACACAAAAGTACTACTTACAATTCACAAATACGTACATCCTTACCTGTTACCATGATTGAAAGAAAACTCAAAAGTGCACCTACAATGCAGATGACAGGAAACCCAACAATACATGTAATGGTTTGATTTTGTAGAACAGGCCCTCATTCCTTGAGGTTGATTTTATAAAAGAATTGGTTTCTCTGGAAAACTGTGATTTGGTGCCAGGAATGTTTTAGTTAGTTTTACATGAAGTAAGTTTTTGTTTCGGCTTTGGAGAGGGTTTATAAGCGGGATAAAGTGGGTGAAAACTGCAGCTTTATTATGTTTAAATAATTAATCTGATTGGAATCACTTATCACAAGTGAGGGAAAATCACTTTGGAATTCTCCCAAACTCAGTCCTCTATGTTTTCTTTTAGTTGTCTTGAATACAGTAAACTCTCTCTTTAGGCGGACACTCTTGGGACCAGCTCTAGCTGTCCACCTTGTAGAGGTGTCCGCCTTAACGAGAGTTTAGTTGCAGACAAAGGAGGGAAATTCGGCCGGTACCAGCCAGCCAACAATGTCTGCCTTAGAGAGGTGCCCACCTGCCTTGAGAGAGTTGACTGTAACAGTAAACTCTCTCTAAGGCGGACCCCCTTGGGACCATCTCTAGCTATCCGTCTCATCAAGAGTTTAGTTGCAGACAAACAAGTAAAATTTGGCCGGTACCAGCCAGCTACTGTTTACCTTAGAGAGGTGTCCATCTTGTAATGGTGTCCGCCTTGAGAGAGTTGACTCTAATTACTGTAGTTGTCATGAAGCATGTACAATTTGTTGTTGTCTCCTCAGGGCATTTTTAAACCTGAACTGCGTGAGGAAATGTACTGCCATCTTTGTAACCAAACTTGGGGAAACTACTCTGATGCAAGCAATGAACGAGGATGGCTTCTTCTGGCACTGTTTCTATGCTGTTTTGCTCCGTCATCAAGACTCTACAAGCATTTACTCAAGTAAGCTGGGATTTTATGTTATCAGTATTGAAGGGGCGTGGCCAAACGAGTCAGGGTTGACTTCGTGTTGTGTTCTTGGTCAAGACACTTTACTTTCACAGTGCCTCTCTCTCCACCCAGGAGTTTAACTGGTTTACAGCAAATTTCTGGGCAATCTGCCTATTGTGCTGTGAAAGAATGGTAGTCTAGTGGTTTTGCTTTGTACTTGAGGTCAGGTGGTTGTTAATGTAGAATGTCTTGGGTAAGACACTTTACTCACACAATGCCTCTCTGCACCCAAGGAAGGTGGCATAAATGGAAAACCTCTGTAATTCGTTATTTTTACCAAGCTGACAACTGTTTTATTTCCGTTCACCTCAGGTACGTTTTCTGATCAAGCATTCAACGGCTATAAAAAGCTATTGTCAGCATAAGATGCTGTGCTGGGATATGAGTGGGTCTGCTGTGGCACGGTCACACCCTCCCTCTCTGTTAGAATGGCAAGCAGCAAAGGCGAGAGTCGGACATGGCTGTGGAGTGTCACTTTCCTGATGGTAAGGAACGAACAATTCTTGATTGCCGTCCTTTTCTGTGAACGTATGCTGCTTTGTCTAATTTAAAACCAATGGTCAGAAACAAAAGATTTTCTTTTAAAGGAGCTACGTCACGGATGGCGCGTCTTGAAAAAAATAATTGGCCATTTTTTTAAAGTTCGCCATTCACAATCCGTCTTAATCTTCTCCATCCTCAACCATCATTGTTCCTGTTTGGTTTATTATCACCTCTTTGGTATTTTTTCTACCTTAGTAAACTATTATTTTGAGATTTTCTTCAATTAGAAGGTGATTTTGCACTTCGCAAAAATGACTTAAAATATCGTGACATAGCTCCTTTAACATTTTAACAGCTGAAAAATGTGCCCTGTTAACTTGATCTACAATACATGTACCAATAACAGGCTTAGAATCTTGATGTTTGTTATCTGAGTATCCAGGGTTCCAGATAAGTTTTAAGGCAAGGTGTCAATGAGGAATTGCAACACGTCAATAGATATGAGTCAAACCAAAAATCATCACAAGTTTGCCATTAATTTGTTAGGTCAGCTATCTCACCTTACCAGGTTTTTGAGCCAAGACCCCTCTCTTATCTGGAATACTGAGTATCAATTTGAATGATGTCTCATTTCCTAATACAGTAGAACCATTCCTGTGCAACCACTTGTAGTAAGCAACCACCTCTTGTAAGCGACCAGATGTGAAAGAACCTATATTTCTATCTTGGAGTCAAACCTCTTGTAAAGCAAGCACCTTTTTAAAGCTATTATCTTTGTGTGTCAAAATGGGTGGTTGCTTATGGGAAGTAAAGAAACCTATTTATATACCGTGAACTTTCTCTAAGACGGACTCCATCGGGACCGGCACAAACTGTCCGTCTTAGAGAGGTGTCCGCTTATAGAGAGTTTAGATCATGGACTGAAAAATGGCGCGCAGGGACCAACACCAAGTGTCCGTCTTACAGAGGTGTCCGTCCTATAGAGGTGTCCGTTAAGAGAGAGTGGACTGTACAGCTGGTTTTTTTCCTCTTGTGTAGGAGAACGTAGGACAGCAGAAGTAGAATCTTGTACAACTGGAGAAGAACTCGCTGAATTAATACTCAAGGACAGGTGAAAATAACTTTAATGCTCCTTTTAAAGCAAGACTATTTTTTTCCTGCTTTGATTTCTTTATCTTTTTATGTCATATCGAAGAAAGGGAGAACGGTGGAAGGGTGAAGGTTCTGTTTACCTTTTCAGTCCCAAGCTAAAAATATTACTTCCTCTTACAGGTGATACGTCAAGAACAATATTCCCTAGTTGATCATTTTCTTTATTCTCATCACCTGTCTGATTGCCACTGTAGTGATATTGTAATGAGAACTTAAATGTTGATCAGTTGGGAAATTAAAAGGATTATGATACTCACTTCATTCTGATCAAACACGTTTCTTTAATTGTCATTCTTTATTCTTTAAAGGAGCTATGTCATGATATATTTTTTTGCTATGTTGAAAGTTACCTTCAAATCGAAAGAAACCTCAATAATAATTCATAAACACAGAAGAACACCAAAGAGGTAATAATAAACCAAACAGGAACAAGGATGGCCAAGATTGGGGAAGATTGAGACGGATTACGAACGAAAAACTTGAGGAAGTTTAGGCCATGACGTAGCTCCTTTAACCCTTTCACTCACAGAGTCAAGCCTTGAGTCAATAAATGTGGTTGTAACCTTTAAGTCTGTGGATGAAACCCTAGTGTGTGACCATTCAAATGAAAGCTATAGTACTTTCATGTGGTACTGTTTATTTTTGACAATTTTGCAAAATGAAATTCAAGATTTTTCCTCAGTTTTGAATTTGGCACTCTTGGGAGTGAAAGTGTTAAGGAAGCTCTGTGTACACCTTTCTAAAACAAAATCCATCTGATTGAAATTGATTTTCTTCTTTGTGTTTTTAGGGGCATTGATGATCCAAAAGGATGGAGCGTTGATCTGGAGAGCAGTGACTGGCATTGTTCTCTTGCAGGCAGAGATTATGTTCTTGATCTGATTTCTGAAACTGGAATACCCACCTGCCTTTCCTTTGTCTCGATCCTCATCACTGATGACAGTTAAACCAGGACACGGTGTTCCAGAAAGTCAACTGAAGACACTATCCAAGTAAGTGTTCACAATAAAGAAAGGAAATTGAACATCTCCTTGCTCCAATTCCCCCATCATTCGTTCGTTCGTATGTGCATGCGTTAGTTTGTTTGCGTGCTGCGTTCGTTCGTTCATTCATGCATGCGTTAGTTCGTTCGCGTGCATGCTTGCGTGCGTGCGTCCGTTCGTTCGTTCGTTCATGCGTGCCGTTCGTTCTTGCATGTCCGCATGCATGCATAAATGCACATACAAATGTGTGCATTCCTTTGTTCATTCTTGCGTGCGTGTGTGCGCAGTGCCCAGTGGCAAACAGGGTTTTCAGTCACCCAAATCACGTGCCTCAAAATCCCGCCATCCCTCTTATCTTTTTCTCTCATTCTGTCTAGGTTTTATTCCTTCAGTGCTTCCACTAATATCCCCACTCCTAAGTGAATGGTGTCTTCAATTATCACAGGAAATAAGTTATAAATTCACGTATCTTTTTGTTTTTCTTCCCAGCCTTCACATGCCGCAAGGTCGCGGCAAAAGCGTTGCAGAAATCGCCCCACAAGTTCTCCTTTGTTGAACACCAACCTGCACCTTCATCACCGTTACACACACAGCGGGAAGATGCGTTAAGTGCAGCTACATCAGCAAGATTCGCAAACGTCAGTTCTCAGGGACAAGCAGAGGACTACCTCGTTCAGAGATCGCGCTTGGGAAGCAACTCTGTTTATGTCGAATCAGCCCCACCCGCTCCTCCCTTTCCTCAAGTGTTTATCCCACCAGCCCCTCCACCCCCACCAGCGTTTGTTCCACCACCCCCTCCACCACCGCCGCCAGTGGTACCCCCGAGTGAGCGAGTGATTCTGAGACGAAAGCCAACCAAGAAAGACAAAGACCGAAAGAAGAGGGACAGTGGCAGTCCACAGCTGTCCATGGCTGAGGTTGTCGCGAAGGCACGGAAAATGCGCGAGCAACGTGAACGAGTTCTTTTCTACTGGTAGCGGTGGTGCAGCGCCACCACATCGGGCGGCAAAGAAGCCTCTGAAGACCCTTTTGAATCCGCGATGCAGGCCCGTGTGGGACAGCTGAAGAGCAGGCGCGTCGAGGTACAGCAGGCACCACGGCAGGAGGAAGATAGCGAACTGATGAGAGAGATGCGAAAGAAGGCGCAGCGAGCCAGTCGGGCATTTGTTGAAAGCGAGAAACCTACACATTTGTCGGTCGATGACAATGTATTTTTTCCAGAAAATGACAGGAGATCTTCAAGAGATAATTCTTCAACTTCTAGCAGAGAAAGCTGGAGGACAATGACTCGCTGCAGTCATTAGAAAACACAGAGAGACTAGAATCACCAAAACAAGTCAAGGATTTTGTGGACAGTTTATTTGACCCGGTGCTTTCACAAGGAGTGGAAGGTTTATCGGATGAGGTAGCGCTACAGGGAAGCTTTTGAAAGGCGGAGGAGGAGTGAATCAGCCAAACACGGCAGCGGCTAATGCTTCTGCTGCAACAACATCTACAGCGCCGGCTATAAATGGACATCCGACAGGGCAGGCTCAAACTCAAGGGAATGGGTATGCTGTGCACCCTACAGTACAGGCTCATGGAAATGGGTATGCTGTGCAGGGTCAAGGGAATGGGTATCCAGGAATGATTCAGGCAAATGGTTTTCCAGGAATGATGCCCGGTGCCCCCATGTACTACAGTATGCCACAAACAAACGGACCCCTTATGGACTCCCTCATGCAAGTAATGGACCTGTCATGGGTGCTGCCATGTTCCCAGCAACCAATATGGATGCTGCTATGCTAGCAGCTCAGCAGCAGGTTCTTATCGAGCGGCTGATAGCACAGCAAGCACTTCTACAACAGCAACAGACTGTAGCCTCCCAGAAGCAGCAGGATCAGCTGTTAATGCTGGCGCAGCAGCAGCAGTCCTCAGTTGGAGCAGATGCAGCATATACTTACGGCGAGTCAGTCTGCAAGCCCCGCAGCAGTTGGATAATCAAACGGCAGATGCTTCCTCGTTTTCCACTACAAGCGCTGCTACGAACGGCCATGTCGTGAGCCACAATGGAGAGACCACAGTTGAGGTTCCTTCACCTCCTCTTGAGTTTTCAGACGTTGGGACATTCCCTGCCGCCTCATTCACCCCTCCCTGTTCCTTCACCTCTGATACTCATCCCCCCTCGTTCATCATCGTTACCTCCACCGCCACCACCCATGCCAGAACAAGTCTCGTCTGTTTCAGAGGCGTTTCCACCTCCTCCTCCCGCCATTTCCGAAGACAGAAATGCTGCTTTGGATAATGTAGATGCGCCTCAGAGACCAGGGCTGACGAGGCGAGTTACTGACAAGGTGGCGCTGGCTGTGGCTGCTTTGGAAGGGAATTCTGGAGCGGAAGAGAGCCCGCGATCTCCTGGACCAGCATCACCTCTCAAACACACAGACAGTTTTAGTTTTGTCATAAACACTCCTGCGAGAAGAGAGAGTTCTGCAAAGGAAAGGCCAGACTTACACAAACGAGCTTCGTCCGCGTTAGGCTTTGTTGTACTGTCGGACAAACAGAACACAACTATCCTCCATCCCAGATCTACTGGACCGTATTTATCGTACAATCATGCAAAGTGGAAATTGAACATTCGTAAAGAGGTAAGTTGGTATAGATGTTATTGAGTAAGATGTAGAATATTGTCTATTAGTAAGTTCTCTTTATTCGCATGTGGACTGAGACAAAGTCGAGGTCCACGTGTGGAATGAAGAAAAGAACGAGGACAATATTCTACATCTTTTTGTTATTTTTCTAACGTCGAAAACGCCACCCAAAAAGGTTAACGTGGGTGAGCGGAGCAGATGAAAAAATCTGGTTTGCTCTAGCAACCAATCAAATTGCACGATTCGATTCACCTAGGACCGTACGTGGAGCAGAAAAATAGTAAAGACAATATTATTTATCAACTTGAAGTTGGCCGTGTGACGAAGAAGGACTAAAGTCGGCACACTACACGAGGGGAGAAGTCCCTGTAACAAGCGCGTACACACAAGGAGACGTGTCCCCTCGTGTGCGCCAACTTTAAACGCTCAAAACGTTTCAGCTTTCCAGATTCTGTAAGATTCAAGTTGGTAATCAACTAAGTGTTTTCATTTGACGCAGCAAAACAGTTTCTTTAGAAACCAATCATTTAAGTTGATAAACACTGCTGGTGCAGATGCACAGTTAACTCTCTGTATCTCTAGAGTTAACAAAACTTGTCATACTCATTGACGAGGTCTTGTGTTCTTTTTAACATTCCAGGTTTTCTCGGCCGATGAGAAGGTGAATAACAATCTGATGCAGCGGTTGATATTTTTGCAGGTCAGTGTACAGTACTTGAGCAGTGCAACAGCTCTGCACGTGCGTTATACTTTCATCTTGGTACATTTTCATAGCCGTCCTCTGCAAAACGACAACGTAAAATTATTAAATTCTGCGTATTCTGGAGAACAGAGAGATTAAGTACCCCGTTCTACGGCAAACGTCAGCCTACAGTTTGACTCTCTTTACTTTTCCCCAAATCGTTGAATAAATCCATCAGAAAATAATTCGCACGTTCACGACAAACTCAAACTTACTCACTTTCCGTAGAAATGGCAGACAGCAAGAGTTGGATTTTTTGCCGTTTCCGGAAAAGAAAACGTGTTGCTTAATCTCTCTAACGTGAACCACGACAGCGTGTTTCATGTTTCTATCGTTGTCTTTACATTTTCAGTTGGAGGATAGTTTTTGACATGGATAGAAACACTGAATAGATGTAGATAATATTATTATTTTTAATTGACGTTGTCCTCGATGTCGCCGTTGCGATTGTAAGAGGTTCGGCCTATTAATGCCATTTTCGATACTCAGTGCCTGCTCGTGATCAAGCCAAAGGGATACGAGACAGAGTTAAGCCGATTCGGCAAGAATAGACCATTTTTACAGTTCTGTGAAATGTAACCAAGCCTCTGTAATGGAAGCGAGGTTAGGGGTGACCATGAGATGATAGAGATCAGAAACTAGTTAACATAAGAATAGAATAATTTACATTTGAAAAGAAGGAAGGTTTGTATCACAACAAAGTCACCTCCAGCCTCACTTCTGTCCAAAGGCCTGGATTCTAAGCACACAACTGTAAAATGGACTATTGAGTGTTTTTGAGTTTGGACAAGAGATGTCAACTCACGTCGATTATCATCTGCGTGTAGTCAAATGAGCCGAGAGTACGCGAGAGTTGACGTTTGCCTCCGTATTAAATGAGCGAAAACTCTTGTCGACTCTCGTGACAATTAGAGTCGATATACTAGTTCGAGTCGATAAGAGTTTAGCAGTCAAATGAGTGCGAGCGTTTTGGACTCTCGTGAACTCTCGCCAACCCTCGTCAAGTCTCTGACAACTCTCGTCAACCCTCGTGAACTCTCGGTCAAACCCTCGTCAACTCTCGGTCAACCCTCGTCAACCCTCGTGAACTCTCGTCAACTCTCGTCAACTCTCGGTCAACTCTCGTCACCCCTCGTGAACTCTCCGTCAACTCTCGTCAACCCTCGTGAACTCTCCGTCAACTCTCGTCAACCCTCCGTGAACTCTCGCCAACCCTCGTCAAGTCTCTGACAACTCTCGTCAACCCTCGTGAACTCTCCGTCAACCCTCGTGAACTCTCCGTCAACTCTCGTCAACCCTCGTGAACTCTCGGTCAACTCTCGTCAACCCTCGTGAACTCTCGGTCAACCCTCGTGAACTCCTCGGTCAACTCTCGTCAACCCACGTGAACTCTCCGTCAACTCTCGTCAACCCTCGTGAACTCTCGGTCAACTCTCGTCAACCCTCGTGAACTCTCGCGTCAACTCTTGTCAACCCTCGTGAACTCTCGGTCAACTCTCGTCAACCCTCGTGAACTCTCCGTCAACTCTCGTCAACTCTCGTCAACCCTCGTGAACTCTCGGTCAACTCTCGTCAACCCTCGTGAAACTCTCGTCAACTCTCGTCAACCCTCGTGAACTCTCGGTCAACCCTCGTGAACTCTCCGTCAACTCTCGTCAACCCTCGTGAACTCTCGGTCAACTCTCGTCAACCCTCGTGAACTCTCGGTCAACTCTCGTCAACCCTCGTGAACTCTCCGTCAACGTCAACCTCGTGAACTCTCGGTCAACTCTCGTCACCCTCGTGAACTCTCCGTCAACTCTCGTCAACCCTCGTGAACTCTCCGTCAACTCTCGTCGACTCTCGTTCCCATTTCAACCCTCGGGGCTTCGGCATCAATTTTTAATTTAGGCCGATTTTTTACTTACTTGTGGTTTTACAACTTGCAGATCCTTCGTGATTCTTACTCTAACTGCTGTTGTAGAATGTCCAAAGAGGACTGCAGAAGAATGCAGCTTTTACTGCGTAAGTTAGTTAATCAAAACTGGTTTGAAGAATTTCAAACCACTGTATGGAGTCCCTCATTGCTTCAGACTGACCTCTTTGGCTTTTGCGGCGTTGTCAAACCACTATCTGATACATTACTAAAAATGTAGAATTTGTTCAAAGTTTAATTATTCGTTTTGTTGTATTTTTTGCAGAGAAGTATGGTATAACACCAGAGAGGCCCCTCACTCAAGTGTCCCGGTAGAAGACATCATTATTGAGGCCGCCAGACAACTTCCTCTTTACTTCAGTAGATTCTTTGTTGTTAAGGTATATTTTAGGTCATCGTGTCACTGTTTTATTTCCACGTCCTTCATGGATTAAGTTAACTCTTTTAAACAGTCCTGACCTTGAAATATTAATATTTATTCTTCTTAGACTTCTCACCGTTGGATATGTTAATTTTGTAAAAACGACATTTCCAAAGTGTGAAATACAATGTTTTCCGGGTACTAACACTCCTTTAAAGAAAATTAGGTCCCTGGGGTGAGGACCGCAAGGACTGTCAAAGATTGTAAGGTTTCTCGGGGGCTTCGTGCGAAACAACTGCTTCAAGCGAAGCCAAACTGATTAGCGATCTACGAGGTCAGCCCTGAATGTTCTGTATTTAATCGATAACGTCACGTGATGGCGTCACGTATCTGAGAAGTCGTTACAAGTTTAAACATTGGTACATTTGTTATACTCAGGGTCAGAATGATTTGCCAGACGTTCATTACTTGGCTGTTTCTGAACACGGTGTCAAATTGTTGAAGAGAGAGAAAATAACAGATGAACTGGAAGTCACGAGAAGCATTCCGTAAGTAACTGTTCACTTTAATATCTCCTCTTTCACTTCTCTAAGCGTATTATTTTAAAATTGTAGAAGAACGAGGGTGGAATCCCGTCTCAGAAGATTGACCGAGCCCACGGTTTTTGTTACTGAAGTTTGCTAAGCAACATGAATGACGTATCCTTACTCGCGAGTGCTCGCGCTGTCTCTTGATTGGACGATAACATCGGAAACTCTACAAGTGCTTCAATGATATTTTTTGAAAACTGAACTTGTCCCCCCAATGCAGTTTATAGGATTTTTTTCGGCGGCTTCAAAACTAATTGTTTTGTGACTTCGTGACATTCCAGGTACACAGAATTGTCAAGTTGAAGGCAGTGAAGGATAAACTGACCCTGACGCTCACAAAGGAAGTACAAAGTTGTTATTCATACAGAGAGGGTTAGTTTGCTTACTTGTACTTTGCACAGCAGTTCCTTATCTTTTCATATGTTAGAGGGAGGCGGCGTGGCCTAGTGGTTTAGCGAGCTGGAATTGAAATCTGGACCTCCCTGGTTCAAATCCTCCACAATGCCACTAGCTGGATTTGTTCGGTATTCCTGAGTTCATTTCTCCTCGGCTGCGCTTTCAAATAGATCAGTAAAAAACTGGTTAGCCTCCCACCAGTTGGGATGATTCTTAACAAATTTTGTTGTTCAACTGAAATAATTGGCCAAATTTGTTTGTTCATTTATAACAATGTCCACAATTAGCCACAGCAGTGCATACACACCAACACTACATGAAGTCTTGTTTGCCGCCAATTTGATTCAGGGTCATGGTAAAATGTGGTCCTCTGATTCTGAGTCATTGAACATCAATAAACAGAAATTGGTAATGATCCAGACTAAAAAGGGGCTCAAGTTGTAAAACAAAGATCTCCTGTAACTTAAAAAACGCCCTTGAGGGTCTTCAGTAATATTTCATCCCCCCCCCCCCCACCAGACCCCAGAATGTCAATATTATAAATCAGATGGATAGAAAGTATTTATTTTATTTATTGCAGGCTACAGAAGCAAAACAGATTATTGACACTATCTACGACATTTAGAAAGGTAAATGTTCCTTTCACTTTATTATTGTGTTACAGTTTCGTTGTTGCTATCTTAAAATCGTGTTTACGTAGCCTCGTACAAAATGACGACACAACCAATCAGAGCGGACCAATTAATCTAAAACAATGTTCAGTTTTAGGAAGTGAAATATGTGCGAGCTTTGTACGATCACGTATCTCCCGAGCCTTCACTTCTTAACTTCAAGAAGGGTGATGTCATCAAAATCGTTCCTAAAGATGATCTGGAGGAAGGTTGGGTCTATGGCATCTTCAACAACCATGGTGGATATTTTCCAGCTGATTTTGTCACACACATTCAAGAGGTATCGTACTGATTTTGCTCTCGTAAACTGATCTAGATTTTTTTAAATCAACTTTGTAGAAGAAGATTTCATCACTTGCTATGTAACAGGTTTTGTCTTACACCTTGGGTCACCTTCTCCATCCTCAACCATCCTTGTTCCTGTATAGGTTTCTTATTTATTTACCTCTTTGGTGTTTTTCTACCTTAGTAAACTATTATTTTAGGCTTTCTTCAACTTGAAGGTGATTTTGCACTTCGCAAAAATGACGGCTTAAAATATCGTGACATAGCTCCTTTAAACTTCAAGATCAACCAAGAGTTGATATTCTCTCTATCTTGTTGTTGTTGTTGTGTTGTTGTTGTTGTTATGATGTAACTATATTTTCTTCTCATTGTCTTTCTTTTTATATCTTGTTCTTCCATCTTCTAAAGCTGTTTAAACCCAGGCTGAATGGCAGAGTGCTCATTGCTCTCGACAGACGTCGTTCACTTCCTGAACACAACTCTAACCTGCAATCTTGTACTTCTCTCGAACCTTCAGTATGTGCTCTGCATTCTCGCTTCTCGTATTTCATTTCTGTGCAGTGGAGTCCCTACTTACCACGCTGTACTATTGTGGATGTCTCCTATTTCCCTCCTGCATCAGAAGGGAATAGGAAAGCTAAAGGTCTGCGTGCCGGCTACTTTTCTTTGGCACGGCCAATTATTCAGTCCTTTGAACAAACACCATACCACCCCTGTTAACACAGTCAGAGGAATCAGTTTGGTTGACAGTGATTAGCGAGATTCCACTTTATTTCATCAAATTCCGTTCCATTCAATTAGTAAATTTATTAGCTTTCTTTATTTTATCCAAAACATTACTAACATTGAAATAAGCAGCTTGCCTTTGCAAAAACTCTTTTGTTTTGTTTTTTACAACAAACAAATTGTCTCTTTTCAACGCGAACAAATCGTCTCTCCCCACAAAAGGTTTTTCCAAAGTGACCAGCACAATAGCTCTGCACGTGCGTTATGTACCTTGCGTACGTTTCTTAGGCCGTCTGCTTTGGAAAAAACAACGTGACCAAATTCTACTTTTTTTGGAGAACGTGAAACCAAGACGGCCAATTCTCCACATTTCTATTTGGAATTAACGTAGGCTTCTGAGTATAATTCTGACACCAATAAATAAACTGAATACATCTAGAGATTCGCGAGAGTCTTGAGGAATGATAAATTAATTTTTTAACCGACGTTGTACAGTATGCGGCTTCGCCATTGTGGTTTCTTAAACTCTGTACTCTTTTATTCTCTCCTCGCCACGTTCACTCTCAGTAGAAATTTAAAACTGAAGTTGAGAATAAAAAAATTAAATACTGTAGGAGTAAATAAATAAATGTGTTGTTTGCTGTTTAGGACCCTCAAGCTGTGCCCGCGGTACGTCCCAGTAATCCTAGTGAAAGCGGCTTCTGTGGGAAGTTTGCTGAGTCTAGACTCGGACGGGCCAATGTCTGGTGATCTGCGCAGCCGAGCAGGCAGTGTCAAGTCCACCAGATCAGACAAATCGGAATATGCCTCCGATAAAACACTCCATGATGGAGTTTGCGATGCATTACTTCAGACATGGAAGGTAAGTAATCTCACCAGATCACATCTAAATTCTCCTTAATTTTTCATACATTTTCTATGATAAAGCTTGGTGAGAATTTGGTTTCAACCCGATTTCTGTGAGATGATCAGGTTCTTCTTTCTCATGACCTGAGGAATTTGTTATGAAAAAGGTGAGAAGTTAGCATGCTGAATCACTGTTGGGGATTAGCCGGATATGAGCGGGATTAGCTCGGTCATGAGTGAGATTAGTGCGGTCACGAGCAGGGGATTAGCCTGAGTTTTACGAGTGAACGGATTAGCCAAGTTAAGGTAAGCTGCGGTCCTAGAATATCGTACACACGGTTGTAGAATCTGCCCACCTATCAATTGAAGAATTGTTATCGAAGATTTAAGCCACAATAATTGATGTTATGAAGGGCATAATAATTGTAGATTTAAGTAGGAAGAACGTTCCTTTAAATACACACTTCAAAAATGGAGAAAATAAACCACGTAACGTTCGTTCTTGGGGATGTTTTCACCAGATCCAGTACTCATAATCTTGGCTTTTATCCTTGTTGAACACATAAAGGGGACGACTATCTATTCTAAAGTAGAACTTGAATGAATGCCCCTGTGATCATTTTTCACGCACTTCTCAAGGTTTCAACAAGTTTCTGTTTGTTATTTTTTGCAGAGACGCTCTGGTACGAGGCGAGGATGGCACCATCCGGGTTACAGTGATGGGTACGGAAGTGGGAACTCTAGGGAAGAGCGCTCCAAAGGTTGGGTACATCGTGTAATTGCACTGAGTACAATGAAGGTTTGCTTCGAAAATTACTAATTCAAAACCACTGTAAAGTCGTCTTGCGAGAACTGTTATTCACCAATCAGTCCTCTAATCTCGACTTTAATCCCTCGTTGACACATAAAGCATGGGACCGAGATCTTATTGCTAAGCAGTAGAACTTTATGAATGAATGCTGAATCTATTTTCAGCTCTCTAAGGTTTCAAATCAATGTTTCTGTTTGTATTTTTGCAGAGACGCCTCTGCGTACCGAGGCGGAGATGGTCTTTCTTTTTGAATATTTGCACCATCCGGTGCAGTACAGTGCAAGGTAGGAGGAACTCTGGAGATCGTCCAAAGTTTGCTGAACATCGTAGTAATTGCCACTGATAGATTGCTACAAAATACTAAATTCCCTGATCTGATTTTTGCCAATGTGTATATGTAATTGTGTGAAGTTATTTAAACTTTGTCGCGTTTGTTTACACTAAACAGGCGATGTAATATAAAAGGAATAAAAACGGCTGAAGTGGACGATGGATTGGAGCGGTATTAGCTGTGAACTTGCTCAAGTACAGATCAGCGTGAGTTGATATTCATATCTTGTGTTGCATTTGTTAACTCCCCATACATATTTCAAGACAGGTTTTCTCGCTTCTGTGCATTGCTCACATAGTTACGTGTTTTCCTCCCGCGTTTGTCACTGTTTACTTCCTGCCCTTACCATTGGTTTAAATGTTTTCTCCGCGCTCTGCCTGTATTGGTCTACATGTATTTAACCCGCGCTTACCACTAGTCCATGTTTATCCCGCGTTTTAGTCAACTGACGTTACTTCCTGAACCCTTACCACCTGCGTTAAATGTTTTCCCGCGCTTGCCTGACTGGTTACGTGTGTTTATCCCGCATTTCCCCTACTATGGTTACATGTTTTCCCGCGACTTACCGCTAGTTACAGTTTTCCCGCCGCCCGTCTTGAATAGTTTAAATTAAGTGGTTTGTCATATCGTTTTCTTTGTGTAGGTTCCGAGTCTTCCCCCAAGCATCACTTGTAAGACTTGAATCCGCACAGCTGAATAAATTAGCTTTGGAAACTTTCCAAAGTAAGTTGAAAGTAAACTTTTCCTACAGTAATAATTCAAGATTCAATATACAAACTAGTCCCGTTGGCCCTATTGAACCCTAGTTTATTAATTGCAACCCGTTTCAATCTTCATTACAGTTTCTTAGTATATCTTGTGCTTTCTACTGTTTCAAAGCATAATTAAGAGATTTCGTCCGATTAAGACCAGTGTGTGTAGCGTGGTCTATACACCACCAGACTTCATTCAGACAGACCAGCTACAGTCTTTGTCTGTGAGCAGTGCCAACGAGACTGCCATTCACGTGTGGGGACTGGCTAACAGTCATAACAGACGTTGCCCAGCGTCAGCTAATCTAGAGCGCTGATCCAATGGTCACCAGGACTGCAGGAAGCCTACCTACTAGACTACTAGACTACTAGACTGTCTATAGCGTGGGCTAGCCTCTGTGTTATGAAAATCAATACTATTATAACAAGTTTTTCTTCTCTCTCTTAGCGATCATGAAGTTTGATGGGAGACTCACCCTTGTCTAAACACCAGAAGGAGACAGAGCTTGTGTTCAACTTGTTGAAGGTTAGTTTAAATATGTAATTTTGCCGCAAACCCTGGTCAAACGGCGCATGATAGTCGATGATAGTTTAAGAACTCAAATTCTCCCCTAACTATCATGAACTATCATGCACCACGTGGTCAAACGGGAAAAACTATCATCGACTATCATGGAGCGATTTGAACATGTTCAAAGTGAATGATAGTCCATGATAGTGCATGATAGTTGGTGGTCAAATGGGAGCGCGAGTTTCAACAATCATCGCCTATCATGGACTACTACGATTATCAGTTGAGTAAGGCGCGCGGGAAGTTTTGGTGACAATGTTTTCACGTTAAAACTACGTTGTTGCCATGAGCAACTGGCTAGGTTTCTAATGGTAACCCAGACTTTCTCTCTGTTACTGACGTCAATGATAACAAAGCGTCAGCGACACACAGGTTACCATTGGAAACTAAGTCAGTTGCTCATGGTAACAACGTAGTTTTAACCTGTAAACCTTGTCACCAAACTTCCACGCGACTTATTCAACTGATAATCGTAGTATCATGCGCCGTTTGACCAGGGCTTTACAATATTAGTACAATGTCAAGCAAGCAGACATGTGATAAGAATATAGAAAAGTTTTCAACTAGGTGAATTTTGTCTGGTTGTGCCATCAAATCCTGAGTAAACAGACGTATCTCTTCGCGCGCTCGATTCAACCCCCGCTTCAGAAAGACATCTGAAATTCAACCAGAAAAATTCCATACTGATGATGTAGCTCTACCGAGATCCGTGTAGTGTTTCTGATTGGTTGATGCTCTATTTTGATTTTCGCGTGCAAGTAACAACCAATCAGAGACACTACACGGATCTCTGTTGAGCTACGTAATCAGTATGTAATTTTTCGAGTCGAATCCAAATGTCGCTCTCGCGTGTTATGAACTGAGCGCGCAAAGAGAGAAGTCTGTTTGCTCAGGTAATCGGAATTAACATTGGAAAATAGTGTTAAAAATCATTTAACAGAATCGGAAGACTTTTGTCCTTTCGTTTGTTCGTTCTATTTCGTTTTCCCACTCATTCATTCGTGCGTGTTACGTGAGATTTTAGTTGTTGAATTAAAGAATAATTCACATTGTTTCGCTCATTTCCAGATGTGCCGTGAAATTCCAGATTTAAGAGACGAGGTTTATTGCCAACTCGTCAAGCAAGTCACCAGCAATAAGAGTCAAAAACCGTAAGTGTTACAGTCACTTGGCGTTTACTTTTAGGGACTTGAACACTTCGTTCTCGTTGCTGCTCTTACTGCATCACTAATAACTGCAGTCGTCTCTTAGGGGTAACGTTACTTACAAAATAATGTCACATAGTCCCGGGGAGAGAGGGATTGGGGGGGGGGGGGGGGGGGTTGTACTTCTCCGAGGGGTTTTGCCACCGGGATCTCAAAACCCTTACCCTATAGTATTTCAGACCTGGACCCCATCCATCCTTTAAACAACTGGGGACTTGCCTCTAAAATCCATACGCTATTTGAGACCTTCCCGGAACTCGTTACCGTGCGCATGTGTTATCAAAATGTAACAATTCGTTTGGGGTTATTTCAAATAAATATTTTGTCTGTGGTCTCATCGAAAATCGTACCCTTTTTCAGACCAAAACAGAGCTTCAAACACGTACCTTTTGGTACGACACATAGCTATACACTTTATGTAACGGAGTACCTCCCAGGGGTTGCGGGGTACATACCTGAAGTGTTCATGGGGCACGACTCATGCACTGTCCTTTTGCGCGAGGTGAATTGAAGTAAAGATTGTACACTAACAGTACTAATTTGTGTTGTGTTTGTGTTGTAGCGAGAGTGCAAGTCGAGGCTGGCGGCTGCTGATAATCATCACAGCGTATATTGAATGCTCAGATGTTTTTAAACCTTATCTGGTCACGTTCTTGCAGAGCACTGCTAGTGATCCCAAGAGAGAGTTTCATGGTGAGTGCGTGTTTAATTTCTGGGTTAGATTAGGTTCATCATTTTGTCAGGTTGCCCAGTTTTGTAACTTTTCAGTGAGGTTTTCTGTTTATATTTTTCGTCTTTCTGTTTTGACTTTGACTAATTTTAAACTGTACAAAACATTAGCAAAGAAAAACACTTATATACAAGAGAAATTAAAAAGCTTGATTAACTTTTAATCCTGGATTAGTGTTAATCGGCTTTTGAACAACCGGGCCCAGCTGGGTACCCAAGAACACAACTTATATAATGACCCTGGCCAGGGCTCGAGGCCAGGCCACTGCGCCTGCCATGTTAAATTTCTAGGCTTATGATAAATGAGTTTAGCGGTGTTTCATTGCTTACACCAAAGACAACTGGAACCAAATTAACGAAAATTGGTCAGCACTTATATAGTACGTTTTAGCATGTCTTGTTCCATGGCATAGAGTTCAAATAATTGTTTCTTCTATTTACTCTAAGGTGCTGCGGCCACGTGTGAAATGAACTTAATGAAGACATTCAAGTACGGTGGAAGAAAAACACCGCCCAGTAAAGAAGAACTAAATCAACTTGTGGTAAGTAAGGATAAATCACATCTCTCCAAATACAGAGCTGACAGAAAGACTCTGAATTTCGATGTTAACTTAGAGGTTTGAGAGTTTGAAAAGGAATCGGCCCACAAGTGCCGGAGCTTATCCCAGTTTTTGTAGCGTGAAGCAACTAGGAGTATTGCTACTCCCAGCATTTTTGTCAGGTTACCCTAACAGTTCGATGGTACCACTTTGCACTCCTGGGTGGAGAAGGGGCGATGTGAGAGTAACGTGTCTTGCCCAAGAACACAACAAAATGACCCCGGCCAGTGCTCTAATCTGAACCGCTCGATCTAGAATCCAGCGCGCTAACCATTAGGCCACCGCGCCTCCCCCAAACTTAGTATGAAATGCTAATGAAAGAAGAACAAAGACAGGTTATCGTTTGGTGATGTTGTGTTTTTACATGCAGTAACACTGAAATGCATCTTGATTAGCTTAATGCATAGTTTGCATTGATTTAATAAACCAATTTCGATATATTAATATTCTAACTTGGCTCCGAGGCTTAGAGGAATAAAACAAAAGAAATCGACAATAAATCACATCGAGGTTGAGGGATGAATAAATCATTTCTTTTGTTTTTATTCCCCTAAGCCTCGGAGCCAAGTTAGAATATTAATATATCGAAATTGGTCTATTGTGAGGTGTTCCTGATAGTTGGACTGTCTGCAAGGGATGGTTGAATCCTTGATTTTGTTTCCTGTTTTGTCAGGAAGAATTGGATTACAGAAAACGTCAGGGATGTGTGACTTTATGTCTGTAATGATTGTTTTACTTTTTTTTGCAGCAAGGACGTCAAACCAAACGACAGGTTTTTGTTCTTCCTGGTGGAACACGAATGTTGAAGGTTCAAACCAGCTCAGTGAGTAACAATTGATTCATTTCCTTGACTTTATCTTCGTGTTAGATTTGGCATTGTATATGAATGTAAACTTCTTGTGTAAAAGCGGTAAATAAAGCCCCTTCCACACGAGCAAGTTTTCCTTCACAGGTTTTCACTTGACAATTTTTCCTTGCTCGTGTGGAAAGGGAAATTTGGCAATTTTTTCCTTGACAAGTGTCCTTGTTAACAAGGACACTTGTCAAGGAAAAATTGCCAAATTGCGAAACTTGTTCGTGTGGACGTGCAACAAGGAAAATATGACAAGGAATGCCTGGTGCCGAGCGGCCTTATCTTGTTGCTCGCGACCTGGGTCCTATTAAAGATGATAATCCGCTGTACAATATTATTGTTGTTACAAAGAAAAATTGTCAAAGCAAGCAAGCAAATAAAATTTGTCAAGGAAAAACTTGTCAATTAAATGTGTTGTTTATCCACACGAGCAAATAAAAATTGTCAATGTCCCTTGTCAAGGAAAACTTGCTCGTGTGGAAGGGGCTTAAGGCTGCATGCTGCTAAAGAAACCTCTGATCCGCTAAACAGATCCGTGGGCTCAGTGAAATCTCAGCTGTTGTTTCGTATCAACGCACCCAAATAACCAGCCCAAAAGAACACTAGCCCGTACATCGAGCTTCAATTGTATTCACGTTTAACATAGTTTGTTTTGTTTTTTCTTTTAGACTGGTTTTGATGTTATCAAGGAAATGTGTGTCGACATGGATTTGACTTCAGAGAATCATTACAAAGAGTATGGGACTGTTCACCTTCATGGAAGGACGTAAGTCCCATCAATCGTATTTACACAATTTTGTTCACGCACCACAAAACGTGGAGCATCTTCTATTTGCGTTTTTGTGTTGTGTTGTGTTTTTCATCTTCTCTTGTTGTTTTTAACAGAAAATGTGATGGTGCCAGTTCAGACCACAGATTACATCATGGATGTTGTTAGTTCTATGGAGAGGCAGGGATTCGCATTCAGCTTGTATTTCCGCCGCGTGTTATGGCTACAGGGCCTGAGACTTGACAATGAGCTGCTGGTCAGCGTCATCTACTATCAGGTAAAACCAGTCAAACAGGTTTTCCCTCAGTTTTACAGGCTCTACCATGTTGGTTTTTTCTTGGATAACAGAATGCCGACACTGTGTTGTTCTTTTGCTGTTAACGTTGATTTATAATCTGCTTGGTGTTTCATTGGGAAGTAAAAGTGCTCCATCGGCTCCAAGATGGGTGGCCCGCAAACAGAGGAATTAACCAAGCAGAGATCTCTTTGCGAACACGTTGTCCAGAAATTGTTAGCTGCTACAGAGCTCGACAAATTCAATGCCTTGCCAAACACAAATTTACTTTCCAAAATCGTTATAAAACCACTTGTGCTTGGCTGTGGACCAAAACGTTCGGTCGAAACTCCCGTAAGCGGACACCCTCGGGAAGCAGAAAAAGTGTCCGCAACTGGAGCTGGTCGCTTAGGGGAATGTGTAATTGAATACAGAGTTATGAGCTAGAGTTCAAACGGGGTTTTGTCAAGGCGGTCGTAAGTAGAGCTGTCCGCTTACGAGAGTGTCCGCCTCAAAGAGCTACTGTATTTAAGAAAAAGTTTGTTATAATCCCTTATGAATATGTGATGTTGTTGCAGGTATTGCCGGACTTCATGGCGGGGTATTTACTAGCAACACATGGCCGATCATTTGGCGATGCTCAGGTAAACTCGTGGAACATTCATCTCTTGTTAGGATGCTACAAGTTTCTATATAAAACAAATCACTATTTAGACTGTTGTGATCTATTTCTTGTCATTTTGTGTTGGCACGTCTCTCTTCACGCGCTCAATTATTCCCCCGTTCTAGAGAAGTCTGAGATTCGTCCCGAAAAATTCCATACTGATGACGTAGCTCTATAGAGATCCGTGTAGTGTCTCTGATTGGTTGTTGCTCGCAACAAGCAGGGCTACGTCATCAGTATGGATTTCTTTAGGTAAAATCTCAGACGTCTCTCTCTCTCTCTCTCTCGAGCGAGAGAAGAATTTGAGCGCGCGAAGAGAGGGGGGAGGGGGCGGGGGGTAGGAGTGTCTGAACTTCCCGCTTCCCGTACCTTGTACCTCCCGGTTCCCGCCTCTTTGTGCTTTTTCTATGCAAAATATTACGCAGACACCCCGCCCCCTTTACTCCTGGGTTGACCCCTAGCCCCCCCCCCCCCCCCCCCCTCTCCCCACAAAAGAGTGGTTTTGTTTTGCAGTTTTTGTTGATGCTTACTTTACGAATATTTATTTTTCCCTCGTAACTCATTGGTTTGCTTTCATCTTCAGTTTCAGAATCAGATAGCTGAACTCGGAGCACTTCAATATCGTGCTCGCGATGAGGCCATTCTTCAAGCAAACCAGTATGTTAGATTCCTTGTCAACTTTGTGTGATAATTTAGGGAGTTTAAGCAACCACGATGGCAACGCCGAGGACAACGTCGATTAAAGAAATGAATTTATATTGTACTACAGTCGCGAATCTCTAATTCCATTCTGTCAGAAGTATATCCTCAGCTGAATATGTTAAGGCAGTGTTCAAATCCAAAGAGAAACTTGAACAATTCGCCGTTGCAGTTCACGTTCTCGCGAAAACCCAGAATTTGGCTATTTCACGTTGTTGTTTTGTAGAGGACGGTTAAGAAATGTACCGAACATATATAACGCACGTGCAGAGCTATTGCACTGCTCATTAAACCTTTTGTTTAGCGATAGTGGTTTGTTTGCTTTAACTCTCTAATATCTTTGTGTTTTGAACTCTTTGTCCATAGCAAGCGTCAGTTAGCTAAGCCCTTTTTCGTAACGTGTTTATATTTTTATTCAGTTCTGAAGTGGAGACTCTGATACCAAGAGGAATGCTAGACAAGTTACGACCCCAGCAGTGGATGATGCTCATACAAGATCACTTCCGGAGTTGTCACACACTCTCCCCTCATCAGTCACGCCGGAAGTTCCTTGGTACGTAAGCTTAGGTAGTAGAAGGAAAACATCAAAGAGCTGTAAATAAAACAAAAATGAACAAAGATTACCTGCTATATTGTGTCCAATAGTGAAATAAGTTATCATTTCCTTGCAGAAACTGTCACCAAGTGGCCTTATTTTGGATCACGTTCTTTGAAGTAAAGGTGAGTTTTGCGTACTACAAGTGCTCTGTGCTATAAAATGAGAGTTTCGAAATAGCGTGGCTAGAATGGTCAGGGTCAACTCGTACCACTGGCCACCCACTAGCTGGATTCCTGAATTGAACTCCTCAGCTACTCTAATGTAAATAGCCAACCGGACTGCCTCTCACCAGTTGCGATTGGCAGATTTGAACTTTTTAAATGACCGATAAAGCTCGCCACGAGTCTCCTGTAGCCCAGTGGTTAGAGCACCTGACCGGTGCGGTCGTTACGGTCAGCAGATTTTGTGAGGCAAATCTTCAACATCTGACTGAGTGTAGCCATTAATGATCTCCTTGATGTAAAAAGGTGACAAGTCATTCAACGCTATAAAGGTCACCATCTTTCTCTTTATTTCCTTTTGGTTTGAAATATTCTTCAGTTCGCGGTGTCGTTTAGTTATTAGCACACAAATTCGTTGTCAGTTATGTATTCTATTCTATGTATTCTTTTTTTTGGCTGTTTCTTTTTTCAATGTAAGAAGCACGATTTACTCACGTTGGAGATTTGATCTCTATCATCTTTATATTTTTGCCCACTTCTCGTTCTTACATCGTTTGTTTGATTGCGTATTCATTTGTTTGTTTCCAGAAATGTAGTCACCCTTCTGTATCAGGAGACTGTGTTTTAGCAGTCAACAGAACTGGAATTCATTTCTTGAGTCACGCGACAGTGGTAAGCGAGGAGAGAGAGTGAAGTCAAATACTTTGTACCGTGTCACACTCGCTTGTGCTGTTTATTACTCAGTACAGTCAACTCTCTCTAAAGCGGACACCCTCGGGACCAGCTCTAGCTGCCCTCCTTAGAGAGGTGTCCGCCTTATAAAGGGTTAATGTAGGTTGACACCATAGAAACGTCAGAACTGGAACGAGATCTTTATTAAGGCACGTTGCAATTGCATATTTACAGTTCCTTTCAAAGCTGATCTGTAAAAACGGTATTACTATTACAGTTTTATTCATGCAAAGTGAGCGGTAAGTCCACCAGTAGGTCAATTTGAATTAATATCCGGCCTATAATCTATTGATTGTGCAAAAAAATGCACTTCTAGTGTCCGCCTTGAGAGGTATTTTTCACCAGAATATTGCTAAAAAAAGTGTCCGCTGTCCGCCCGCCTTACAGTGGTGTCCGCTTAGAGAGAGTTGACTGTATTTGACAACCTTTGGACGTCTTTTGGCTGTTTTCCAAACGTCTCAGCCAATCGAAGAGCAAACAACTGCACGTGCAATTATTAGTTGTCATAGTTACCAGTTGAGGGCTAAATTCCGTTTGGCAGAATTGAGCCCGCGGTATTGGTCAACGAAGTTGCTAAGCAACGTGACTTATCCTCGTTTCGCTTTGCTGTCGTGACAATTTTGGGAGTACAACATTAACGAAGATGTGGCAAAATGGCTCTTGTTTTCCCTGACTAATTTTCGAATTCGAAATTGGACTCGAGTGTTGTATTTCATTAATCCAGTCGGGTAACAAGTTGTTATTATCCAATCAAGAAACAGCGCGAGCACTCACGAGTACTCATAACATTGTCACGCCAGCATAGCGCAATACGAATACGTCATGTTGCTTAGCAACCTCGGGACGAACATCGCGGGCTCAGTCCCGTCTCGGAGGCGGGATTTCTGCCATCACCTGGCACTTGTTGCTTTGACTGAATCCATTGCACTCAATTAGAGCAGATCTGATAAACTGTATGTGTTAATTTCTTACAGCAAACACTGCTGAGTGAGCCGTTTGTTAGCATCATCTCCACGCGACTTTTAATCTCGGACAAGAAGAGGCAGTTCTTAGATCTGAAGATTGGAAATGTGATGATGCAGAAAGTCACTCGTATGGAGACAACACAGGTATGTACCGTAATGTACGGCGCAATCAAAACGTTACAAGGGAGTTTCCGCGGCCACGACGACGCAGAGAACGTCGTCGCTTAAAAATGAATTTATATTTTACTTAGGAATCTCGCGATAATCGAGATCCATTCAGTTTGTCTATCGGAATCAGAACTATCCTCGGCTGAATATGTAAAGACAGCGTTCAATTCCAAATAGAAACCTGAAAAATTAGCCGTCGTGCTTCACGTTCTCCACAAACCCAGAATTTGGTCATTTCACGTTGTTGTTTTGCAGAGGACGGCTATGAAATGTACAAATAATTATAACGCACGCGCAGAGCCATTGCACTGCTCATTAAACCTTTTGTTTAGCGACGTTCTCGTTGCCTTCATCGTCGTGGAGATCGTTCGTTCGTTCGTTCGTTCGTTCGTTCGTTCGTTCGTTCGTTCGTTCGTTCGTTCGTTTCGTTCGTTCGTTCGTTCGTTCGTTCGTTCGTTCGTTCGTTCGTTCGTTCGTTCGTTCGTTCGTTCGTTCGTTCGTTCGTTCGTTCGTTCGTTCGTTCGTTCGTTCGTTCGTTCGTTCGTTCGTTCGTTCGTTCGTTCGTTCGTTTCGTTCGTTCGTTCGTTCGTTCGTTCGTTCGTTCGTTCGTTCGTTCGTTCGTTCGTTCGTTCGTTCGTTCGTTCGTTCGTTCGTTCGTTCGTTCGTCGTTCGTTCGTTCGTTCGTTCGTTCGTTCGTTCGTTCGTTCGTTCGTTCGTTCGTTCGTTCGTTCGTTCGTTCGTTCGTTCGTTCGTTCGTTCGGTATTGGATAACAGTTTCTTTATGTTGACTCTATTATTATTATTAATATCTTCCAGGCGAAAGAAATATCCAATCTCATCTACAAGTACGTGGCTATTCACTCGTCGGCAAAACAAGAAGGCCAAGGACTAGCAGTGGTGCTGAGATCCCAACAGGAGAAACAGAAGATGTGAGCACCTACCAATAGTGGACCTTAACGGTCCTTGTAGGTCCAGGGCCGAAGTCAAGTCCGCTCATCAGTCAAGCTTCGAACGCAGGACAAGAATATTATTTACAAATATGTGTTCCACAGCAGTGATGAATCTGAGTATGGTTCGTATATTTTTCGAAATCAGGAAGTTCTAATTTTTTTTCCTCGTGTGATCCAAACCTCATGGGCTAGAAATGACAGAATTCTATAAATCTGTGTACTCACACAGAAGTATAAATTGTATAGCTGTTCAAAATTGTGAACACAATATATCTTTGGAGATATCTTTATATTTACTTGGTATCAAACGTGTATATAAATCTCAATTAAAACTACAGTATACCTGCTGGTATTATTATCGCCTGCGAACGCTGATATATGGCTAATAGTAATAACAAACCTTCCAAATATTTTTGCTCTTACATAATATTTATGGGCAGTGAGAAAAGGTAATTTAAAAGCTGTATGATAACCAAGAATAATTTTTTTATGCTCGATGAATTTAACCTTGAAATAGATTTCTTGTAAAGTTGTTGATGAATTACTTATCTTTTTTTGTGATGTTGTTTAGATAGATACCTCGCAGGTCGATAAGGGTGTTATTTCCTTACAACATATATATCAGTCAATAGGAGCCTTCTTCACAGCCGTCACGCAACGCTTCTCTGGCTGCGAAGTAGATTAATTATGGTCTTTTTTTTTGTTATTTTTTTAGAAGTGGAAGGATTTTCTCATTTGTATATGGCATTTTGTGTAGGAGACGTTTTAAATCTCAATTTCGTTTGTATCTTTATGTTAGCCTAATAACGAAGTATATTCAATGTGTGAGTGAAGCAGATTCAATTTCTTTTGCATTTATCGTCGACGGAGTACACATAAAAAGCGGTGATTGTATTTTCTAATTTTGTAGCTTAACCAAGTGTCCACTCGTACGTATAGTATTATTCTGTAATTCATGGCATTTATCCAATCAGCATTCTGGATCAACATTGTTTCCAAAATAATCGCACACAAAGGAGGAAAGCGGAATTTAAGGTTCTCTAATTAATTTATATATTAATAATCAATTTAATAATTGATGATTAATATTAAGCTATCACAGGAGCGAATCACTACATTGGCTCCTGGTTATCAATATTGTTATATAAGCATTAATATTCATTTTAGTATTGAATAGTTGAAATAAGTGTTACACTTATAAAGAATTGTAAGGGAGGAAAAAAGAATGTGTTATTGACAAAAATCTGTCTTTTGGCAAGGTTGCAAAGCTAATAAGCAGGCTTAGCGCGTGGGGAGAAATGAGCCCGCGATATTCACACGGGAGAGCAGCGGCGATCGTGTCTTTCCAAAACAGATGAATATTTTTTAATTAATTTACAGGGTATTGGAATTGATTATTTTACATATCAACTAGTTTATTCAAAAATGTACAATGCTACTTTGCAAAACAGTTCTTTAACTTGGCACGAGTTAGACTTAAGCACTGTTTGAAGAATTAGAATAACCACTTTACCCAAAGTAGCCCCAAGGGTAAATTCTACAATTCAACGATTTGTAGTTAGAATTTTTTTCGCGTAAAATTAAATTATTATATTGGCCTATCAGAACAATGCAATTTATTTTGATGCGGCGAAACATGTCATGTAGTGTAGTTGAACACAGTGGTTACTTAATGACATTAATTGAAAATAGACTGTAGAGTAAATTGGTAATATAAAAAGTTGTTGTGAGAAGTGAAATGTTAGTTTTTCAAATGTACTTCAACGAATTTTGTCTAGTTTGTATTGCACAACCCCATTGACACTATATATAAATCACTTAAAATGTTCAACAAGAATCAAATATTTCATACGTAGACATTAAATGCAATTTACCTTATATGTGCTGTCTTGTGTTTGATTATCTACCTACGCCCGGCTATCTCGTACCCAGATCTTTTCTCACTTCGAAGAGTGAGACGCTCTGCATGGGGACGAGTTGTGCTGTACTCAAAGAAATTAAGAGCGAATTATCTAATTGTTTTAGTAAAAATCATAATAAAACGAGACTCGTGTGTCAGAAAAATACCGAAACGAGAAGAAATCGCCATTTTGTAGACGACCTACAGCCACATGTATACTATAAATGCACATAGAGAATACGTCGAGTATTTCAGCCAATTAGATTGCCGCATTTTCATTAGTATACAGAACCTTTCTGCTTTTTTTCGCAGCCGTTATTTGGCTCGTCACGCAAACGCTCTCCTTCCCCACTAAAGCCTTAGTTGGAGAGGAGTGCGTTGCGTGACGAGCCATATAACGGCTGCAAAGGAGACTTCTTCTAGCGGTTAATCTATGGGTTTACTTCAGCACTTATTAAACTTAGAAGAGTTACTTTTCTGATCTCCTCTTGTCGGAAAAAAACTATTTGACTGCTTTTTCCCACTGTTTAATTCACACATTTAAACACTTTCCACAGTACTATCTTCAGTGATTCGGATGCAAATCACCAGAGGATTAGGTTTCCATGTCGAAGAGAGATTCTTGTTTAACAATCGCAAGCCCGTCGCTCTGATTGGCTAAATTGTGAACGTCCTTATATGCGAGTCTGATTGGCGAAATTGCGAGTATCATATGCGAGTCGTTGATTGGCTAAATCCACCGTACAGAAAAAGATGGCGACTGGTACAATTACCCATAACTCTTAGCGCACGAAAACCCTAAAAACGCACAGAAAAGTATAAAAACTTCAAACCTAGCATACACAATGTTGTTAGTACAGGGACGAATTTCGCAAAAAATATGGCTTTCTATGTGCCTATTGGCTGTGTTAGGTTCGCAAGGTATTGTGGTAAAATGTATGAGTGTCCTTAAATGCGAGTATTTGATTGGCTGCATGTGTAATCCTTTCGTCCGATCTAGTTGAATTAGGGATAGGGCCCCGTGCCTTTTTCTCCGCGGTTCAATTTCAACGAACGTGATCATTCGGTAAGAAAACCCTGCACTGCAAGCGACATCGATCAAGCGGTATATGGTATAGAGAATTGTCTTTAGTTGGTCATGCATTTTCAGTAAGAAATTTCGCTAGCTGCAAGAGAGGTCTATTGTTTGCTACCCACGACTTTTATCTGACCCACGCCCACGATAGTTAGTCATACTCCAGTCGGACATGACAGGGAACGTGCAATATTGCGCGCAGCAATTTCAGGGGTGGACACCCGATGAAATTTAGCCATTGCGTACATTGCGCGCAATGTTGCACCGTGTGCGCTCTTTGGGTTCGTCACGCAATCGTTCCTCTTGCATGACGAGCCCAGCGTAGGAGGCTAAGTTAGTCTGTATGAGAGTTACTTCTGTCGAGGAAAAAAGACGTTCTCCGAAAAAATCCCGCGCGCGTCAAACTGCACCGGGATCTGTTATTCGGGGGGTGGGGGTACAGGGATCTGAACTTACCGCTTTCCTTACCTTGTCCTCACGGTTGCCGCCCTTCTGTTGTGGTTCCCGCCTCTTTGTGCTTTTTCTATTGAAAAATATTACGCAATGTTACAATTTTTCGCTATTCTCCCGGTTCCCGTCCCGCCACCTTGGGAACTTCCCACCCTCTTTACTCCCCCCCCCCCCCCCCCCCCCCTCATAAGTACGTAAAATATGTTGAGTCACTCTTAGAGGATGGAAGATTAAATTAATAAAATTTACGGATCTCCTTTCTACTGCTTGATATTACTTTCTATTATTATTAATATTATCAGTCACAGATAAAAATGCATTCAACAAGCCCGTGGGAAAATGAAATGACTGACCGACTGTCGTTAGGTGTTGAACAAAGCGAACACGTAAAAGTCTTCGTCAGCTGCGTTTCTTGTTATTGGAGCAAGAGCGCAAATGAAAAGAAGAAAAAAACAGCTGGTTTAAACAGAAAAATATTTGCCGGAGAACACCGTGAATGATGAATGAACCAGTGAGTCCATTTATAGAAGAAGAATGGTCAGAGACATTAATTTCTGGCGCAGGATGGAGCCTTAAAATTACTAGTTTCTGTTCCACCAAATTATGACCATTTCCTGGTCCTTTATCTAGGGGCGTCTCCTCGAGGTGATTTTCGCGCGCGCTCGCGTGCTCTCCCCCTCGACTATCCCTGAGAAAAATGAGGGACTGCTCGTAGTCTAAGGGGCACATAAGGCGGCAACAAGTTCCTTCCACTCAGGATGGTCTTTATCTTTTAAGGCAGCTTGGCCCCAGTTCAGTTGGAGTTCCTTCAGTCCCCTTCTACTGTTCGGCGCCTTGTTGTTCGGGGGCGCTCGCGTTGCGCTTTCCCTCCGGAGCATTGCCATCCTTACGCCGCAGTATGCACATGACCGATCCAGTTCCACCTTCTTCTGGTAAAAATGACATTCATGGGCTCTTGACCAGTCGCATTAATAGCTTATTGCAGGGGCATATCACCCTGGAGCCTTCATCTCCCTTATTGGACCTATGACACGGCGTAGTTACACCTTGAGCTATTTTTAGAATTACTTTTACCGCGAAAATCACCCGTTGCGAGCACAAGGACGAGGTTGTCATTCATGTTTCAGATTAAAAATAAAACCAGGAATGGACGAGAGGAACGTGGAATAAGAACTAGAACGGCGGAATGTCGTTACTACGAATTATCACTATTGTCCGCCGGTGTACATGGAAATCTTTTCGTGGGAGAACGACTCTAATCAGCACAGATAGAGGCTCCGGGGTGATATACTCCTGCTTATTGTTGGTGATTTTATTGGGCCAAAAAATTATCATTATGTTTCTTAAGCACTTGGTATGGAACTCTGACAGTTTCTTTAAGTCCGAGGTAATCGAAAGAATGCATGTTAGCATTTCGAGCAATTATAGGTGTACATATCATTCAGAAATATCCTGTACGTAGCTGGATATGTAAAGAGCAGTCAGTTTTAATTGGAATCATAAACAATTCGCCGTGTCGTGTTTCACGTTGTCCACAAGACGCAGAATATCACGTTCTTGTTATAGCTTGTTATCAGAGAGGACAGGTATTTTGGGCGACGTTCTCGTTGCCGTTGCCGTTATGACTTGCTTATACTCTAATGTTTGTATTATCACAGTACTCTCATGCATACACGGCCCAAACTGCGCCACTTATTAACTGAAAACCACATGAAAATACTAAGTGTTTTCTCCGATTTTAAATGAACTTGAGCCACGCCCATATAGCCGAGAGTCTGGTACCCTTTTAGGAGTTTCCGACGAGTATTCTGTCGCTTTTATTTAAATAGGAATTATCAAGATATACAATAACTTGACATAAATTGCTTGCAAAAATCTCTTAGTCCCTATTTGTTGTTGCAAATACAGTCGAAGCTCACGTAAGCGGACACCCTCGGGAAGCAGAAAAAGTGTCCGAAACTCGAGCTGGCCGCTTACGGGAACGTGTATAAATACAGAGTTTGTTTGAGCTAGAGTTCTTGAAACGGGGTTTTGTCAAGGCGACCGTAAGTGCGTAGAGCTGTCCGCTTACGAGAGTATCCGCTCAGAGACCTTCGACTGTATATTTATAACGTCTCCCGTTCTTCGATCCCGCCCCTCTCAGCTCCCTTAATTCCGTTTGTGCGCATATATTTGAATTACAAATTTTACTCATGTTTTATTAAATTATTCGTATTTCTTCATCACCTTTACATGCGGTTAATGGTTGATACGATTGCTATGCGAGTTTCTTGTAACATTACACTTTATTTGCGGAGTAACGAAACAGTTTAAAATCGCTGTTATAAAGAACTTATCTACAAAGTCGAAGGTTGCAGCGGAGTGTTAATGGAAGATGAACAAGACCTGGCGCTTCGGAACGATCGTTGTAACTTATTGCTTTGAGAGACCATGCTGTCGAGTTGAACGGAGAGTGGTTTGGAATATGCCTTCTTTTTATTCTTCACTCCCAAGGTAACTCAAGAAAATTTTATTTCTTACTTTGTCAGTGTTATTTGTTATAAATATTCCGTCAGAGATACTCTAATCTTCGTTGTCACAAGATAATCCACGTATTTTGAAGAATTATGCAAATATGAATCAAACTCCAAGATGGCGGCGGGTGAGTAATTTAAAATCCAAAATGGCAGAGATTTGTCGCCAGTTTTTTCTTTAACACTGATATAGCAATACTGGAGGATTCCTTTCGAGCACAAATACAATTACCGGTCTCTTCGAGTAAAAATACAATTTTATTTTGATCGTGGAATCTTTTACTCGTTCGCGCATCAGATTTCAGTGTACTTTACTGTGTGGAGTTACGTTGGATAATAAAGCGAGATAAGAGTATGGGCTCAAACATTAGTGACATTACACCTTGTGTAGATCTTTCTCACTGAAATGTAGTTATTTATTCCAATGATTAATAATTTTCCAACTTGTTTGTCTTTACCTACAGGAATAACTAAAAGAATTTCCCATCATTTCTTTCCACAATACATTATCAGAGGACCATGCAATGTCGACAAAATTCATCAGTTAAGGTACGTTGATGATCATTATAATCGACAGACAGGGGGGAGGGGTGGGGGTTCTGCTACCCCTCGTTAACTCCAATATAGTGAAAAACAGTGCAGCATCACTGATTTTCGTCATTATCAATAAGTAATAGCTATATTCAATTAGTCTTTATCTTTACCTACAGGAATATCTAAGGAATTCTTTTGCGACTCGGAGAGGACCAGATATATTAACAAAGTTCTTCAGTTAAAGGTAAATGTTTTCAATATAGCAGACAGTTTTACATAGCACACTCATTTGCAAAAAAGAGTTTGAGACACCCTTCGTTAAAAGGCTCACTTTCAACATTTTAACAGTTGTCACCTCGTCTACCCCCTATTTTACCCTCCCCCTTTATCGATGTTGTCTGAATTTTGGGATCACATTAAAACTGTTTTGACAACAACATTGATGGGGTGGGGGAGGGGGTTAAAATCGAAGTTATTGGTTTCTTCTTTCAAGGAGGGCATTTTTTAAAAGAAAAATGCAATTTTTGGGAGAACGTCTCAACACCAATTTAGTTGTAGTTTCTCAAAAAATGATAATTTTTTCCAGTAATCTCAATAACTTCTAATGAACAACCCTTCGCTACACTCTTTTTTCATTTATAATAACCTTTTTATAAAAAAAATTCCAAGCTAATTATTTAGCCGAACACATGTGCTTTTCTAGAACAGTTCCTATCATTTTTTATTTTATTTTATTTTTTATTTAAATTGGCGTGAAAATGCCCTCACAAAGTTGGCGCCAAAATTTATTTTTAGTATTATGGGATAGCTGGTGTGTGATTATAGTCTAGCATATACCACAATGTGAAATTGGTATAGAATTTTGAAAACCTTGGCATACAGTTGTATCTTGGCATATCACTAGATTGAAGGCGAGTCATGTTACTAATCAACTGAATATCTCTGTGTTACTTATCAGGCAAACATAAAGCACGTGACGTGACGACCCCTGCTGACGCTTTAACAGTTCTATGACAGGTCAGTTTTAAAATATTTCTTAAAACTCAACACAGGGAATACTAGGGACTTTAAAAAGGACCTTTTTGGCCAGAATTTTACCTTCAATGATATATTTTATCAAGCCCAAAGTTTTGGCAGGGATCATTCTATTAAATTAAGCATATATATTATTTAAATCCTAATTGTGAGAACAACTGTTGGAATTAAAGTTTAAAGTTAAAATCTGTCTAGGTAAAAGCCTTGATTAAATTTGAAAGAAACAATAATAATTATTGTTTCTTTCAAATTTAATCATACTGTTTCAATAGTTCAATAATTCTCCAGAGTAACATCACATGGACTGAAATGGGACAACAAACAAACCAAGATAAATTTAAGAGAAAACTGTAATTATGGCATGTAATTAACAGAATATTTTGGTTAAAATGAAACTTGCTTTTGTAGTTTTGTAGTCAATTTAAGTTTTCCGTTTAACTATTTTCAAGTTGTCATTAATACATGTTCAACAACAATTATTTCAAATTACCTCTTAAAAGAAAATTAATACAATTGTTTTAGATCCTGAAGAGCAGTTGTGAAAAATTAAACAAACCTAATAAGTTATCACCTGGTAGAAAAAGTCATTAGCAAACAGACCATAGCCGAATGAATGGATTAAAATAACTGATCACAAAACTGTAGGACGTTTTATAATGTTTTAATCCAATTTGTTGTGTAAAACTTAGGCTGTGATTGGTTTAGAGTATACACACGGATGAATTACGTCACAAATGACGGGAAACACGGGTACCCAGCTGCTCCAGAACCAAACTTTTCCAAATGGCCCAATGTCTCAAAATCAAACTGGAAATATTCCATTAGAGATTCAATGTAGATCAAAAAATTAAATTATTAATACAAATTTTATGCTGGCTTTTAAAGCTAGGCTATAACGTTGAAGCAAAAATGATGTTTTCAGTTCTTTGAGAAACTAGAGTGGCAGTCTATTCATTCCAAGATTATATTTGTTCACCATGAAGCGACTTGCAGCAAGAATAATTCAGATTGTTTTTCCTCATATCAGGAAGGAATAGACTAAATAATTAATGTGTTTTATGAAACTTTCACTGAGTTGAGCTGTACATGTAGTTTTTTTAAAGCTCTTTAGTTTTCTTCAACGCTTTATTTGGTTCACGGAATCTATTTGGTTTTATTTGGTTCATGGCCTATTGAACTGCATGTTGTCAGAAATTTTCATCGTTCAAGTGAAAATACAAAAGCAAATATCAGTCTGTAGTTTCTAATTAACACCTCATGATTAAAACATGCTATTACAGCTGTAATATTATTACAAAGCTTAAATCTGGCAACCAATAATGATAATATTTAATTATTAGTAGTATTTATATATTTATTTAAAGGTCTATCAATTCAATACATGTTTAAATGCTTTTATAGCTAAAGAAATGTCTGTTTCATGGTTCATACAATTTTGAAAAACCCTTGAAATTCGGGAGTCATCTTGAGTTCTTGAATCTGGCCGGAGTCCTTGAAAATAACTTGAATTTTTGAATATTAGTGTTGAAGCATCCTTGAAATTTGAAACATGTGCGTTTTCACGATTGAACACATAAATTACTTTTTTGGAGAGCAATTTTTGATGCTTGTCACTTATGTTGAGTTAATGAGCTTAAAATACCCGGCAGATTTGAGTTGATCACTTATATATATAGTAAGCATTATCTAACTAAAGGTACAGATGGCTTTTGCTCTTATCAGAAGAAATCAGTGTTTACCATACTTTGGAGCTAAATCTATTCAATATAAACTTTTCCATAGCGCTTATATTCATTGTCAGAAGGCTTTTTACGTCTGAGATTTTGGAGTTTGAGAAAAAAACCCAGCAAAGTTAGGATAATGAAATTGAAAATTGTTTGTTTATAGCTTTAAATTGCTTTTGAAAACAAGGTTCATACAAAGAAGTGATGGAATACCTTTAAATGTTTTCGTAATGGTATTCTTTCTAAGATAACTTTTACAGATGATATTTACTGAGCAGGGAAGCTTGTATATGATGCATAAAATATTTAATAAGCACTTCCACAACTGTAAAAATACTGTTGGCCAGTTATTTTATAGGCAATATTATACAGTGTACAAATTGCTTTATAAATCTGACACAAATTGCAGCAGGAAAATAATCTTGAAACTTTTTTCAGTTTACTATAATTTACCAACAAAATGATTATATCACATGTATTTACATGTACAATAATATTCTTTTTTGCTGCAAATTTTCATTTTTACAAGTAAAGGCAGGCATGCTGTAACATTTATCATTTCAGTATTTGAAAAACGTTTTTTTTCTGTCACTTTGGGTCAAATTAAAAGTAATTTTGACTTCATGCCAGTCTGAAAATGCCAAATAACTTACTTAACCCTATTCTGCCTGGGCTTTATTTTCGTTCGTGAGCCTGGGGGGGGGGGGGGGGGGCAGATAGATCTGCCCCCCCCCCCCACTATGTATCTCGAAAAGTATTGACGCTATGAAAATGAAACTTACATGTTGTGTAAAGCATCCGAAAATCTTTATTTTAGTGGCATTTACGTGTCAATGATGACGTCATACACGCCATAATGACGTCATACATTTAAAAAATCCACCATCCTGGATTCTAAATCTAGGATTTCTAAATTGTTCCGAAATGTCAGAAAATCTCCAAATTTGATTTGAAAAAATCAAGAAAAATATAAAGATGCTAAAACGGCAAAGACTTTGGAAGTATTTCATCGTAAAAAGCAAAACAATTGAGCTAAAAATTAAGCTGAAAATTAAGCTAAAAAACAACAAATTTGGGTAAAACGATCTGTCTCGAAAGTATTTGTGCTATAAAAATGAAACTTATGTAGTGTATAAAACATTTAAACATGTTTATTTTAGAGACAATCACGAATCAATTATGATATCATATCACGCCAAAATAACGTCATACTTTAAAAATGTCCGCCATCTTGGATCCGCCATCTTGGACTTTTTAAATTGTTCAGAAAAGTCAGAAAATCACAAAATTTGATTTAAAGCATCGAAGATTTTGGAAGAAACTATTCGTAGAAAGCGGAAATCTCGGAAATCTCTGAGAAAATTAAGCTGAAAATACCAAATTTGGCTAAAACGGCCAGTGAAAACTTGGTTGCCATGGAAATATCAAGTCACGTGATCAAAAAATTGACACACCAAAATGTTCCCAGATAATTTTTAGGAAAAGTCATAAAGTTTGGCTGTGATTGCTTGAATGCTCTTTAAGCACGATAAATTTGAAATCAACGCGGGCACTTTCTGCCCCCCCCCCCCCACCCAATATATGCTCTGTTTAATTAAATTGCGAATAATTTTGGATAAGGGGGCGTGGCGGGGGCGGAGGGGGGTTTCGTTTATTATTTACTGACATGCCGACCAGATCATTCCAAGTACTTTTTAATTTATTTATTTCCCAGTGATCAACGTATAATTTCTCCTAACAATCTCGCAAAGAAAAAGATCTGGAAATCAGTTAGGAGAATTGATATGTTGAGCTGAGGTTTGACATCGCGTAATTAAGCTTTCTCGAACGTAAATTATTACCTACACTGTGTAAATTAAAGTTCATGGCTGGACTGCTAAGGCAAACTTATTGCAGGAAAAAGTTCAAACACGTTTTTGACGGGGTTGTTCGTAGTCTCCTTTGCAGCCGTTATTTGAGTCGTCACGCAACGCTTCTCTCTCTCACTAAAGCGTTGCGTGACGACACAAATAACGGCTGCAAGGAGACTGTAAGTTCATTGTTATCGATACCTGAAGCACATGCTTCGACATTGTTTTGGCTTGTGTATACAAAGAAACTGAATACAAAATGCGTTTGGTAAATTAATCTTGTGTTTATTTTTTTCAGGATGTCATTATTGCGATCAAGAATCAGGCTGGAATGAGGCAAGGAAAGGCCAACAAAAGCAAGAGAAGACAATACGTACACTACATGAGAAGATACTGAAAGAAGGATTAAAGTAAGACAGATTGTTAGCTTTGAATCCGGCGAAAAAATATGGCAATACCAAGATACGATTCAACGTACTAATGAGATGCCACAGCTAAGCGTATTCTCGTTAATTCGCTGGCTATTAGCTTAAATTTGAAATGGAATATTCAGCTCGGGTTTTTTTTATTCAGAACAAGCTTCTATGCTTGGCAAATTTCCCCGCGTTTTTGTACGAGTCTGCATCTCAATGGTTACTTTGAATTGTTATTGGTATTAAGGTTTTTTTCTTTCACCAAACGTTAGGATCGGCGACGTTTTAAATACGTTTTGTAATCGGACAGTTAAATTATTAAGGCTCGCTATCGAACGTTTAATAACAAATTCAATATTTGTTTTCCTACACTGTTCAAGTAAGAATGGATTGTCTTGATATTGCAACCAAAAAAGTATTTTCAGAGACCTTAAAATAGGTTATTTCGTATTTCTCAAATTGTTCCACCAATCTATACCAAGGAAAGTTTCAGAGTTTAAGGGCCTCCACAGACTAGAGAGATAGTTGTCGACAACTATTAAGTTTTCGATCATAAAAAGTTGTCGATAACAAAAAAGCCAGTGTGTGAAGCTAGTTATCGATAACTAAGGCCCTTAGTTATCGATAACTAAGGGCCTTAGTTATCGATAACTAGCTTCACACACTGGCTTTTTTGTTATCGACAACTTTTTATGATCGAAAACTAAATAGTTGTCGACAACTATCTCTCTAGTCTGTGGAGGCCCTTTAATAGTTTTTTTTTTTCGAATTCAATAGCTTATTATGCTGAGTAAAAAGTGTTCAGCAAAATTTATTTCTTGTTTATTTTCACTGCTTCAATTCTATTTTGTAATGTTTTACAAGCATTTTCTCTGTTGAAATATTTTTTGTCTATTTTGATATGTAAGTATCCGAGGTTTAAATGGTTTCAATTTTCCCGCCAAAAGACTTAGAAAAATACGGGGCGCCAAAATACGCATGCGCCGTTTTTTTTTTTAATTTTCCCGCCAAAAAACTTAGAAAAAATACGGGCGCCCAAAATACGCCATGCGCCGTTTTTTTTTGAAATAATATAAATATTAACTATTCAATAAAATTAATACTCAATAAAGCAGTCACAAGTGTTGTTGTCTCATTTATTTATTTTCTATTATCAAATAAAGTTAAGTAACAAAACAACAGTGTTTCTTTGTCTTTTTGTATTCTTTATTCTCTTAATTAAATAATACAAAATCAATAATCAACTTCAAATATTCTTTAATTAGGAGTTTATTGAATTCAATAAAAAGGTGTCCAGAAATTTTTCTTCCTATATATACTAAGTCTTTTGGCGGGAAAAATCTTTCTTTTGCACAGCGTTTCCCCTGGCAACTTTCTCGACAAAAAATTAAAGAGGGTTCCCCCTCAAATTTTTCCCGCCAAAAATGTCAGAGTATATACACCATCTTGTACACAAAATTGAAAAACTTGTGGATTCCAAATAAAAAATTTTTTCGGTAAAAAAAAACCTTTCGTGTACAAGATGATGTATAACATGACAACGTTACGTTAAATAGTCAAGCCTAAAACAACAAGCAGCTAGAAATCTATTTCCAGAATTAAGAAAAGCATGAAAATATATGAATACAACTGCAAAGTTTTAGCGCACTAAAGCTGAACATTAAAAAAATGACAGCATTTTAAAATCATTACACTTAATAAAGTTTATATGGCCGAGTGTTTTGAACTCCCAACTATATAAACTCTCTTAAATGTAGTGATTTAAAAAATGCTTCCATTCTCCGAATATTCAACGTTAGTACGCTAATACTTTACAGTTGTACTCGCTTTTCTTACTTCTGGAAATATATTTCTAGCTGCGTGTCGTTTTAGGGCTGACTATTTAACATAACGTTATCATTCTACATTAAAGAAGATAGCAAAGGCAAGCCATAAACTTGATGAATGCAAACCGAAAACAAATCAAAACTCTTGATCTGATTACGCGTGTTTGGTAACTCTAAAACTTCCGTCACGTTCAACCCGATTTGAACAATTTCAATTAAATATTGCCAATTAAAAATGTTTATGGCTTGCCATGTTACCTTCAAGAACTTAAAATCGAGCCATATCAAGACCATTCGCTACACAGAACAAGACCGCAAAAGTTACGCGACTGAAAAAAAACATAAGCGCAGCTTTATTGCAAACAATTTTACAAAAGCGAAACACGTTACAATTCACGCTTTGATTTTGCTTAAACAAACTCAAAACAAATTTTCAAATTATTTCAAAAACCTAGCGCGTTATTATTTTATATTTTGTCCCGTGTAGCATTCAGAAACTGGTCTTGGCAAAAGCTCCAATATTACGTGAAGTGAGACTGTAATAATCAATGTCTGGTTATCGAGAAGTATTTCAAAATATATCACTGAGTATAAACTTTAAATTTTGATCAGTTATAATCAGACAATTTGCGTAAGACAATTTCAAAATCTATCACTATTCTACACTTTCATCAAAAATGTTAAATTTGATCAGCAAAGTCAGACAATTTACATTGATTGTTTAGAAATATTGTGACAATATTTCTATACTTTCTGCAAAAAATGTTGAATTTGATCAGTAAAGTCAGACAATTTGCGTAGAATGTTTTCAAAATGCATCACTTTAATTCTATACTTTCAGCAAAAATGTTAAATTTGGTCAGTAAAGTAATACAATTTGCGTAGAATTTTTTTCAAAATATTTCACTATAATTCAATACTTTCAGCAAAAATGCCAAATTTGGTCAGTATATCAGACAATTTGCGTAGAACATTTTCTTGGAAAAATAATTTCTAAAGATAAAACTTTTCACAATTGGAATAAAACACAGTCCTTGAAATTTATCTTTAAACATGAAAATCAAACGAAACGAAACATATCGATTCAATAATAACAACTAAAACAGTTAAAACCAGACAAAAATTTTTACAGCCTCACTGAAAATGACAAGAAAACATGGGTTTCTGATTGAAGTGTTTAATTTCTTTCCCTCCCAAAAAACACGAACATGTGAAATCAAAAAAAATTTTCCGTATAGAAACGCCTTTTGAAAGAAATATTATTTTCAGCATACGTACATCATTTTCAGAAACCCATATTCTCTGTAAAAGTAATTTAAGATGGTTCTGCATGTTCCGTGTTCGATGTTGAATAGAAAAATATATATACACATAACCTTTTAAAATTTTGACATGATTTTGACAATTGGTTGCAAGTCAATATTCAGTTCTGAACAAACACTTCCCGTTTTTTGTCACCGATTATATTTTCTTCAAACACGATTAACTGTAAAACAAGTTTAACAATCGAGTGCGCCGAACATGCAGTTCCCATCTCAAAATGGACAAAAGCTGTGATACCTTTCCGACAAATATGGCAGAATTTAAAATTTATTGCCGATGTGTTCCCCCTCGTATTTCTCTAGCTCGAACATAATGATATAATATCAAACACACGAGTACGAAACAAATTCAATTTTGGTTGATCAATGTATTTCTAAAATCCTATTCAATCAATGGTAACTGCCATTTCTTGTCAGAAAGGTTTCAGGTTAAATAAACTATCAACTTATTTTCTTATCTTTGTGTAGTCTCTCTCCAACAATTAACGAGTTGACCTTTCCAAGTTTGATCTCTTCGCTTCCTCCATGGACTCTTCTCGGGCTACAAGTAAAATAAATAAGAATGGTATAAGAAACAAACTCAAGAGAATGAACGCTAAGGGCAAATACCAAAGCTTTGACGATACTACTCTCGGCTCGTATACACTGTTCAATGCATTTCAAAATGGCCAAACGTTGTGCGTTCGCGAGGGAAAGCGCAAATCGAGTTACCGTTCCGTATTATAGCGTTAAGAATGGTTCAGTGCAATTCTATGATAAGTTGTAATCTTTGCTGAAGCCATTTTCAAGGCATTTTGAGCTTCAACAAGAAACGTTAAGTCGAGTCAGCAAGCGCACGTGTTTGGACTTGGAGTGGCGCATTTGTAAACGAGCACGAAAATAATCGTTCCCTAGAACTTAACATGAAATGCTAAGAAAAACTGAGATACTTACCATGACAGGATTCAAACTGTGTGGAACAGCATTTCTCCAAATGCCTTCGAAGCTTCTTGGCGAAGAAGGGAGCGGCCAACTTCTAACAACGTCCGCGAACTTCTCTGACTACTGACAAACAATGCCTTCGAATCCGTGCGATTAATTCGTCATGAATATGGAAAGTTTTTTTTGGCCAATTGCTGGCAAATACGTCGGAAATTTTTGCAAGCTTTGCATGCGTTTTCTCAGCTACATTTCTGCATGTGATTTGCATGTAAACCAATCCCAAAGGAAATTCAACGTGGCGCATTTTTTTTTTCCAGTTCTTGAATATTTATTTTGAATAAAATACGAGATTACAAATAAAAATTCGCAAGTTGAAGGACAATATATTGCGCAGGTTACGCTGAATTTAGGAATCAAAAGTCATTAAAATGCGATTTAAAAATTATTCTTGGTTTGCAAATAACGTCATGGCCGTCATGTTGGTGGTCATCAAAATATTGTTTGTTACACCAATGTCCTTATCATTTGATCTTGCTATCTCACTTCACGTACAGCAAAATAACCATGCAAAAAGTAATTTAGGCGAAATTGTCACCTTCTGCGCCATGACTCGGGGTAAGAAAAACTTGCATTAAGCTACAGTTATTTCGGCCCAGCAGGGGTGGGGTCAGTTGCAATGGCGATATTCGAGCAGTAGACACTCAGCGGAGTCTAGTGAGACCACTTTTGTGACCAGTCACGCAATGATTTGGGGTAAACAAATTTTGCATAAGGCTTTTTATTTCGGTCCCACAGGGGTGGGGTCAGTTGCAATGGTTTTATTAGAGCAGTAAACTCTCAGGCTAGTTTCGTGAGACCATGTTTGTTACCTGTCACTCAATGACCTGGGGTAGTGATACTTGGTAGAGAAGATAGTTCCAGAAATGGCAAAATATATCAGTCATATTGCATGTGGGGTAAGGGATATAGGTTTGGGTGGTAAAGCGTAGTAGAATAGATAGTTCCTGGAATGACGAAATAAATGTGTTATTTTCAGTGTGTTGAAAGGGGTACCACTTTAGGTGGTGAATCTTGGTAGAGACGTTAATTCCTGAAATGGCACTGATAAATGAGTCATATTCCGTGTATTGAAAGGGGTACAGTTTTGGGTGGTGAAACGTGGTAGAGAAGTTCATTCCTGAAATGGCAAAATAAATAGGTCATATTACGTGTATTGAAAGGGGTACAGGTTTGGGTGGTGAAACGTGGTAGAGAAGTTCATTCCTGAAATAGACTGCAAAACAGTCGTTTTTTCTCTAAATCGCTGGTTTTTCAGTGTCTCTCCCCAGTCCCACTCTACGTTTTCAGACTCGCTCCAGACCTTTCATTCAAAGACCGCGCGCATTCGTATGAATCGTAACGCACAAAATACGACTGTTTTGCAGTCTATTCCTGAAATGGCAAAATAAATGAGTCATATTCCGTGTATTGAAAGGGGTACAGTTTTGGGTGGTGAAACGTGGTAGAGAAGTTCATTCCTGAAATTGCATAATAAATTAGTCATATTCCGTGTATTGAAAGGGGTACAGTTTTGGGTGGTGAAACGTGGTAGAGAAGTTCATTCCTGAAATTGCATAATAAATTAGTCATATTCCGTGTATTGAAAGGGGTACAATTTTGGGTGGTGAAACGTGGTAGAGAAGTTAATTCATGAAATGGCATAATAAATGAGCCATATTTCGTGTATTGAAAGGGGTACAGTTTTGGGTGGTGAAACGTGGTAGAGAAGTTCATTCCTGAAATTGCATAATAAATTAGTCATATTCCGTGTATTGAAAGGGGTACAGTTTTGGGTGGTGAAACGTGGTAGAGAAGTTCATTCCTGAAATGGCATAATAAATGAGTCATATTCCGTGTATTGAAAGGGGTACAGTTTTGGGTGGTGAAACGTGGTAGAGAAGTTCATTCCTGAAATTGCATAATAAATGAGTCATATTCCGTGTATTGAAAGGGGTACAGTTTTGGGTGGTGAAACGTGGTAGAGAAGTTAATTCATGAAATGGCATAATAAATGAGCCATATTTCGTGTATTGAAAGGGGTACAGTTTTGGGTGGTGAAACGTGGTAGAGAAGTTCATTCCTGAAATTGCATAATAAATTAGTCATATTCCTTGTAGAGAAAGGGGTACAGTTTTGGGTGGTGAAACGTGGTAGAGAAGTTAATTCATGAAATGGCATAATAAATAATTCATATTCCGTGTATTGAAAGGGGTACAGTTTTGGGTGGTGAAACGTGGTAGAGACGTTAATTCCTGAAATGACATAATAAATGAGTCATATTCCGTGTATTGAAAGGGGTACAGTTCTGGGTGGTGAAACGTGGTAGAGAAGTTAATTCATAAAATGGCATAATAAATGAGCCATATTTCGTGTATTGAAAGGGGTACAGTTTTGGGTGGTGAAACGTGGTAGAGAAGTTCATTCCTGAAATTGCATAATAAATTAGTCATATTCCTTGTAGAGAAAGGGGTACAGTTTTGGGTGGAGAAACGTGGTAGAGAAGTTAATTCATGAAATGGCATAATCAGTAAATAATTCATATTCCGTGTATTGAAAGGGGTACAGTTTTGGGTGGTGAAACGTGGTAGAGACGTTAATTCCTGAAATGACATAATAAATGAGTCATATTCCGTGTATTGAAAGAGGAACAGTTTTGGGTGGTGAAACGTGGTAGAGAAGTTAATTCATAAAATGGCATAATAAATGAGCCATATTTCGTGTATTGAAAGGGGTACAGTTTTGAGTGGTGAAACGTGGTAGAGAAGTTCATTCCTGAAATTGCATAATAAATTAGTCATATTCCTTGTAGAGAAAGGGGTACAGTTTTGGGTGGTGAAGAAAGGGGTACAGTTTTGGGTGGTGAAACGTGGTAGAGAAGTTAATTCATGAAATGGCATAATCAGTAAATAATTCATATTCCGTGTATTGAAAGGGGTACAGTTTTGGGTGGTGAAACGTGGTAGAGACGTTAATTTCTGAAATGGCAAAACAAAAGAGTCATATTCCGTGTATTGAAAGGGGTACAGTTTTGGGTGGTGAAACGTGGTAGAGACGTTAATTCCTGAAATGGCATAATAAATGAGTCATATTCCGGGTATTGAAAGGGGTACAGTTTTGGGTGGTGAAACGTGGTAGAGACGTTAATTCCTGAAATGGCATAATAAATGAGTCATATTCCGTGTATTGAAAGGGGTACAGTTTTGGGTGGTGAAACGTGGTAGAGAAGTTCATTCCTGAAATTGCATAATAAATTAGTCATATTCCGTGTATTGAAAGGGGTACAGTTTTGGGTGGTGAAACGTGGTAGAGAAGTTAATTCCTGAAATGGCATAATAAATGAGTCATATTCCGTGTATTGAAAGGGGTACAGTTTTGGGTGGTGAAACGTGGTAGAGACGTTAATTCTTGAAATGGCAAAATAAATGAGTCATATTCCGTGTATTGAAAGGGGTACAGTTTTGGGTGGTGAAACGTGGTAGAGAAGTTAATTCCTGAAATGGCAAAACAAATGAGTCATATTCCGTGTATTGAAAGGGGTACAGTTTTGGGTGGTGAAACGTGGTAGAGAAGTTAATTCCTGAAATGGCATAATAAATGAGTCATATTCCGTGTATTGAAAGGGGTACAGTTTTGGGTGGTGAAACGTGGTAGAGAAGTTCATTCCTGAAATGGCATAATAAATGAGTCATATTCCGTGTATTGAAAGGGGTACAGTTTTTGGTGGTGAAACGTGGTAGAGAAGTTAATTACTGAAATGGCATAATAAATTAGTCATATTTCGTGTATTGAAAGGGGGTACAGTTTTGGGTGGTGAAACGTGTTTAGAGAAGTTCATTCCTGAAATTGCATAATAAATGAGTCATATTCCGTGTATTGAAAGGGTACAGTTTTGGGTGGTGAAACGTGGTAGAGAAGTTCATTCCTGAAATGGCAAAACAAAATGAGTCATATTCCGTGTATTGAAAGGGGTACAGTTTTGGGTGGTGAAACGTGGTAGAGAAGTTCATTCCTGAAATGGCATAATAAATTAGTCATATTTCGTGTATTGAAAGGGGTACAGTTTTGGGTGGTGAAACGTGCTAGAGAAGTTTATTCCTTGTGGAGAAGTTGGGGATACAAGTTTTTTGTGGTAAAAACGAACCTTAACTCGATGGGGATTGTGATCGTTTTTCCCATTGGTGATATTCGGAACAAGTAGGGACAATCATTGGGAGTCTGGTAAGAACAACGTTTTTTTGGCCGATGTTGTGGCGCATTGAACTCGGGGTAAGAAAAAATTTTGCATAAAGCTTCTTTAAAAACCATGGTTAGGGGTTTTGTTTTGCCATTAGAATTGTGAAAATATTTAAAGGGAAAACTCTCCCAATGTTGGAAGAGAAAATGGCGTTAAATTGTTTAGGAACCATATTGTCTAAACTGGAAAAAATTTGATGAAAAAAATTGAAAAAACATTCTGTGGTAAAATGAAAAATTTACGTAACAAATTATTTCAAACCTCGTCCCCCAGAAGCCTTGCTCTCTTTTTTTTCAAGATGGACATCTTGAAAAAATAGAGAGAAGGCCCTGGAGATGATGTTGTACAAATATCAAGGTTCCGGCCATTATGGGGGGTTTTAAATTTTCTCGCGCGCCCGCCATTTTGTGTTCCCAAAAAAACGTCACATGGTTGCGGGGAACCTATTAACTCAGAAAAAACAGTAACTACAAGGTCCCCTTTTTGGTTTGGGTGCAAACAAAAGGTGGGCCCACGGATACTTCAAACCCCCCCCCCCCCAAAATTTTCGTTAACGCTGGGGAAAATTTGTTTTCGTTCCTTTTTCGAATAAATGCTCTGTTTTTATCTAGGACTATTTTTTTCATTATATGCTTTTTGTTTTTACGGCACCTATAAATCCTGGTTAATAAATAAAAATAATTTATTTGTTTTGAAAAAACACATTTTCCCCTCCCCACCCCTCCATGCACCAGTAATGTTTTTTGATGTAAAAAAACCAACAGGTTGGTTACAGAACTGGTCGCAGGAGTGCGTTTTTTGTGAGTTTTGTTACGATGATTCATAATTTCAAGGTTTTTTAAATGTGGTTTAAAGTAAATTTGTAACCAGGATTATTAGTCGTTTGATATATTTAAAATATAAGCCACTCTCCAAAACCCCTATTCGGCCCTGGACGTTTTCTTTCGTTGGCTAAGGCCTGGGGGGTTTCCCCCCCTATGAAATCTCGAAAAATAGTTATTCACGCCTTTGGGAAATTAAAAAACTTTATATCAAGTTTTATATGGAGTTGGTTTTTTAAGCCATCCAAAAAAATGTTTATTCTATAGTGACTGCCCATTTCACACCAAAAATGACGTCATACATTTTAAAAAAATCCGCCATCCCCTTTTCTTTATCCGCCATTCTTGGAAATTTCAAGAATTGGTTTCAGAAATGTCAGTGAAAATTCTCGAAATTTGATTTCGATAAAATCGGAAAAAATATAAGAAATGCAAAAAAGAATAAAGATCTTGGAAAAGAAAACCCTTATCGTATAAAAAAAGCGAAATTCTCATGAAAACACTAAATGTGGGGTTTTAAAAACCGAACCTGTCCAAAAAAACTTGGTTTGCCATGGAAAAACGTCAAGTCACTTTTATCCTGGAACAATGTGACACACCAAAAATATTTCCAGGGAGTAATGTTTAGTTTAAAAGTCCACAAAGTTTGGCCATAATTGTTGAATACTCCCTTTAATCTTAAGTAAAGGAACAAATTTGAAATTTGAGTGTGACAACATTTTTCCTTTTCCCTCCTCTCCCCCCCCCCCCCCCCTTGGGGGCCCCCCCCCCCCTCCCCAGGCCGATTAATTAAATCCCGTTTTGGTCACCTAACCATGTTTACAAATGGTCAACTGTGTGAGTACAGAATACATCGGCTACACCTTGCCGGCCAATTTTATATCAACGCATTTGAAAGAACATAAGGGTTCCCAATTCATTAAAAATAGTTTATTATATGAAAATGAAGGAATTCTAAATTTAGTTGTTCCCCCAGAAACATTACACATCCTTCTTTGGTTTACTTAAAAACTTTGATTATCAAAGTCTTCAAAATACATGTCAACTATTTTAAAAACAATTAGCTTCCTGAAAATGGACTAAATTCCTCAATTACTGTTTTTATTATTAGCTGGAGTTAGACTTCTATAGTGCACTTTCACTCCAATGTTTTCTTGACATGACTGATCCCATGAGGAATACTTAAAGGGGCACTATCATGAGCAATCACTTGGAAAAAGTCACAAGCCAAAAGGGACATAACTTATATATTCAATGGAAAAACCTAAAAAATAAAAGCTCCCGTTTTTTTGTTTTTCAGGAAATTTACTATTACTAGTGTACTGAAGCCTTAATAAAAGGAGTGCTCCTCATGAATTGCCCCTAGGCGCTTTTTGATCTCAAACTTTTTTTCCAATTATGCCCCTGGTTGTGTCTTGGAAAAATTGCTTAAAAAAACTATTAATACAGTTTTTGCTCTTCCCTTCAAACAATTTTCGCATTGACAATCTTCCCTCTTTATGTTCTTAGGCGCAATTTTGTGTATGAGCTAAGGTACCTATAGTTCATAATAAAAATTATTAATTGCACCGTTTTTTTGAACAAAAAAGCAAAAAACATCCCTGTAATAGTGCCCCTTTAACAAATTAATTTGCGAAGGCTCGTGAATATTGGCGAATATAAAAACCGAGGACCGAAGTCGAGGTAAAATATTTGGGGACCTTATAATCCATCAAAATTTTTTCCTCGCCAATGCGATTGGTCCTAAACAAAACATTCACAGTTTTGAACGCGGGCCCCCAAAAAACTGGGAATATATCGGGTGGATATTCCCCAAGTGATATCTTCCCCAGTTTTGAAATTTTGCGTTTTCCACGTTTCCGCAGGTTCAGTTTTTTCGTCTCAAATTAAATTTTGCTTAAATTAAATAAAACTGAATTTTGTTTGAACAGGACCTAGAAAATAATTTTTTTTTGTTGAAATGCCAAACAGAAATTATTTTCATGTTTAACAGCTTGGCCCGACCGAGAAATCTTCCACGGCAAAACAGAGCGGGCCTTGTGAAAAAATATTTTGAAAGGATAATTAACTACAATAGCCTCCATTTTGGCTTCAAAAATACTGCAGGGATATTTGTCCTTGGACCATTATCTGTTCCTCGAAAGCTTCACAGTTTTTCCCTCGAGGGCCCTTCCGCGCCTCTCGGAAAAAACTGTTCCGCTTCTCGGAACAGATAATGTCCGCGGACAAATATCCGAGGCAATATTCCTCCTCGCCAAATGGAGGGGCCTTATTTGTTTTTATATTATTTCACGAGCCCAGTTGGTGAATATTAATAATTATTGTTTTATAATATTAACACCTGTTAATAAATCACAAGGGAAAAAAGTTGGGAAATTTTCTCCCGGGGGAAAATAGAATAAAGACCCAAAAATGTACTGCCAGTTTTTGCCCAAGGGACAAAACAATAATTTGGAAATTTTTCACGTGTATTTTTTCCAAAATAAGGTAGAGAGGGTAATATTGCCAACTTGAGACCATGGTAAGTAGGGAACCAAAATCAATTGCCTTGAAAAATGCCATTAATCCTGTGGTATGTATTATAGAAATTTGATATTTTGTAAGCCCCTTGTTGGGATTCAATGCCAAATTTAGCTGGATCCTCATTGGGCATAATTTGCTACTCTAATTCCTTCTTGATTTTTTGTTTGCTAGCCTTATAATAACAAAAAAACATTACCCAATTTACTGGAACAAGAAAATGATGGTAACCTTGGCGCGGTTGAAATATGAGAAAGATATTATTCAGTCAATGACACAAGCTACTCGGAAATAAATTTCAAGTTCCCCTAACAGGAGTCAAACACAAACTGGTCGGAAATTCGCATTTTACATTTGAATCTAGTTATATGGCCAAAGCTCTCACAAGTCTCCTGTAGCTTAGCATCCGACCAGTGGGCGGAAGGGCATAGGTTCAACTCCTGTTTGGAAGATCTTAGAATTTTTTTCCGAGTAGCTTGTGTCACTGACTGAAATAATATCTTTCTCATTTAACGTTGTGATGTTTCCCGAGACAAACTCAAGGGAAACATCAAGGTTTGAGGAGAATTAAGTACTAGCAGTTTCCAACTGGATTATTTCAATAACAGTATAATAATATTTTAAATTGTCTGGCCTGCTATTAATAGTTTCATAAATTGAAAAACCATGTCTAATCCATTAAAAAGAGCAAGCACAGATTTGGCTGCAACTTTCAAGGAAGGAGGTGCAGAAATGTTGTTGAACATTTGCCAGGACTGGTCCTTAATCTTTTCCTTCTCATGACCCTTCAGATGCCACGACAGACACACCAAATATGGAAGTAGATTCTCTGATAAAGCCAACTGCTGGTTCTCCTTGATAGAAAAGCTTATGTACCAAAGAAAACATCCCAAGTTTTTGCACTGATGTGGGAACCTGGCCAAGTGAATTGGCTTTCGAGCCTGTCATCAGATAGTCTTTGTCTTCAGATGCTGAAGTTTTCAATTTCCATACTTTCAGATACGTCAGAGGGTGTGTTGTGACTAAACAAAGTGATCATGATCTTCAAGTTTTTCAAGTGTTTCTTCTCTGGAGGTCAGAGCTTAATAATGGAAATTACTTTGCAAAAATTCCTTAAATCAACACTGCCAGCTTCATCTACTTCAATTTTGGTGGTTGGTGATTGTTCACGTTCCAGAGAATAAGTTTCTTCACTTTGAAGTTCATCACTTTTTAAGCCGTTCTTTTGGTAACCATGGTTATTGCCATTCATTTTCCACCTTACAGTTTATATTCCTTTCCCGCAGCAAAAGCAAGGTGAACGAGCGGCACCATAGTCATCCAAACAAAAGACATTTCTTCCTCCCATTGTGAGATTTCAGTGGGAACATGGCTGTCCAGGCACATGTCCAATAAGTTCATCTATAGCAACACATGTATCTCTGTCCAGTGTAATCAGAGGAGCTGAACGCATTTTCTAGCCAGGAACAGACAACAGTAGTACCTGGTAAAGAAAAAATAAACACCAGGAGTCAATGACGAGAATTGATCACCTTCTGACACACATTAATTAAATGTTTCAAATTGCTACCAACGACAATTGAGGGTGAGTATGGATGGGGAATGCAAAGGGGCTTGAGGTAGTGCACCAGCGTTCTGGCCCCTGTAGTCACAGTGGGGACCAGACTGAGAGAAAGGTGATTGGAAGGTTGCTTATGGTTGCCTTTTTCTTGGCCAGCAAATTTCGCCGGCAAAAAAAGGCAAAAAAAAATTGTCTGGACATCAGTGTCCGACCAAAGTTGGTATTTCATCGGACATTGGCAAATTTTGGTCAGTCATTGTCCGATGTAACCGACTGTTATTTGCAAGCCCTGGAAGGAGTCAACGATTCATACTATTTGAAGAAGACATCAAGTAGGCGGTAGCTAGCTAGAATATAGACAGTGAGAGATAGGGCAATTGTAACGTCGTAGAAAAAGCAAAATTACCAACAAAACTGCAAAAAATTTCTGGCGTGAGACAGTCGACCACAAAACTGATGGAGGCAAGTGTGCCAGGGCAGTGAGACCCTGCAGAAAACCTGTGCGAGCCAAAAAGCGATGTTGGCTGTGCAGGGAGGCTGGTGTCCGCTCTATCGGTCAAAACAAACTTGACACCATTCAATTACTTATTTTAATAACAATAATATTCTTATACAATGTTATTAGGCCTCTATTTTCCGCTACTCTCTCGTGTTTACGTTCTTTGTTTTTTCCTGCCTTTGGGGGAGAATTTTTGGGCTCATTTTGGGCTCATTTTCTGTAGCGGGTAATCAAGCCTAACAATGTTGAAGCTATCTCAATTTTGATTGGCTAAAAAGTAAGCTAAAGCTGCACTCAGGGTCAAACTGGCCAACACTGCTGGGGCTTATCCCGGTTTCTGTATGGATGGGATGCTTATAACTACCCGGCCCAGCATTTTGTCACCGGCCCCCATTTATAACTCCTGGGTGGAGAGAGCACTGTGAGAGTTAAGTGTCTTGCCCAATAACACAACCAAATGACCGCTCAATCCGGAGTCCAACACACTAAACCATTAACCGGACCACTGCATCCATCATGAAGTTAAACAAAATGCATTTTTAATTATTGTTTTAAAATTAATATATTAATAAAAACAATATTATTATTATTACATTTATATGGATTTGTTTTTAGCATCATAGCAAAAAACACAAACTTTGGCCTTGATAATTCTCATTATCATGCTCAAACCTCGATCATGCAAATTATTTTGTTACATGTAAACTATATTCCCACCTTAGAGGTGTATTGCTCTCCTTATCACCAGGAGCTGTTTTGTGATATTTATCATTTTTTTCCAGCGCTCTACAATCCACCAATGGTTTGGGCAGATTTGACATTGAACGTGCAGTAAAAACAGCGTGTTAGAAGCCACCTGGCTTGAAAACAGTGTATATCCTGCAGGCTCTGATTGGCACCTGTCTATCATGAAGAGTAACTTGTCAATCAGTGGTGACATTTTGGACACTTCCTCTTGGATGTTGGAAATATATCACTACTCTACCAAAACTAGAGGGGAAAAAATAGCATCAAAAAGTCCACCAAATTATGAAAAAGTATGATACTTGAAAGACATAATGGGTTGAGTGTCAACTATATTAAGACTATTGGTCAAGCATCCACCAAGCATGCATACATCAACAGAGTATTTGGTAGAGTGTGGACCATACTCAACATATTTTTGCCAAGTGTAAAACAGTTGAACTTGATTCTTGTCAATGATGTTGTTTTGAGCATTCATTTGATAAATCGGCTGATAAGGATCATTATTATGGTCATATCGACGTTTCCACCAACATAAAAACAATAAAAGTCCAGTTGAAGTATCAGTAAAATAATAATGCAACTGATTAATCGGACTGACAGTTAACCAATACAGTTTGAACCTCTTTAATACGAACACCGGAGGGACGGAGCAAAGTGTCCCATATTATAGAGGTCATGAATATGAACGTCTTTCTTTAAAACTCAAAATCATCTTTGAGGTGCATCTAAAGTAGTTATTACAACAAATTACATCTCACCTATATTACTTGCAATACGAATCATTGTTATGAAATGGTAACAAACAAAACAAAGAAGCAAATAGCTACACAAGATTTGACCCATTTTATTTATTAACTACAAAACTTTGTAGCATTTCTGAGCCTCTCAACAGGCACAACACAGGGAGCTTAATTTTTCTGGGTTAACTCACCCTCCACAGCATCCAATTGCTGTCTCATTTACACCAACAATCATGCTAGCTATGTCAATGTGGCCCAGTATCCTCAAGAGGAACATGGCTGAAGTAAGAGAGCATCGGTTTGTCAGGGAAAATACATCCTTTGACAAATACAAACTTCCGATCTTGAGGTGTCTCGCCAAGTTCCACAAAAAGCTGAGACAACACAACTGAAGAACAAGCTGCCCTTGATTGAAGTGGTTTTTAAGTTGATTTAGAAACACAGCTACTGTACGTTCCACTGGATTTTCATTTCTGTTGGTCAAGCAAAAACAATTTTGTCTCATAATTTTGTCTCTCGCATTCGGTCCTATTAATACATGGTCAGCATGTTGTACTCCAGATCGAGCGGTCCGGGTTTGATCCCTGGCCAGTTGTGTCAGAAGCATATTATCACCTCTTGGGCAAGATGCCCTCACAGTGCCCCTCTCCACCCAGGAGTAAATGGGTACCAGCAAATTGTCAGGGCAACCTGACAAAAATGCTGGGAGCTTACCTGTTATGGACCAGCATCCCATCCAGGGGAGTAGCGATACTCCTGCCAGTAGTCACTTCATGCTATGTAGTCACCTGAGCTTGTAAATGACTCGAGAGCCCAAATTGAAGGAATTTTTACCGAAAAAAGCCCTTGATCGACCGGGAAATGCATAGAGTCAACAGAGAACGCTCACACGGTCGTTCTGGATTTGATGTCACAGCTCACTCTCCCCAGATCCCCATTTTTTGTGGGTCGTGAACCATTTGGAGCTTGACTTTAACTGGCTACAAAAATAGAGGATTGTACCAAATCGAAACATTTTTGCGCAGTGATACTCAAAAAAATGTGGCAATTTTATTTAGGAAAAAAACATTTTGGGGGTTAGGTGCACTTTAACATAATTTTTTAACTAACAATAATTATTTTGAACAACAAGTTCTACTTTTTGCCATGATTATGTTAACATTGCAACAAATCTTTTGGCAGCTAGTTTCCTAGTATAACACACATAGTCACATGGTTTTTGTGCCACTTGGTTTGCAACGATAGCACAATGAAATTTGCATACAGATTGTTGCACAGTTTATGCATGCATAAACACATTCCTTTTTAGACAGTCATGCTTTTAACTTGTGACCCTCTATATTTTAGTTTTTATTCTTCATATTTATCTACCACAATGTTTGCAAATTTTTGTATACATATATTATCATTTTTTTAATTTTTATCTTTTTATCCATGTAAAGCGCATTTGATCATTTTTTCAGTATGTAATTTTGCACTACAGTAAACTCTCTCTAAGACGGACACCATCGGGACCGGCACAAACTGTCCATCTTAGAGAGGTGTCCATTTAGAGAGTTTAGACACAGTAACATGACTGAAAAATGGCGCGCAGGGACCAACACCAAGTGTCCGTCTTACAGAGGTGTCCGTCTTATTGAGTTGACTGTATATAAATTTTAATTATGAGAAAGAAACGCTTTCCACCAACAGTCGATCTTTACTGTATCAAATTTCAGTACACCGCCTTCAGCGAACATTTCGCTGTTTTCAATATTCTCACAGAATGATCTTTGTTTACAATTAAAGTCACGTCGATGTCTCGCGAATGTGAAGCTCGGAGAGAAATTTTGCGACCTCACCGTCCTGGGCAGAAAACAAACTTTAGCGACAAAATATTACGAGGAAATGATTTTCACTCTTCGTCAGTTCGTAGCATTATAAACTGATAAAAGAGTTTTAATTCACTAAAAGCGAAGACTTGTAATGTTCAATGTGTGTCAGAATGTTTGTTTCAGGAACGTGACAACCAAAGCCTTGCCGCTTGCAATTGGAAACTTTCGCTTTCATGCAAAAATAAACAGTTATTTTTATACATGTGTTATTTGTTTAGACGTTTTTCTGTCATGGCCAAAGAAAAGAAAGATTTACGTTACCCGTGGGATGATCGAAAATGCCGTGAAAATTTGTAGTTTTCTGAATGTCTGCATATTTCATTGCATGCGTGTAAAGCCGACCGGTCAAAGCACATTTCCTTCGAAAAACATTCAAGAGTCTATTTCACTTTAATATAGAAAACCGAAAGATTAAAAGAAAATAAGCCTGGTAAAAAATAGTCCGCGACACACATGAAAGGTTTGTTTGTTTACATTCCACAAGATTCTAAATCAGTGCATCAATGCCGATGTCCGTTTGATTTTCGTGAATTATAAACAGGTTATAACCGCAGATACATGAAAATATAATGTATGAATGGGACAAACACAAATTTTGAGTTTAGAAACACCACGCCGCTGCAAAGTTTGTCTGGCTTTTCGTGTGTATTTTTATTTACATGTACCTTAAGATTACTCGGTTTACGTATCTAGCCGCCTTGCGACGTTGAGCGAGCATTCAAGCGTGTTATAAACAGGAATTAATTATTACGTACTGTGGCTCGGAAAGGAAACCGCAAACAACAAAGAGAGAACATAATGATACATGTAAATACGAGACCCTCTGGAAAAATATATCCCTTCGTGCACCCCCCGGCCCTCCTTTGACCCCCCCCCCCACGCCCCTGGAATTTCCAATTCCTTCTGTGTGGGGGGGGGGGGGATGGATATTTTCTGGAACTGCACAATATGAACTTGCATACAGACTTGCGTTGGGTGGCCAAACAGACTAGCAAGTTTACTCGCAAGTGCACGCAAGTATGACACAAGTTGCATTTTCAATGCTCCTGCTAATGCTACACTGAAATTCAGTACTGGAAGTAAACACTTAGGTTGGGTGGCCAAATAGTGAAAAACTTGTGTCTTCTTGTGATCCCCCCGGGGTGGGGGGGGGGGCACTCCCTTATATACGCTATATAGGTACATGCCGCTGGACAGGGTATGGCTTTTTTTAGCATTTTGGTCTGGAACAGGGTAGTATAAAAAACAACATTTTTTGGTTTGGAACAGGGTATCAGTTTCCCAGAAGTTGGCACAAAGATCGGTTTAATATTGATCTGTGGAATATGATATGTTGGTTAGACAAAACGAAACGCGTAGGACGACCTAGGAGTAGTAAAGAAGCTTTACAATTACAAGTTTGCAGTGCTGCTTACTACATGTACATGTAGTTTAGCCTTTTGGGTTAACCATTAAAAATCGTCTCGAACAGGGTATCTTTTTTTAACATTTAGTCTGGAACAGGGTCGCAAAAGTAGCGTTTTGTGGTCTGGTACAGGGTAAGGGTTTTTATAGCCCAGCGGCACACCCCATCCCAATTTTTTTGGGAGTACCCCCCGGGTCTTGTGCTCAAATATGATCTTGACCAAAGTGAACGCAAGTTGTCGCAAGTCCTGGCCAAATGAAGTCGCAAGTAGACACAAGTTAGCAGCTTGCATCTACATGTGTCTCCATTTGGCCAGGGCTTAATGCTTCCATCTACAAGAACTCACATGTTACAATCATCCACGGGATGTCCAACCACATACAGTTTGCCGAGAAAATTTAAACACCTCCAAGAATGCGTCAAATCCTCCCTCTTGCACAAAAAAGTGCCTTTGAGCAACGGATTTTAAGGATTTTCCAAGGGAAGAAAAAGGCAGCAAGTTCCTCCACTGCAAACACTAGCCGGTCATAGAACTGCCATAAGCTGTTAGAGTCTTGTTTCTATATCAGGCAGCTGTCTGTGCAGCTTTTCGACAATTTCTTGAGCAGAGAGCTTCAACACATCCAATAGTTCACTCATTCCTGGTATGTCCGCTACAGCGAGAAACTGTAGTCTAAAACAGTCACCCTGCCTGAAATACAGTCTGGTGAGGGGCATGTCATCATCTGTTATCGGCTGTCCCTGATAAAACAGTTGCTGATCACAAACTGGCGCTCGAATGGCATCTTGGATAGCGTGCTTTATATCTCTGATGCTTGTGGTAGCAAAGTCAGGGACAATAAGTTTCGTTCTGCCAGTTTCGCTGTCGTTTTCGCAGCTATAGTCCACGTAGAAAGTCCATGATAATTTCAATGATTGAAACGTTTCTGCATTATGATGTACATGTATCTGTCTCTAAATCTGGAAAAAGTCTCATTGGTTCATATGGAGAAGAGTGACAGACTTGTCAACGTGTTGTTTCTCGAAGTTATACATGTAAAACAGTCTTGAAAAAGATTCAGCCATGATTTCCTCATTTTTCACGCCATGTTGACATTTTACTCGTGTCCAGGGTGCATTGCAAACTGTGGCGCGGACAATACCCAGAATGCTCGAGTGTCTTTCTCGGAAAAGTGCGTGACTACAGGCGTGACTATAAACATCTGTGTACGTGTCGCGCAAACGAATCACGCCACCTGGAAATAATCGCCTGCAATCAGCATTATTGCAGAGTTGAATGAAAATTCGCCGTTCTAGTATGAGGCATACATGTATGTCATACTGCCAGCCATATATCCAATTCAAAGAATTGGGAAAAAGCGCATTTTCCTCTTTTTTACATTTTTTCGAAGAAAGCCAATTTTCGCGCGCTTTTTGCGAAGAGGTGAAAGTCCAAAACAGATGAATGCCGGGAAGTGTTTTCAACAAAGATGGTGGGCGGTGAGTGCGGGTGTACTTCCTCGGCCTTGTTTGGTGAATATTTCCTTGGTTAGATTCCTTGCAAGCTGATCAAGTATGAATATGAGACATAACACATTAACGAAACTATTTTAGCTGATCAATCCGCAATCAAAGGCTTCTGTTTTCGTGAAGATGAACTGAAAGAGCTTCGTCTAAGATGAAGCTCAATGTGGAATTGAAGTGTTTGGATACGAAAACAACCGAGCATATCAAGATTTCCTTAGATGACTGGGATAGCAAATGTGTTAAAGAATTAAAAGAGGTTTTAGAGGACGAAATCCAGTTCCTGTTATCGATCAAGAACTTTATTACCAGGACGGGCATTGAGGAATCATGACAACTTCTTCCCTCTAAAGAAATTGTATCTGCGGGAAGGCGACACGATTTTAGTAGAATGCAACGCACAAGGCGATCTTGCAGGGATAAAATGTCTGTTAAATGACGTTAAGAAGTTTACGGACGTAATAACTGGTGAAGATCAAAATGACCTGTTGACGGTTACTTGTTTGAAGAAACGTGATAGAAGTTCCTATGTGAGTTATGATTATATCGCTCGGGCTCTGGATCAGTTGTCTTTTGAATACTTTATTCCTTGGAAGAATGCCAAGTCAGTGGTACACCGTCATTACTTTGCACAAGAAGGTGGTTTTGATGCTTTTATGGAAGTATTGAAGTTTGCCAATAAACGATATAAGATCATAGAAAAGAAACCTGCAGGTTCAAGGTATGTGGCATTTTTATTCATTTATTACATGTATGTCACATTCTAGGATTTATTTCACTGAAAAAATTATTGAGAAATATAAATATTATTTGGTGGACAACAAGCCTTTAACAAGTTGTACATACCAAAACAATATTAATTTTGCGTGAACTTTTTGCCAGTGAATTACAGTGACTACTCAAAGTGGGCCAGTTTGAAGAAAAGTAACCAATTTATGATTGGTTACTTTTCTTCAAACTGGCCGGCTTCAAGTAGTAACACTGTATAAAATGGGTGCAAAGATTTACCAAAATTTCCTAATATTATCTGATTCCAATTGCCAAAATTTTGGTCCGAAGATAGCCAATTAAAGAACAGACTGTTTCTGAGAATTTCTTAAGATTTTCTGAAGCTTCCTTGAACTGAGCGGTTCCAGAAAATATCCATACCCACCCTATAAAGGAAGGTCATTGGAATTTCCGAGGGGTAGGGGTATCAAAGCCAAAATTTTTAAAGGAATTTGAAATTCCAGGGGAGTGGGGGTTCAAACCAAAAACAGGATACCCCCTTTTCAAATACTGATTAAGAGCCTGTACTTAGATATCTCGTATACAAATTCACTTCCAAATTCTGGTGATGCTCTAATCCTGTAGCTATAATTACATTGATTTCATACATGACTGTATACATAAACATTTTTTTAAGGAGCAAATATAAAGAGTCAGAGGTATTGGTTGGCCAGCTCAGGGACTTGAACAATGAGCAGATGGTTTTACATATGCACTGCTTGAGCCTGCTGTGGAATTTCTCAGAGACACGGCATGATCGTAGGATGGTACTGAAGAAAGGAGGGCTACCCTTTGTTATCGAGGCTTTGCTATCAGATCCTTATGAGTACTTACCTAGCTCGGATGAGTACTGGGAAGTTGCAAGCATTAATGAGACTGCTGTTGGCTGCCTTGTTCAGTAAGAATGTTTTATATATATTGTGAATAATCTAGTGTGAGGTCTACAAGTAGTGGCCTAATGGTTAACGCATTGGACTTTGGATCAAGCAGTCTGGGTTTCAAGCATTGACCGGAGTCATTGTGATGTGTTCTTGGGCAAGACACTTTACTTTCACACTTGCCTCTCTCCACCCAGGAATGTAATGGTTTATATACCTGTGATAGACTACATGTAGGATGATTCCATCCAGGGGACCAAAGAACATTGTTTGCAAAAAAACTCTTAAACTATCAAAATATTTTTTTCATCCAACAGGTATGCAGAGTTTCCTGATTGTCAAGAAGTAATTGCCAGGAGTTCTGAAACTGTTGGTAAACTAATGTTCATGGTGGGAAGTCAGTTTTGATTCTCCTTTGAAGAGTCGACCAATCATTATAGTTTACTCAGAGTATTGTGCACAGATTGCTGCAAATACCTTGTTCTGCTGTGCATGCAGTTTGCAGACTCCAAAAATTCTGGTGGAGAGTGGTATGCACAAAAGAATGATCAACCTCATACAGCTGTCAGTAGGGGATAACTTGGCTGTCAGGTATTTAATACTTACAGTACAAGTAATACATACACTCACTCTTGTCCAGCATTGCATAATGAGGTGCATGCCTGATCAATGTTGAAGTACCGTACCTACCATAACATGTTCATACTGATAAGCCCCCCCCCCCCCGATATTTCAATGTAAGGCCACCCATGGGCTTATAAATACAGTCGAACCTCTTGTAAATCACCACCCAAAATGTCAAGCCTATGGGGGTAATCGCAAAGAACAGCTCCCCTCCACAGACTGTTGGCCGACAGTTTTTTTTCACAGTGTAAACCAGGTGGAGGAGGTGGTTGCTTAAACCACATACAGTGCTTATAGATCTCTGTTCTGCTGGACAGATGTTGTGAGAAATTAGGTGTTGATTATAATATTATAATAATAATAATTTTATTAAAATACTCTTGGGAATTAAAGATTAATAATAATTATTATAATTATTATTGCTAACATTAATGTATTTGTCCTAGTTACTACTGTACTCTGTTCCTGGCAAGAATAAGATCATCCTCACTGGTTCATTTAGACCCTCAGACAGCAAAAAGCATTGATGATCTCATCACCTCCTTTCTACAAAAGTACAAGCCTATTGATGTTTCACGCTGGGAAGAAAAACACAATTATGTGTGGGTCACAATGATACCATTTGTAAGCCTGGCATTTTCGGGGAGAAACATTGACGTGGAACTTCAAAGTTCTGGTTTACACAATTGCACTGGAGTTTGCCACAAGCATGATGCTATTTTGCTGCCAGAACAGGAACAAACGGATGATACAAATTTTCTCCCTGCAAACCAGAATGGCAAAGAAAAAGGACAGGACAGTTATGCTCATTCTGAGAAACATGTTGATGCTGAAGATAAAACAGAAGAATCAGAAAATTCAACTTCATTTGTTGCATCTAACACATCAAATTGCGGTTCGCAATCAAGTGCCGCTGACACAGCAGCATGTCCAGCAACAATGCTTGGATCACCACAAACTCAACAGCTTGGGCTGTTTACATTAACGCATATGTTGTACTCAAGTGAAAATCGCCAGCTTGTTGAAGGTGAACATTTGCTGTCGTATCTTGATTGTTTATGCTGGCATGTTAATTCAGAGGAGGGTAAGCTCTTAAGAGCCGAGTTAACAAAATATTGGTCACCGAGACCTGCTTCTCTTAAAATTATTTGCAATTCGATTTTAGCTTTTGTTTGTGGATTTGAAGCTGTTTTTAAATGTGAAAACTGAAATAAATATCAGTTAGTATATTATTCTTGTCCTTGAGGCACACAGGGCTGACTCTGTTGTCTACCCATTGACCTGACGAACAAGATGTACCCCTGCTGTAGATCGATCAATCAATGACCCAGGTGTTTCTGAACAATGCTGAAAAGTGTTATTTGTTCCATTTTTTTTGCCTCTTAAATGTCAGTGAAGACAAAGTTTTTGATTAGTTTTTTTGACATATTTTTGATTGGCCAGTTGAAACAAAAGCCATCAGAAAGTTGTCAAAAACTTTGTTGAGTGACAATGGCGGGGGTGCTCTTCACTGAATGAATGAACCTGAAAATTGGACAGACAGTGATAAATGATAGGTCTTTCATCCAAATGCTGCATCAGACAGGCTACATGTATATGTTACACACATGGTTATGATGTATCATTGCATTTTGTTGACTTTATTTTATAAAAGAAATAAAAAACAGCCCCTTCTTGCTTACAAAATGTACATAGCCTGATGCAAACACTCGAGAAAGTTGGGAGAATTTGAAAGTACTTAATATAAATAAAACCATAAACCCTCACCTTGAGGCTCAAGTTTAAATAAACTTTTGAATTCTCCCAAACTGTCTCTCATGTTGGCATCACCGACTATGTAAATTTGTGCACAATTTTCTATAATTTTCTTAACTGTACACTACATTTACATTATTACATTTTAGTACATAATAGTAAATTATACACCACAATACTTGGTGTTGGGGTGTTGGCTACACTTGAATGTTAACAAAATCAATTTGTACCATTTTAAGATCTAAAACATGAACCAAAGTAAATATAATTATTGTATTACAGCTGTAGATACAACTATTTAGGGTGTCTAATAACTATTTTAGCAGTTTTAATTTATAGCTGTCACTTGCAGATTGACAGCAAACATTTTAAATATCTGATTTTTTGTTTATCCTATAAAATATTACTAAATGTTTGTATCACTAATTTGAGTTCAAAACTATTATAATTTTTTTGAAAATTGCAGTGCAAAATAATTACATGTCATATTATTGTGAAGACAAAAAATTGTGATTGTAAGAAGTATATAACAATAAAATAGTGTCACTGTGCACATTGTACAGACACAGGACCAAATGAATTCTTATTCATTATTAAAACCTTTGTACATTATGAACAACAATAAAAAGACCTTCAAACAATCAGACTACAGCAAACCTCTTTTACCTTTCAAAAGTAAAGGGGGCAACAACTCTTCTTGAGCAGTAATAATAATAATAATATTCGTATTTTATAATGCGCTAATTCATGTGAATATGATCAAAAGTGCATTACAAGATTAAACAATAAAAATACAAATATCTTAGTAGAAACTAAAAACTAAAATGCTGGATTAGTACTGTGAAGTGATGATAAATAAACGGTCGTCCTGAAAATTATGAGCATTTTCCCGATCCTGATATTTTTTTGCGATGTCGTGACAATAATTATTATAATTATTATAACAATTATTATTACCAGTTTCCCGGCAATTTCCTTAGATTCCAAGAAAACAATACCAGTTCTCCCAAAACAGTGTTTGCTTGCAGAAAAGATCAATCAAGTCTGTCTAAGCTTGCACTATAATATTCAATTAGATTGCAAGGTTTGTGGTTTGGTTAATAGATGAGAGACTTCCGAGATTCAACACCTGAAAAATTTCATGCTGATGATGAAGTGCTACTGTTTATACAGAGATCTGTCAAGTGTTTGATTCACTTTAGTTGTTACTTGTGTGGGAAAAAATTCATATCTGAGAAGCAACCAATCAGAGACTCTACATGGATTTCTGTAGGACAAGTTTTAATAGATGTATTTTCACCTTGAATCTCGAATGCCTCTTTTATAGTAGAATGGAATGAGTGTGCAATGAGAGACGTCAGTATCCTTGGGCTACAAAACCGGATGACGATACATTGACAACTCAATAAAACCCCTTCCTTAGTGGCGAAAACTGTGTGGAGCTATTCTGCAATGTTAGCATCCACTGGCATGGTAATTCCCTGTTTGATTCTCTTTATCAAATACATCTTGTCACGGCCAGCCTGCAAAACAAACAAGGAAATGATGGTTAAGGATGCATTCTACCTGTATAATATATAATACCAGCTGGCTATAAAAGGGGCAGTATTTTCCGGCGTTGACAAAATCTGTATCGGACCACAGATTGGATCACGGACCGGATCCTGGATCGGATCACGGATCGGATCAACAACAACAACACAAAAAATAAAAATAAATAAATAAAACAAATAAAAGTGAAAAACAAAATATATTAATGAAAAATAAAGAAAACTTGCGTGACAAGACAACAACAACAGCAACAACAAGCTTTATTAAGATTAAGATTAAAAGAACCATTCTGCGTAACATATTGGAGCTCAGGCCACGCTGAAAATGATTTCCCGCCAAAACCCATGTAGTCTATTGCAAAGTACTTTCACTGCCGTTTCGAGCAGAGTGTCGCCATGGACAAAGTAGCCTGCGTGCAGACGTCTCCTTTTCCTTGCTTCTCGCGGAAAAGTGAGAAGCATTAAAGGCTGTTTTAGATCTGACCATTGAAGTGCACATGAACGGTGTTAGTTGTATGTGCAGAAGTAATCCATGCCATTAACACATTAAGAAATATTAGTTTATTCCATGAACTCGCTTAGCTTCTTTTTCCTAAATCGCGGTTATTGCACAACAAGCATTCCACAAGCATATTGAACTGAGCTCAGAGATCACACAAGATTTTTGCCATCTAGTCCTAGACTTAGAATATGAAAGATACATGATGGTTTCAGGATCTAGGACTAAGGGTAGAGTGAAGTGTCTTGTGCGAGAACATAACACTGACTCCACCCTGATGGAACTCAATCAATAACTAAAAGACCTGTGAAATTTGGAAACAAATTGGGGTAAACCGATTGAATCATACTCACAAGGGTAATTTGTTTCTTTTAATAGCTTGATCTTCTTTTCATTTGAATCTTTCAGCATTTTGTGGTAGTAGACAATAATCCTGTGAATTTAAGAAATTGAAATCAATAAATGTAGATTAAGTTATGACTAAAACGTAGAGCCGTAGAAGTGCGTACAGTTTATAATGCAGATAACGTTATTACTAAAACGTAGAGCTGTAGAAGAGTGCAGTTTATAATGCAGATAACGTTATTACTAAAACGTAGAGCCGTAGAAGCGTACAGTTTATAATGCAGATAACGTTATTACTAAAACGTAGAGCCGTAGAAGCGTACAGTTTATAATGTAGATAACGTTATTACTAAAACGTAGAGCCGTAGAAGCGTACGTACAGTTTATAATGCAGATAACGTTATTACTAAAACGTAGAGCTGTAGAAGTGTACAGTTTATAATGTAGATAACGTTTATTACTAAAACGTAGAGCTGTAGAAGTGTACAGTTTATAATGTAGATAACGTTAATACTAAAACGTAGAGCTGTAGAAGTGTACAGTTTATAATGTAGATAACGTTATTACTAAAACGTAGAGCTGTAGAAGTGTACAGTTTATAATGTAGATAACGTTAATACTAAAACGTAGAGCTGTAGAAGTGTACAGTTTATAATGCAGATAACGTTATTACTAAAACGTAGAGCTGTAGAAGTGTACAGTTTATAATGTAGATAACGTTATTACTAAACGTAGAGCTGTAGAAGTGTACAGTTTATAATGTAGATAACGTTATTACTAAAACGTAGAGCTGTAGAAGTGTACAGTTATAATGTAGATAACGTTATTACTAAAACGTAGAGCTGTAGAAACTTGTGTACAGTTTATAATGTAGATAACGTTATTACTAAAACGTAGAGCTGTAGAAGTGTACAGTTTATAATGTGGATAACGTCATTACTAAAACGTAGAGTCGTAGAAGCGTACAGTTTATAATGTAGATAACGTTATTACTAAAACGTAGAGCTGTAGAAGTGTACAGTTTATAATGTAGATAACGTTAATACTAAAACGTAGAGCTGTAGAAGTGTACAGTTTATAATGTAGATAACGTTATTACTAAAACGTAGAGCTGTAGAAGCGTACAGTTTATAATGCAGATAACGTTATTACTAAAACGTACAGAGCCGTAGAAGAGTGCAGTTTATAATGCAGATAACGTTATTACTAAAACGTAGAGCCGTAGAAGCGTACAGTTTATAATGCAGATAACGTTATTACTAAAACGTAGAGCCGTAGAAGTGCGTACAGTTTATAATGCAGATAACGTCATTACTAAAACGTAGAAGTGTAGAAGCGTACAGTTTATAATGCAGATAACGTTATTACTAAAACGTACAGAGCCGTAGAAGAGTGCAGTTTATAATGCAGATAACGTTATTACTAAAACGTAGAGCCGTAGAAGCGTACAGTTTATAATGCAGATAACGTTATTACTAAAACGTAGAGCCGTAGAAGAGTGCAGTTTATAATGCAGAAAACGTTATTACTAAAACGTAGAGCCGTAGAAGCGTACAGTTTATAATGCAGATAACGTTATTACTAAAACGTAGAGCTGTAGAAGTGTACAGTTTATAATGTAGATAACGTTATTACTAAACGTAGAGCTGTAGAAGTGTACAGTTTATAATGTAGATAACGTTAATACTAAAACGTAGAGCTGTAGAAGTGTACAGTTTATAATGTAGATAACGTTATTACTAAAACGTAGAGCTGTAGAAACTTGTGTACAGTTTATAATGTAGATAACGTTATTACTAAAACGTAGAGCTGTAGAAGTGTACAGTTTATAATGTGGATAACGTCATTACTAAAACGTAGAGTCGTAGAAGCGTACAGTTTATAATGTAGATAACGTTATTACTAAAACGTAGAGCTGTAGAAGTGTACAGTTTATAATGTGGATAACGTCATTACTAAAACGTAGAGTCGTAGAAGCGTACAGTTTATAATGCAGAAAACGTTACTAAAACGTAGAGTCGTAGAAGCGTACAGTTTATAATAACTGTTCATTTACAGTGTCCACAATTAGTACAACAGTGCTAAATCCTCTGACACTTAAATAAAGTTGTTTATTTATTTAAATGTTACAAATGTTAAGTGCAAATGGCCACTCTCCGGGATAGGTCCGGATCTAACATTCCAAGATGGTACCCCGGTACCCATCTGACCTATCCTCCTCCCAGAAGGGCAACCCTCTTCTGGTTCACCCTTCGTTACACTCTAACATTGGGTGCCCCGAGAGTCGCTGCTACTCCAGGGGGATAAGGCTCTGTCTTCCCTGCACATCCTAGTTTTGCCACCACTACCAGTCTGTTTTTTCTTGTACTTAATTAAAACTATAAGGGTCAAAGAACCATGAGCTGTAAAACTAAGAAAAGCTCTGATCACACCTAGTTATTTTTCGCGTTAATTTCATGGAGCGTTAATTTCCTATAATAAGGTATGTCATGATATTTTAAGTCATTTTTGCAAAGTTCAAAATCACCTTCAAATTGACGAAAGCCTCAAAATAATAGTTTACTAAGGTAGAAAAACACCAAAGAGGTGATAATAAACCAAACAGGAACAAGGATGGTTGAGGATGGAGAAGATTAAGACGGATTGCGAATGGCGAACTTGAAAAAATTGGCCAATGTTTTCAAGATGCGCCATCCGTGACGTAGCTCCTTTAAGACTGTGTAGAATGTTTCTGATTCGCATTACCAGAATTAAGAATAAACGGGCACTTGTATCTCTCTCTGAGTTGCTAACTGATGTCTGCTTGAAAACCTTAGCATTGTACTTTCATCACTCCTCTTACCCGAGAATGCAGAACAACATGGCGATAAAGCTCGCGGAGGACATGTAACTGATGGTTAATCGCAACCACTTTGGAAATCTGGATACTGTGTCTGTGACAACTTGGTACATGAAAGCCTGACCTCTACACAGAACAAAAACGAACAACATTGTCAGTACTAAAATACAGACTGAAATGACTCAAAATTCACTGTGGCAGCCCTGTAATTGCCCTCAAACTGCCAGTTGCATGTGCATCCCATTCCATAATATATGCACAAGGAAATAATTTGGATGATTAAAAGAAAAAACTAAAAAAAAAAAAAATCAGATTTGAAACGTTGTTGTTTGCATCCCACTAATTAATATAATACATGGGTGGCTAGGATTATTGCTATTTCCCCTAAATTTGATGCTGTCCATTGCAGCTTACCTCTCAGCATTTTGTCAGGTTGCATACAACTGTAACAGTCTGGCAAATATTGAATCTTCAACCCTTGTAAAATTGTACTCACATGTACAGAAAAAAAAAACTTACTTGAAAGGACCGCAGAGTGCTGAAGGATAGGTTCTGTGAAAAGTAACAAATTCATAATAAATTGCAAGTTAGTGCATATTTACATTAAACATGGTTTACTGCGCCTCACAATAACACACAAACTCTCGAAGCAAAGGGCCCAACTAAGGGCCTGTTTATATGGAGAAAAGTTGTCCCTGATAGGAGGGTCACCCTCCATACCGAGCCACCCCGGGAAGGATAACTTTTCATACATTTCTTTAAATAGCAGCGAACCGTTTTACATGAGAAAATCACAAAGTTGGCTCAGGGGGCAGGTAAACCCTTGGTGGAGGGTTACTCGCTTTGAAGGTAGGGTGACTCTGGGGGGCGGGCCAACGTTTTTTCCTTATAAACACTTTGCCTATTGTTGTTTCACCTACCAGGGACAAGTCGGGAAATATAGAGCATGCGCGAACCCGAGAGGGCCAAGTTTTGGCTCGGTCAATAGGGACAATGTTTTTCATATAAACGCTCAATAAAAGATGGCTCGCGGGGGGGGGGGGGGGGGGGGGGGGGGAGGGGGAGGGGGAGGGTAACCCTCCTACCAGGGACAACTTCTCTCCATGTAAATAGGCCCTAACAAACATTGTGTTTTACACTGCCATCTCAAACGCATTAATAATTCATCAACACTGAAGTTAAAACAAAGGAAATCATGACCATGACGAGGTTTTGATACATGTACGTGTATCTGATCAAAACCTTTTTCTCCTTTGTTTTAGTTTCGATTGAGAAGATATTCAAACCCTCAAGGCAGTGTTTGATCACATTTTCAATCCCCTCGAATTTCATTAAAAATACTCCACTGCATGTCATATCTTCAACTCTCTTCTTGGGGTTTGGAAATGCGATGAAACCCTATCTCTAGGGTTTGATATAATGTTACATCAATCACAATATTACTATTATTATAATGACAATCGACCGACCCTGAGAAAAAAAAGAAACAAAGAACATGGATCAAAATCCACCAATCACAACCAATGAAGTTGACCTTTTGAGTCCATTGAAGCAAATTCTGTTTCCTGAGACATCTGCTAACAAGATGAATGACAGCTAGCAGTGTAAAATGCAACCATTGGTTGAGTTTTTAATTTCAGAATTTTTACAAATTTTATGAATAGTGAGTAACATTATAAAATTATTATCATTATAATGTCTTTAATATTACAATTACTCACACATCAGCTGACATGATGGTATATCCTATGACGACCAGGGACAGGGCAAACGACACAGCCAGTAAAAACAGGAACAACAGATTCATCCTGGCAGCTCTAAATGGCCTCATAGATGGCCGACAGTTCATAACCACACTAGTCTATAATAGAGGAGACAGAAAAGAAAACTTAAGTTTATGGGAGCTGAAAATTTAAACAAGGTTTAGGGCCTCCATAGTCTCCTACGCAGCCGTTATTTGTGTCGTCACGCAACGCTTCTGAAAAGCGTTGCGTGACGACACAAATAACGGCTGCGTAGGAGACTAGGGCCTCCACAGACTAGGCCAATATTGTTATCGATAATTATTTAGCTGTCGATCATAAAAAGTTGTTGATAACAAAAAAGTCAGTGTGTAAATCGACAACTAGCTTCACACAATGGCTTTTTTGTTATCGACAACTTTTTATGATCGACAGCTAAATAGTTATCGATAACAATTGGCCTAGTCTGTGGAGGCCCTTAGACAGGGTTTAACAAAACCGTGGGCTAACCCGACTTTAGACAGGCCAACCTAAATGTGTAACTTAAGTAACGCAATTTACAGTAAACCCATTTTAGAAGGTGTATGTACAACACAGACTCGACACTAGTCCTCATTAAATTCTCTTAAACCACGGCCTAACTTAGACTGTGTTAAATATTCGGCCCTATAAGTTTTTAGTTTTCTCATTGTTTAATTTTTATTGACACATTCTTAATAATACATTTATTGTTTTTCTTGTTACCCCCTTTTATCAATTTCTGCCTCAACTTTTATTATAAATAATTGTCAAAAGCATGACAAATGTGACTAACATCAAAGCAAGTACATGTACAACATTTATAATTATTGAGCTATGATCACACATACCCTTTTCACATAAAACAGAATGAGCAGCTTTATAACTTGGATAAGTGGCAAACATGGGACTGTAGAATGTACCAATCCTAAATTCAGATAAACATGAGATGAAATTAAAATGTTGCCTAATAATATTAAAGAGTTCACTCTCACATTCAAAACATTAATTCTCCTTACTGATTGCCTTACATTTACTTTGATATTAGGGAGGGATGGGGAGGAAGGAGAAAGGGGGAGGAAACGAAGGAGGAATTAGGGAGGAAGGGGGAGGAAAGAAAGGAGGGAAGAAGGAGGGAGGAAACGAAGGAGGGAGGAAGTGGAGGAAAGTGACGCAAAGTAAAGTGATGTACAATAAAGTGACGTAAAATAACGTAAAGTAAAGTTAAAGTAAAGCAAAATAAAGTATTAGTAAAGTAAAGTGACGTAAAGTTAACTAGTAAAAGTAAAGTAAAGTGACGTAAAGTTAACTAGTAAAGTAAAGTAAAGTGACGTAAAGTAAAGTGACGTAAAGTTAACTAGTAAAGTAAAGTAAAGTGACGTAAAGTTAACTAGTAAAGTAAAGTAAAGTGACGTAAAGTTAACTAGTAAAGTAAAGTAAAGTGACGTAAAGTTAACTAGTAAAGTAAAGTAAAGTGACGTAAAGTTAACTAGTAAAGTAAAGTAAAGTGACGTAAAGTAAAGTGACGTAAAGTTAACTAGTAAAGTAAAGTAAAGTGACGTAAAGTTAACTAGTAAAGTAAAGTAAAGTGACGTAAAGTAAAGTGACGTAAAGTAAAGCAAAATAAAGTGACGTAAAGTAAAGTGACGTAAAGTTAACTAGTAAAGTAAAAGTGACGTTAAAGTTAACTAGTAAAGTAAAGTAAAGTGACGTAAAGTAAAGTGACGTAAAGTTAACTAGTAAAGTAAAGTAAAGTGACGTAAAGTTAACTAGTAAAGTAAAGTAAAGTGACGTAAAGTAAAGCAAAATAAAGTGACGTAAAGTAAAGTGACGTAAAGTGACTTAAAGTAAAGCAAAATAAAGTAAAGTAAAGTAAAGTGACGTAAAACAAAGTGACGTAAAGTAAACACGTAAAGTTAACTAGTAAAGTAAAGTAAAGTAAAGTAAAGTAAAGTAAAGTGACGTAAAGTGACGTAAAGTGACGTAAAGTTAAAGTAAAGTAAAGTAAAGTAAAGTGACGTAAAGTAAAGTAAAGTAAAGTAAAGTAAAGTAAAGTAAAGTGACGTAAAGTAAAGTAAAGTAAAGTAAAGTAAAGTAAAGTAAAGTAAAGTAAAGTAAAGTAAAAAGTAAAGTAAAGTGACGTAAAGTGACGTAAAGTAAAGTAAAGTAAAGTAAAAAGTAAAGTAAAGTGACGTAAAGTGACGTAAAGTAAAGTAAAGTAAAGTAAAGTAAAGTAAAGTAAAGTAAAGTAAAGTAAAGTAAAGTAAAGTAAAGTAAAGTAAAGTAAAGTAAAGTAAAGTAAAGTAAAGTAAAGTAAAGTAAAGTAAAGTAAAGTAAAGTAAAGTAAAGTAAAGTAAAGTAAAGTAAAGTAAAGTAAAGTAAAGTAAAGTAAAGTAAAGTAAAGTAAAGTAAAGTAAAGTAAAGTAAAGTAAAGTAAAGTAAAGTAAAGTAAAGTAAAGTAAAGTAAAGTAAAGTAAAGTAAAGTAAAGTAAAAAGTAAAGTAAAGTGACGTAAAGTAAACTAAAGCAAAGTAAAGTAAAGTAAAGTGACGTAAAAAATAGGTTACTAAAAGGTAATGATAAAAAACAAATGTTTAGCCTGCGAGCAAGCTCACAAAATAACGCACGCGTGAGCGGCGATAGCCCGAAAATGAGCGGCTATCGTGAGCCTGCTCGCAGGCTAAGAAATGTTTTGCTAGGCATTTTAAAAATACTAATTTGGAAGAAGTTCATAATTACATATTTTCATGTCACTAAAAATAAAGGTGTTTTCCGCAAACATTTTGTTTCAGTTTTTGGGAGAGATAGCCTAAAACTGTGCCTGGAAATATATAGCTACATGTATATTGCTAAGGAGGGAGGAGGAGTATATACTAGAGTGTTCTTACCAACACAAGCACTGTGAATATATCAGGTCAATTACATTCCTTGAAATGTCAAACCCAGGAGGACCAAGAGCCTTGCAACACTGGCAATTTACTGCAAGAATTCTATCAATAAGAGAGAAAAAATTCTCACAATAATTATAATATAATTATTACTGCGCCTTTCAATAACACGCAAACTCTGAAGTTCAAAACCAAACTTTCGATTGTGTTTTTCGCTGCCGCCAATCAGAATTACGCTGAAAAACCAACGGACCCTGAAGAGAAGTCTGCTAAAATGATTGACAGCAGCAAAAAACAAAACCGTTGATTGAACAGTGTTCACAAGAGTTCGCATGTTATTGAAAGGCACGGATTATCATCATTGTGGACTCCCGAGTTTTTATAAATATATATTAAGCAAAAATGTAGCGACTGGGATACACATCAAGTTTTTCTGAGATGTATTATGTGCTATTAATTATTTGTGCTACATGTACATTGTAATTAAGACAGTACTCTGTTTCACATTTTATAAATTATTCAGTTGGATAGAAAATTGAAGGAACAGTCTGTTAGAAAGTAAAATTAATGATCAAATCAAGTAGTGCAATTTTATTTCAAACCAAGCAGTTACAGTATTTGCAGTAAAAGTCAGACATTAAGACCATGGCCCAACTTATTTCTTGTTAAGATTTATCAAATGAATTTATAAAAACCTTCCAATGACACATGGCCAGGTTAGGCTCGATTACCAGCTGCTGTTCAGGAAATGAGCCTGTGCCCAGGCTTGAATTCACCTGAAGTTTTTGGTTTTGTTTGTGAGATCCTGCGAGCTACATATTTCTCGGTATACATGTAAACTGACAAAGCACAAACCAAGGAAGTGACATACCTTCGGACAAATTCACCAAAGAACGTTGACAGCAACAGGAAAGCGAAGTCCACAATGACAAGTCGATAGAATGCAAATCCAACATAATTTTCCCAACACTTTCAATTGCCTATTAATAATAAACATCAAACAATAATTATTGATAAAAATAGTTTGTGTCTGGCTAAAAATTAATAGACTTGTAAACTGTAAAACATTTGATTAATAAAAAACAATTTTCAAAAACACTTTTCGTTACCTAGGATGCTCAGGCTGACCAACAATTTTCCATTAACCAGTTACACACACAGACACAGAAAAGTTACTACAACTGTCAGTGAGAGTAAAGTATCATGCTCAACAAAATAATGTAAGGACCCTAGCCAGACTTGAAGCCCCAATCTCTGCCGGAGGCTCATGATACATCTAGTCAGAATTCCCTATACTGTACCTGAGTCGAGTCAAATAATTAATAAATTATATGGTTTAAATATCAGCTCAATAAAACACTTGTATGTAGTGTAGTGCTGAAAGAACACCTACAGAGAGCCTGTAAATTACATGTACAGTGGAATCCCGATTTTCTCTAACCTCCAGGGGAAACGAAAATTGATTCGAGAAATGGGAGTTCGAAATATCAGGGGTAAAATTACAGTGAGACGAATCCAAGGGAAATGACTTTTGGTCAGAGTTATCTGCATTTTTAAGAATTCTCGAGGGTTTGAGAAATCGGGATTCCACTGTACCTTCAGTTGGTTTATCAAGTTGTCATTAGTAGTGTAAGTATTGTATTATAAGCATCGTATTGTAAGTAGTGTAAGTACCGTTTTTGTACGTAGTGTAAGTATTAGTATTGTAAGTAAGCATCACATTGTAAGTATCGCATTGAGTGTACGTATGGTATTATAATCATTGTATTGTAAGTAGTGTAGGTATCGTTTTGTAAGTAGTGTAGTTATTAGTATTGTAAGTAGTATTTTGTGTGTGTTGCAATAAAAAAAATAAAAATAAAAAAAATAAAAATAAATAAAAATAAAAAAAAGTTGTCATTAACTGTAAAAATGACTTATATGTGTGGTCTACGTTTTTTTCTCTCTCCACAATTTGCACCTGTGTTATGCCTCTACAAGCATGAGGAACAACAATGATTCCATATTTGATTTCTTATTGCTTACTGGTTCACAGGTGCTTTCAGAGCCTATAAGGTCCTGTCCACGGCGACATCGCTGAATGTCCACAAACAGTAGAACAATCACCATCGTCACTGAAGTTAACATCATTATTGTGGTTCTGATATGAAAAAAAATATTGCAAGTTATTCATTCAATAACAACGGTTACCATATAGATCGCTGGAATGATTGTGGGAGACAAGGTAGACTGTGAAGGGTCCCTCTATTTTTTGCGCTGAAATCGTCACAATGTCACGTTTGATCGTGAAACCCTTGGATTATTTGGCGAGCGAAATGTGGGGAGAGGACAAAATTCCCCAGGGTACTGGGTGCGGGGCAGCGTCAAAAAATATATTTAGGGACATGGTGGCCTAATGGTTAGCTTGTTGGACTCCAGATCAAGTGGCCTGGGTTCAAGCACTGGCTGGAACTCATGTGCTTCTCTCTGCCCAGGAGTACAAAATGGGTAGCAGCGAACTGTTGGGGCAACCTGACAAAATGCTGGGGAGGGGGGATAAAACTGTGATGGACTAGCATCCCATCCAGGAGGAGTAGCAATACTTCTGGTCACTTCATGCTTCTGAAACTGGGATAAGCTCCGGCTGTGTGGGCCACTTTGGCCCAAGCCACCAAACTTCACCATTTTTTATCAGTATACATGAAAGGAAGCAAGAATTTGGCAATTGGAATTTAGTGTGCTGATTTTACTGTTCAGCATTGCAATATACCGTTATAAAAAAAACAATTAATCTTAAAAATCCAATTAGACAAAGCAATGAAGCTTCTTCATAATTTTATGGTCAAGGAACTGGTGCCTGGGCTACAGTGCAAGGTATGAGAACAAATCATGTTGTCGGACAAGAAGACATGCTCTGAGATGCTATAATTAACAAATAAAGAAGCCGGCTCGTGTTTCTAAATTTCTCGAGTGTTCTCAAATTCCCGGAGTGTTTTATGACAGGTATAATACATGGTTTTGGCTTCTTTATGTGCTTTAAAATATAGATTTACGCGCGCGAAACGATTAAAACACGCTTTTCTATGTTTTATACTCTGATAAAACATGGTTTTTAACCAATCAGAGCGCGCAAAATTTTCAGTTTATATTTTAATTACTAATATTCAGAGTTTTGTTATAATAAATTTTGTTACTTTTGATATGTTTTGACAAATTTTGAGTAGATTATAGAGATGTAAATCTATGGTATAATTATATGCTTAAATACAGATTTACACCTCTATAATCTACTCAAAACTTGTCAAAACATAAAATAAAAACCTTTTATTATTATTATTTTTTTCTATTTAATTATAAACTCTGAAAAGTACATGTAGTAACAGCATCTCAGAGCACCTTCTTGCAAAGTATTAAATTATCTAACTCAACTCAGTACCTTGCCAAATTGACATTAATGGTCGTTCGAGGACTCCTGTATCTTTCTAAACTTGCAATAATGCGAAAGGCCATTGGCATGACAAGGTTGATGACAGACACCACTAATGGGAGCAGCAGCTTTGCCAGCACGGCATCTGTGTCCTTGGTAAAAAGAAAAGTTACATATTAATAAATATTATATTTGTCTGAATACTACTTTAATTTTTAAACGACATACATGTACATAACTTTTCAAGGGTATTCACTTGTAAAACAACAAAGCTAACAACTCAGTGGCCCTCATGTTAATGTATAATTGCTAGCTTTTAATGAATAAAATGGGTCTTCATACAGGATGTACTAGAATTGAAGGGTTTCAGGCAAAAACGTCCCTTGGCTAATCAGTTCCTTTTGTTTCCAAAAAAACCAAGGGGATATTTTTGTCTAGAGCCCTTCAAATTATAGAATGAATGAAGCAGCATGTACTCTTAAGTGTTCTGTATTACCAACTGAACTACACAAGTGTAGTACCAACTAAAATTGGTATAAAAGGTGAAAAAACTGCTGCCAGTTAGTCAATTGCTCAGTTAATGTAGCTAGAGCAGCAGGATAGAAATGCATTTAATGATACAATTGAATCTCCGCTAACATACACCTCCTGTAGGTGGACACTATAACAGCCATGTATCCAGCTACATACAAACACTACATGTTGAACCTCCCATAAGCAGACACTTCTATTAAACAGAAACTCTTTCTGGCCCCAAGGGTGATCGCTTATGGGAGGTTCCACTGTATATACGTATAAGAGGCATCACAATAATAAATTGTTGAAATGCTAATAATAAAAATATTATTTAACCTGTCTCTGTTGTCATGCGCCACTTCACACAACAGTATAAATAAAAGTTGATAATAAACAAGGATGAGTTGCTTACTGATGCGAGTGAAAGGCTTGCAGAGAACTGGATAAGATAAGCTGCTCCAGCCATTAGGACGACGACAGTGAAATTTGTGACAATACGAAGCCAGACTATACTACACTTCTCACTCAGTGTGCGCGGCACTTTATAATTCTGCTCAGCAATGGCCTCCTGGAAAAAAATGGTTTTTCAAAGTTAGGTCAACATGAACTACATTGTTTAAAATATGAAAGACAACATATGATTGGGTAAGAGGGACACAGAGCTTATAAGGATCTGAGGGGGGGGGGGGGGGGAGCTCATAACTGCATGATGTCGATAATCAAAAAAAAAAAACTGCATGATGTGGGTGGGTGGGAAGTTCCTAACTATGCGATGGGGATGGGTGGTGTCACGTATTCCATTTATTGTGACTTCCGGTTACAAACTGTACATCATAGTCACGTGATTTCATGCATGAGTGCACGGACCATGCTTTCCGCTTTTGTCTTGGAGATGCATTAAACTGTTTTACGGACTTTTAATAGTGTTCTTCGTCTTTATTATTATACGCCTACTAAAGACGTTACATGGTGTCAGAAATATTAAAGGCGACTTCCTTGAACACAACAGAGCTTCCTACGCCGTCTGTGTATTTCTTCCTCAAGAAATTTCAAGTTATTCAGCCGTAAACGACTCGAACCTCACAAACCAAACATGCCTGACGAGGAACCACAACCGCAGCCAGCCCTGCAGCCTCAAATTATTCACGTTGGGTCAAATTTGCCACTGCCATCGAAGCTCGAACCAAAGGAAACACTGTTGTTAACTGGAAACGATTCCGGCAAGTGTGGGACAACTACGAAATCACTTCTAGACTCAAAACTGAGAGTAAAGAATTTCGTACGGCTACGCTTCTCACATGCATCGGGCAAGAAGCCTTGGAAATCTATGATGGATTAGCATTTGACGATGAGGCCCAGAAGAAAGACATAGATGTCGTTCTACAAAAACTAGAAGTGTTTTGTGTTGGTACTACTAATGAGATCTACGAACGTTACTTGTTCAATAAACGCGATCACGCTGTGGGTGAATCGATTGACACCTACGTGGCTGCACTGCGTTCACTCTCTAAAACATGCAACTATGGTGCTTTAACGGATTAACCTTATCAGAGACTGCATGGTTGTTGGCATACTGGATAAAGGAATCCGAAAGAAACTTCTTCAAGAAAGCAAACTAACTCTACAGAGCTGCATTGATATTTGTCGAGCGAACGAGTGTACGAAGCAGCAGTTGCAGACCATGGATCATACAGAGGATGTACATTTCGTTGACAAGAAAAGCTCTACTGGTGATAAAAGGAATTCTAAAGGTGATCCGCCAAGTGGCAAGCAGGCCAAACAGATTGACTGCAAGTTTTGCGGGAAAAGACATCTGTGGAAAAAAGAAGAATGTCCTGCCTGGGGTAAGACATGTAGCAAGTGTGGCGAGAAAAATCACTTTGCTGGAATGTGTGGCAAAGCTCCACCGCTGACTCCAAGAAACCAAAAAGAGTACCCCAAGAGGTCGCCGAACATCGAAAGTAAACATGGTTGAACAGTATGACGCTAGTGACAGTGATGATTACTGCCTTATGGTCGAATCCATTGATTCTGTGTATGACAAAGAGGCTCCTAAGAAGATATTCGCCAACTTGGTGTTATAGGATACTTCAGTCAAGTTTCAGTTGGATAGCGGAGCGACCGTGAATATCTTACCAGTTACAGATGTATCAGGAGATTTCTTAAGGATCCCGAACTAAACATTTAATTAACACTGCAACCACCTTGGTTACACATGTATGTTTAAACAACTCGGAGCTCAGGCCACTAGGGAGTATCAAGTTGGAGACACGGAACCCCAAGAACAATGAGTCTCATCTTACCGAGTATACAGTGGTATCAAAGGGGTACAAGGCACTTCTGGGTGCGCAGTCCATACAGCAATTCAGCTTCATGTCAGTCAATGTAGACAACATCATGCTTGTATCTGATGAAACTCTTTACCTGGCAAGTGTCCTGAGAGACTACAGCGATGTTTTCTCTGGAGAAGGCAAGCTGGAACAGAAATTGCACCTCATGCTGGATAAATCAGTTCCCCCTGTCACCTGTGGCTCTGCCTGTGAGGAAAGTTCCCATTGCTGTCAAGGAAACCATTGAAGAAAGAGATTGATCGCTTGGTCAGTCAAGGAATTCTCAAGCCAGTCGATACTCCCATGGACAGTGTGTCATCAATGGTAGTTGTGTTGAAGAGCAATGGAAAGATACGACTGTGCATAGATCCAAAGCCTCTGAACCAGGCGCTGAAGCGAAACCATTGTCCACTACCGGTAATCGATGATCTGCTCCCAAAATTATCAAAGGCAAAGGTCTTCTGCGTAGTTGACGCTAAGAATGAATTCTGGCACATCCAGCTGGATACTGAAAGCAGTTTCCTAACCACCTTTGGTACCCGTGGGGTAGATATCGAAGGACCAGAATGCCCTTTGGTATTTCTCCTGCACCAGAAGAGTTTCAGCGGCGCCTTGACAACGCCTTAGGAGGTTTAAAAGGTGTTGTACCCATCTTTGATGGCATCTTGATCTACATTGTATGGAGTTGGAGAGACAGAAGCCGCAGCCATTGCAGACCATGACCAGCAGCTCATAGCTGTTAGAACGCTGTCGCAGTAAAGGCATCAAGCTAAACAAAGAGAAGTGCAAGTTTCGCCTTCCTGAAGTAACCTTTATGGGACATGGGATATCAGAAGCTGGTTTGAAAGCTGATCCTGCCAAAATCGAAGGGATCAAAGACATGCCTACCCCAACAAACAAACAAACAAGATGTGAAGAGACTCCTTGGTATGGTAAATTACCTCCAGAAATTTGTGCCTAATCTCTCTGCAGTTGACCACTGCCGCTATGAGAGAACTTCTCAAAGAGCAGAACCAGTTCTTGTGGGACAATGACATTCAAGGTAGAAGTTTTGAACAGGTGAAGCAGGTCATCTCAGAGGCTCCAGTGCTGAAGTATTTCGACCCTAAAGCAGACACAGAATTACAGTGTGATGCATCTGACAAGGGTCTCAAGTGGTGCCTGCCTCATGCAAGAAGGCCAGCCAGTGGCTTATGCGTCAAGGGCCACGACCAATGCTGAAGTTAATTACGCACAAATCGAAAAAGAATTGCTTGCTATTGTGTTCGGAGTTGAACGGTTTTGAGCAGTACGTCCATGGCCGGCCAGTCAAGATAGAAACTGACCACAAGCCCCTCGAGAGCATTTTTAAGAAGAGTTTGATCAGTGCTCCAAAGCGTCTACAACGCATGATGTTACGATTGCAAAAGTACAATCTCAGAGTTGTCTACAAAAAGGGATCAGAAATGTACCTTGCAGATACTCTCAGCAGAGCTTTCATCCAGCCATCAAGGAATGAAGACATCATGAGAGGAGAGGTGGAGAAAGATACAGAAAGTATCAACATGGTCCAGTACCTTCCTGTGTCCAAGACAACACAGAATACCATTCACTCAGCAATGGAATCAGATCCAGCCATGACAGAACTGAAGACTACAATCAGAGAGGGTTGGCCAGATACAAAGGACCACCTACCAGTCAAAATCAGAGATTACTTTCCCTTTAGAGAGGAGCTGACACTCCAAAATGGGTTGGTTTTCAAGGGCGAACGACTCGTTCTGCCTGAAAGTGCTAAGGAAGAAATGAAAGCCAAGATTCATGCAAGTCACATAGGGATCCAGGGCTGCCTCCGCCGTGCAAGAGAAGTTCTCTATTGACCTGGCATGACTAAGGAGATCGAGCAGCATATCTCTCTCTGTGCAATCTGCAACAGCCACCCAGCTGAATAAGCGAAAGAACCGTTGATTTGCCATCCCATTCCTATCAGAAGATTGTGGTTGACTTATTCGAGCTTGATGGAAAAGATTACATGGTTACTGTTGACTACTATTCAAGCTACTTTGAAGTTGACAGACTTAACACAAAAACTGGAAAGGAAGTTATCGGGAAACTAAAGATCCATCTAGCTAGACATGGGATTCCCGATGAGCTGATGTCGGATAATGGGCCACCATTTTCTTCTGCTGAATTCGATGCATTTTCCAGTCAGTACGGTTTCGAACTTGTCACCAGTTCGCCGGGTTATCCTCAGTCAAATGGCAAAGTAGAATTAAATGCAGTGAAAGTATCGAAGAACCTCATGAGAAAAGCAATGGAGTCAAAGAATGACCCCCATCTAGCTTTATTGGCCTGGAGGAACACCCCAGGTGAAGGGCTAGGAACCTCTCCAGCGCAAAGAATCTTTGGGAGGAGAACCAAGACCTTGCTTCCAACATCGAGCAGGCTCCTCAAACCCAAGATACCAGAAGATGTAGATCAGAAGCTGAAGCTGCGAAAGGCCAAGCAAAGCATGTACTACAACCAATGTGCCAGAGAGCTAGATGAGCTACGCCCTGGAGACATAGTACGCTTACAGCCCCTTAGGTCCATAGGCAGAGACAAACAATGGGCCCAAGCAAGGGTGGAAGCCAAAGTAGACATCCGGTCATATCAAGTTAGGACAGAAGATGGGTGAGTGTTCCGATGCAACCGAAAACACCTAAGACGCACTCATGAACAGCCGGAGCGACCAGTAGTTCATCCACACCAAGAAGCAGCGATGAACCCAATAGGGAACATGCCAGCCACCCACCCCTCAAAGCAACGCTGCTACTCTTCCTGTAGCGGAGCAGCCTGTTTCCAAATCAACACCTGCTAAGGAAACACCAAAGAAACCCGGACCAGACAACCAACAGAAGGAGAGGAAGCAAGACACAAGCACTCCTATGACCAGAACCCGTAGTGGGTGTGTCATCAAGGCACCTTCCCGATTTAAGGACTAGGACAATGTCATGTGAAATTTATAAGGACAGAGACACTTAGTTCCTGGATTTGTCATGTGAGATTTATAAGGACAGAGACACTTAGTTCCTGGATTTGTCGCGTTATATTTTAGTTACATGTATAAGGGTAGAGACTTTGATTCTCCATTTCCTTTGTTAGCGACTATTTCTTTATATTATTCTAAGGAGGGGAGATGTCATGTATTCCATTTATTGTGACTTCCGGTTACAACTGTACATCATAGTCACGTGATTTCATGCATGAGTGCACTGACCATGCTTTCCGCTTTTGTTTTGGAGAGACGCCATTAAACTGTTTACAGACTTTTAATAGTGTTCTTCGTCTTTATTATTATACGCCTACTAAAGACGTTACAGGTGGGGAGCTCTAACTATTGTGATGGTGGGGATGGGTGGGGAGCGCATAATTTTGAGATGGGAGGGAGAGTAGGGAGCTCATAACTATGTGACAGAGGTGGGCGGGGAGCTCATAACTGTGTGACAGGGGGTAGGTGGGAAGCTCATAGCTGTGTGACAAAAGTGGGTGGAGAGCTTAGAACTCTGTGATGGGGTGGATTGGAAGCTGATAACTACAATTTATGTGACAGGGGGTAGGGTGGATGGAGAACTAGTAACTGTGTGGTGGGTATAAAGCTTATTAAATAGTGTGCTTTAGAATAACACCTTGCTGCTTCACTGCAAGGTATTCTGCCAACCTTTAACCTTGAATGCAAAAAATAATATTATTATTGCTAAGTATATCTAGATCTACAAATGTAACAAGTTACAATGTATATGCCCATGATTTTACAGCTTGTAATTATATAATAGCACCATCATAGTCATACACACACCTGAAGCTCATTGAAGATACTTTTTTGTTTCAACAATGCTGCACTCTTGTCTGTTATTCCATAATCCCATGAACAAAAGGCTTTGGAAATGAAAAAACTGAATTCGTCTCCTGAGTATATGTAGTTCTCTCTGTAGGAGTTTGCCATGCTATATATAAACAGAGTGAAAAATAGTTATTTTTATTAGATTTATGACATCTAACAGAAATGCATAATGGCCAATTGAAGACGCGTGCTCATCATGAATATATCTGCCAAATTTGATTGGTTCTCCCAGCATTGCTATTCGCTAGTAGACTAAAGATGTGCGCACGTTGCCCTTGAAATAGAATATTGTTGTTGATTTTGTCTTGAAAATACCTAAAACTGTACAGTACTGAGTAGGTTTTTTACTACTACATGTATCAGTTTCTTTAATTAAAATAATAAGACTACATGTACATGTACTTTATACTGCACCTAATTGATTTTGCGCACAGAAAATTCAGGCTCGTAGTCTAACTGTTGATAATTAAATTAGTCTATCATTGCTGTTGCGCCAGTGTACTGCAACAATTTGGAAAACAAATCCATATCCGGATTAATTAAGATAAGTTTATTTATCAAAAACAATGGATCTAGAGATGGACTACTACATCATTGTAATGAAGCTAACTATCACATGGTCAGACTTACTTTTCCTATCAGGCAAGCTATGTACCTGAGCAGGGGGGGCAGGCAGCGCCCTTTGATCTTGCCGCTTTTCCGCAATACATGATCGCACAAGTAAAGAAATCTGTCAATCATTCGAGAAACGTACCTCTACGGGAGTTTGCTGTGGAATTTTCATCCATGGTGTCCCACAATGACCAAAGTTCAGTTAAACAGCGACCGAATCGTTCCCATAGATGTTTGGACGTGGAATCGCCAAAATATTTCTGAACGAACACAAACGCACGTCATGTCAGCCATCGTCCGCCATGTTTATTTTAAACAAACCAGTACTTAGTCTCGCTCGGCCAAATTTTCTAAAATGTGCAATCATATATACTAGGTCCCAGGCCTCGCTGCTAGCCCCCCTGTACCTGAGCTATGAGAAGAAAGTGGAAGGAGGCAGTTTCATATCTCCCATTCTCCTCAAAGCCCAGTAGCTTTTTAAACCTGCATCTCATATCCTGATAGAAAGCCTGGTCATGCAATTCAAGCTATACAGTCATTATTGTATGTAAAACTCAGTTCTTAATTTATAGGGCCCGGTTGTTCAAAGAGTGGATAACGCTATCCACCGGATAATCACTATCCAGTGGATCTAGCACAGTTTGTTTTGTAAACACATATCCACTGGATAGTGATTTATCCAGTGGATAGCGTTATCCACCCTTTGAACAATTGGGGCCAGTAGTGTTAGCTGCAGTTACCTGTACACAAGCATAATTAAACACAACAGCAGATAGCCACCTCCAACAAGCAGGTATGCTAATGGCATGTTATACTTTAAACCATCAATGTTGTCAATCTTTTCACTGGTGTAGGAACCATAGTACAGCTCTGTTGTGGTGAACCAACCCTAAAGCCAAGAATCAATGACATAAATTTGCACAAATATTTATTAATGTATGACTGTACAGTTTTAAAATTCTACATCGACAGTTTGCAAAGCAACAAAGGAATTTTAAGAAGTATTATAAAATAGCTGAGATTCTCGCGCATACTGTAAAAGCTCTATTTAGCCCCTCCTCTCTATTAAGCCCCCTCTCTAATCCCCCCCCCCCCCCTTTAAGTCAGATTTTGTAATAAGCCCCCCCCCCCCCCCCCCCCCCCCTTTTCGTCAGGTTGATGTAAATGACTTTTCAGCAATATTTTCTGGCATAATAATTCAGTTACTTTGTATTGAAACATGGTCTTAAGTTAATTTCCAGAACTATTGTTAGTAATGAGTTACATGTACATGTATATATGTATGTACAGTATTGTGCAAAAGTAATGCAAGTGAATTTCGACGAAATTCCTTGCTTTTTCGGGGCTTTTCGACGAAATATCGCTCCAAACGAAATTTCGGCGACAATTCGCCGTATTTTCGTGACGTCTATTGTTTCAATCCACGTGAATTTTCGAGCGTAAATTCGCGCTGCTCGAAATATCGCTTCGAATTTTCGAGCGATAATTCGCTCTTCTCGAAAATTCGCTTTGAAATTTCGAGCGATAATTCGCTCTACTCGAAAATTCGTTGTGAATTTTTCGAGTGATCTTTTGTTATGTTCGCCAATTCGAGCCTTCGAGCAAAGTTTAGCATATTGAGCGGACGTAAACAGCCGAAACCCGTATGCGTATGCAAACTCACGATCGAGTCGACAACATTAGGTAACTAGTTCTTTTAAGCTCACCTGGTTATTCTCCAAAGAAAGCTCAATTGTAGTAGCATTGCAGTTCTAATGAAACTACTTCTTAGTCGCCAAAAAACCCCATAAACACACAACGAAACGCAAGACTTTTTCCCCGCTGTAACCCCAGTCTCCGCGCGGCCTTGTGATTGGTTAATTCATTACCATAGCGACAGTTCATGATTTTAGCATTAGAGATCGACGGATAGAATTATTAGCTTTCAAACTCTAGCAGCAATCATGCCTAAAGTTTCAAATTATACAAGAACTCGAATTAAGCTTCTTCACGAGCAAGGTCTCCACCCAGCTGGAATATTTAGGTCCCTGAGAAGTGAAGGTTTACTCGTCAGCCTTGCTAGTGTTACTCGCATTATCAAGAAGCTACGACTACGATATTTTAATCGTGTAGCCTGTACAACTGAGAGAAAAGATGCAAGCCTTGCTTGTGATACACCGGCAAGTAAACTCTCGGTTTGCGATCAGAAATGGTCCAAGCGGAAGTGATGGGATATTGCTTATCTGCTCATTTCCGCTCGGCCCATTTTCTTTCGCTCGTGCTTCGCAGAATTCGGGGAGGCTGGATAATAACCTAATAACAATGCCGTATTTTTTCGAGGTCAGCACTTTCAGTACGATGGGTCTTCTTCGCAAATTTTTAGGAAAACAAGGACATTTTTGGTTCGTAGAAAACTTGAAAAACGTAAGCTCTTTAACATTTGAGCGGGATATTTATGTGGCTTTGCAAAACATGACGATCATCGTGTATGGAGCGACTAAATCGAATTGCCGTAGCCACACTGCCCACACATACTCAACTCGCGGTCAACTGTCGTCCGTGAACTTGGCTTGCTTTTTACAATTAAATCATCAACCTTCGAGGAGAAGTTTGTGACTATTTCCTTTAGTCGCTTAACGTATACCGAAGAGGGAATTGTATCTGTCTTTGTTTGTGGAAAGAACTGAGCTCGCAGTATTTACAAGTTCATAACAAGGTACGTTGCTTTTCATGGCTGATTTTTCTAAGCATCGGTTGCTATATTCGAACTCGCTAAACAGTGAGTGCTATGTAATATTGATTCCACCGTTTTGAAAACCTGTGACTAAGTTTTTACGCATGCCAGATCATGCATTTAGCTGTCTGTTTCACTTTGAATGAAGCACTGAAGTTTATCTAGTGTTTACATGACCGGTCATACTGTATCTTGAGATTGCGCGCGGCAGAACACTTCACACGAACGGTGGCGAATTGTCGTTCGATAGCTTCCGATATTTCGTGTATCAACCACGAAATTACGGTGACAATCGCGAATTTTCGCTTAGGTTTCGAAAATTCTCCGAAATTGCGGCCTTTGTTACAGCGAAATATCGTTCGAAACGCTACGAAAATGCTCTCGAATTTTCGAGCGAAATTTCGCCGAAAGGTCGTGGGAACAAAGAACGAAATTCGCGAATTTCGTTTGCATTACTTTTGCACAATACTGTAGGGTATAAATAATAATAATTATTCCATTCCATTTGTAAGACGGTGATACATATATACATGTACATGTAACCCATTTCTTGTTGTTTTAGTTAGTGATGTAATATTAAAGTTTGAAAAATTAATGTTAATTTTCTCACAAATTTATGATTTGAAATAAGCCCCTCCTCTCTATTAAGCCCCCCTCTCTAATAAGCCCTCCCCTTCTCGACGCCTGAAATTAAATAAGTCCCCGGGTCTTAATAGAGCTTTTACAGTATGTTTCTCACAGAGAAAGAGAATAGATCAGGCATACACTTACTCAGGCGGAACATTTGCAGTCAGCTAAACTCGGCTTGTTTGCAAGAAATTCAGCTTTTACACGTATTTACGAGCTACTTCAACCGACCAAACAATGTAAGCTATTGGAGAAAGGTATAACTCACTGGCTTATCATTATGGTGGCTTTAATTTTCGAGTGATTTTGAGGCTAAATATTTTCAAGTTGAGGATTTTGATCTCGGTAGTTGACCGGCGAGTGCGAGTAAAGGTGGCAGTTATGGCAGATGCTTTGATTCATTCATGATCAGTGTTTTTTTTTGCCTGGCTTCTTGTATGGAAATGTCTTCAATAAAGCATAGAAAGAGGTAATTAAAATTGTTTAAATGTGAGCATTAGTTTGTACTTTGGTTTCGAAAACTTAGTACATGTATGTACAAATTATGTAGTTAAATTCTCAGCAGTTCGACATTAGAAAAGTTAGGAAAACTTCCCTAGCCACAAAATAACGGACATAATTCAGCCCTTCCCCCGGCAAAAGTTGTTTGACTGAAAATGCCCGGGGGAGGGGACCTCCATATAAAAGTGACGGGGGTGATCATCGCACCTTTTAGGGGTTAAAATTCGTGGTTTGGTACCGCTTAGGGTGTTAAAATCTAAAATGTCTAAAATGTTAGTCAAGAGTTATTCCGGTACCTTTTAGGGGATTTTGCGGGGGAAAAATGACAGTACTAGTTTTGTCTTAGAATTGGTACCTCTTAGGGTTGAAAATGAATTCGACCCACACCCCCAAACGAGATTTTGGTACCTTTTAGGGGTTCTTTTCAAAATTTCCGACGATCACCCCCGTCACTTTTACATGAGTTCCCCCCCCCGCCGGGGTGAAAATGACTCCCGCTATTGCAGACTTTTGCTATTACGTACTCCAAACTATGTCTATATGAGAGTTGACTGTATATTGCTGTTAGTATTTACCTCTCCAGTGAGCAACTCCCATCCCGTGAAGGAAGCATTGTTGAGTCTTGTGCTCTGATCATGGATGATTTTGGGGTATGAACAGGAAAAAGACTGTTAACAACAGTACCACAATGTTTAAGAAGAAATAAACCAGCGCAGCAAACAACAAAGTAAGACATCACTCCTGATCCAAACATTCCTGATTAAAAAAAAAAAACAGTACAGCTCAGATATTAGCGACATAGGTGCAATTGAATAATTATTATTAAAATGCGCAGAGAAAATGCATCCCAATTGTACTCATGTACATGCATCTTGTCAACACGTTTTTTTTTCAATGTGTTTAATAACTTTATTCAAAATTATAATAATTATTATATTTTATGAAACACTGTATGAGTAACATTAACTCAATCTGAAGCATGCACACATTTGAAACATATTACATGTACCTTGTTTATTATTGCAAGAAATTTTGCGAATTTTGAGTGGCCATATTTCGCAAACACTTTAATTTCAAGATTTTTTCAAAATTGTGAAATTAACGTGTCACAAAAAATGAATGTAATAACTAAAGGTATTTTGTTCTTAATAGTAATGAATGTTTTAGCACAACATTTGGTTTTCAAATTTGGTTATCTCTGAACTGTACCATACACAATTACAAAGAATACAGATATAACATGTACCTGCCAAACTTTTCCTGAGTCAAATGCGTGAGATTTTTGTCTTATATTTCCGAAGATGATCCTACGATTTCCGACCATTGCCGAAGACATCCGGAGATTTCCGAAGATGATTTGAAGATTTCCGAACGTTAACGAAGAGTTCGTATCCAGTTCTACAATGTGTTCAGACACGCTTTGGAGCATTCAAACATGACATATAGCGTTATTTATAGGACTATGTTTCCTCGTATTGGTTCAAGTTTACATATTTTTCGAAAGTGTGTCAGTTAATGCTGTAATAGCTCCAATTTTCCAGCCAGGGTTGAGAAATTGGTCCGTAGGCGTGAGCGGGCATGAGATTGAAGTTTTCGACCGGCAGGCGTGAGAATCACGCCTAAGGCATGATAATCATGCCTAAGGCGTGAGAGTTGGCAGCCTGAATATACAGAGTGGTATTAAATGTCACTGGAGTCATTGTATTGCAGTAGCACACTCACCATGAATTAATTTAAGATGACTCCTCCACAAGTCCACAGAATACAGAATTTCTTTGGCTCCATCTTTAAAATGCTGCCAGCCCTGACAAAGCAAATGTACACGTAACAGTTATAAAATTTTTTATTATTTTTAATTGATATTAATCTCCAACTTCAAATCAAAGCACAGTGGACACCTGCTTTATTACGGACATTTTTGTTTGTCCCAACGACACATATTTTCTCTTACATGTATATCAGCGCGCTTAATCATAAAACATACATACATAAACTTTATTTAAACTCTAATTTAAGAGTAGCTTACAAGCTTAGTATCTTCGAGAAAGAAAAAAAAACAAACAAACAAACAAACAAACAAACAAAAAGGCTACAAAATAATAAAAAAAATACATTAAATATATACATTATTTAGAAGTTAGAATAAACAATCTACTCTTACTATTAATTCATTAAAAATTGCACAATGCGGACACCCGGATAATACGGACACTTTTTCATGTGTCTTTGGTGTCCGTATTAACCGGGTTCCACTGTATAAGAACATGAAGGGGCATTGAACAAGTAAATTTAACAATGTTTCCTAATGCACTTCTCCTTATCCTTGACTCCTTGAGTATATGCTGGTGAGGGGGGGGGGGGGGGGGGACTTAATTAATATTGGAAGCAATTTTTCATTTAAAATGAAGTAGTTTCATCTGAAAAACATTAGGCGGATACCACAAGGGGGCAATAGATATGCAAAACATTTTAGTTCTATAATGTTGTTACAGTGCGACTACTCAAAGCTGGCCAGTTCGAAGAAATTACTGGCCAGCTTCGAGCAGTCACACTGTAAATGAACACAAAAATTATCTAACCATACTGTAATGACAAAGTACAAAACAACCTGCTGTACAGTAGGGGACTTTATGAAAGGAAGAAATTAGCTATTAATTATGTTTTTGAAGTTGTAAATCAATATGTGTGGTTCCAGAAAATATCCATACCTCCCCCATGGAAGGTTTTTGGTTTGAACCCCCCACCCCCCTGGAATTTCCAGTTTAGCTTCATACATCCCTTTAAACATTTTGGCTTTGAGACCCCCCTCCCCCTCGGAATTTCCAATGACCTTCGATTCCTTGGGGTGGTGGATATTTTCTGTAACTGCACAGTACGTAATTAAGCCATGATGGGCTTAATTATTATTGGAGGGTTTTTTTCTGTCCTTCAGATTCTATTTCAGATTTGGGTTTCTTTTCTGGGGAGAGGGTTTATTATCAGGATTGTATGGATGGTATATCACTAAATATAATAAAATATAATTATATATAATAATTATTATATAAATAATAAATTATAATATATTAATTATATATAATTATATATAATAATGATAATTATTGTCATTACCATGGCAACTGTGAGCTTGAAGTTTGTCCAGGCACTAATTCTCTTGTTCTTTCCTCTTCGCACTGCTGACTCAGCAACATTCTCTCTATATATACACATGTGAAAGGTTTAAATTGATCAGTAAACCATTAATTTTTTAAATGGATCAACACAATTTAATAAATTTATTATTCAAACATTTTGAACACTTAAGAGTAAATGTAGATCTCTGAGAAAGTGAAGCAAAGTTGGAAATGAAAATTTTCAACCACCCTTCATTTTTTGTGTGGAGGTAGGTTACCTGGGGTATGAACAAAAACAGCCATATTTGGGTCGGCAGATGTATTATTGCCATGGTAACCGCAATTGATCACGGCAGTCTCAGGTCCATGTTTTGAGAAAAAAAATTCACTCTCGAAAAGTAAAATAAACAAGTCTGGTTCTCTCGTGCATGTGAACCAATTCAAATGAAATTCCACCAGGGTGTAGAGCCATTCTTCTAGTTTATAAAAATTGTTATAAAAATATTTTGATTTTTATGAGCTAGGAAAAAATGGTCGATCTACCATGTAGCCCGTCAGCCATTTTGACAAGCATGAAAAACAAGCATGTATCTGCAATTTCTCCAAAGTACTCTTTTCCCAGAAACCAAATTAGCAGCAGAGCTTACATGGATATTGAAGTTTCTAAATATCATAAAATCTATTTGGGGAAAATTATATTTTGGCTGTGGGTGCTGAAGACATCTGAGGCAAATTGTAAAAAAATGCAAAATTGGCCATTTTGAGGCTCCACTATTTCGCCCAAAAGGCTTTAGAGAAAAATATTCAGCTTCAGAAGTATTTTCTATCATCTTTTCTGTTAACTACATTTAATTGATAATGATTTGGCCCACGAATTTGGTGAAATATAAATTGATTTACAACGCCTACCTTGCAAGTTTTGGCATTTTTTCAAGATACTTTTATCGCGTGGGTCTCTCCTTCGCTCGCTCCATTTTCTTGACAAAATCTAGCACAGACTCTAGGAGGAGGTCAGATCTAATAGGTTGTCCCATCGAACATCCACTTTCCGGTCTTTCAGACCACAGATGATACACTTGATAAAGAATAGTTGACCAGGGTCAAAACACAGTCGTAATATTTCCCGGAATATTTGTGATTTCTGCCATCGATGCACCAAAATTCGTCAATACAATCCATCCAGGAAGTTAATAAGTAAATGCATCAAGATCACTGTACTACGGAAATGCATGCCCTGTGAACAATCCAGAGTAAAGTATTTGGCTAAAATCGAGTCGTACACATTGCGTTGGCCGATAAGCAAGAAGTTGTTGTCGAATAATCGTGCAGACCGGAAGTGCGAGAAGCAAGACTGCTGACCGGATGTAACACTACGTTTATCTAAATGCAACATGTCGTGTATCCTCTGGGTTGTAGGGTATGGGTATGGAATTAATTTGACTTTCGATCTGGTAATGCGGCTGAATTTTACAATAGTGATAAAAAACCCAGAATAAAACCAAAGGATAATATGTATACGTACCGCAGCGCCCAAGTGAACTTATTTTTTCGTTGGGATGGTATGCGGCAATCTGCGTTTATGTATTATACTGTCATAAAAACACTACGGGAATTTGAGAACACAAGAGAAATTTAGAAAACACGGGCCCCAGGCCAGTGTTTTCTATATATTTTCTCAAGCATGTATGTCAAAAACGAATCCATGCTGCAAGTAAAGACGAATACGGTTAGAATCAACTTTGCCACCGCCTTCTGTGAACGACAAGGAAACATTCTACTGGGGCAGGTCTTATACATGTCGGAACTACACGGGCTGACTCTTATAAGATTGAATAGGGCCTAGAAACATAGCTCAGGTTCTTCTTTCTTCCTGACACAACCTCAATGCCATACTAAGGCATATGCTTTTCAAGTTTGACCGTGTTAATAGCTTGGCCCGAAGCTCATTTCTGTTCATACAACACAAGGTTATTCTCTTGTAAGTGTAGCAGCAGCTCTCCACCTCTGACACAGATTTCCCCGCTTCCGGCACTGTGGCTAGCCTAGCTGTGATTTCGACTGTCACTTCTTGGAGCATTTTTTGTTGTTCACCAGTCTCCGAGCTCTTCCTCTGAGACATTCTTCCGCTTTCTGCCATACGTGAGAAGTATGAGCATATCTGTTGTGGGGCTACGAAATTGTCAATGGTGAATATGTAACATACTCACCACTACTGTCCCCTTAGGGATTAGAAAAAGAACAAATTTCCATGTTTACAATATCGTCCCGACCAGGTTATTTTCCTGCGCACCAACGATATACAAGTTTTCTCAATTGGACAGGTATCAGGTTACTAAATGTGGAAACTCATCGACCGCAGAGGCGGGTCAACAGGTTGTGCACCTAATGAACCAAATCAGTGAGGGAAAAATAGGCGCTTTGTGTGGACAATTATTTGGTTGCATAAAACAGTGAAGCGCATTTCTTTTATCCTATTTTTCCACCACTATAAAAACAGTCATATTATACCAGATTAAAAGTCGGCGTTTTTATACTTTTACCCATGAGATATTATACGAAAAAGAAATAACAGAAGTAAAGCCACAAAAACAAATAAACAAACAAAAAACGCGTCATACAGTCAACTCTTGCATTGCGGACAAAATCCAGCCTTCCACCTGACGAAAGCAGTATAGAGGTTTGACTGAAAATGACTCCTGCTATTGCGGACTCTTGGTAAATAATATTATGGACTCCAAACTACGTCCCGAGGGTGTTCGCTGTAACAAGAGTTGACTGTATTACATTTTAAAAGTGCATCCAGTCAGCAGTCTTGCTTCTCGCATTTTTGCACATTTAGTCGTCAACAACAACATCTTAGCTCATAAAAATATTTTTATAGCGATTTTTAATAAACCAGAAGAATGGCTCTACACCCTGGTGGAATTTCATTTGAATTGGTTCACATGCACGCGAGAACCAGACTTGTTTATTTTTACTTTTCGAGAGTGAATTTTTTTCTCACAACATGGACCTGAGGCTGGCGTGATCAATTATGGTTACCATAGCAACAATACATCTGCCGACCCAAATATGGCTATTTTTGTTCATACCCCCAGGTAACCTACCTCCACACAAAAAATGAAGGGGGGTTGAAAATTTTCATTTCCAACTTTGCTTCACTTTCTCAGAGAACTACATGTACTCTTAAAATATACAAAATACCCCTTTTCCATTTACATGTATTTGGTGCATGATATCACTTACTACATGTACATACATGTATGTATAATTGTCATTGAGTTTTGCTTATTCACAAGCAGTTGACAATATTATAGTATCCAACTTCAGCCAGTAGAGGTAGCGTGTGCTTCAAATTCTTCACTTTTTGACAGTCTAAAATCATTTAGATAATAAATCTCATGGTGTTCTTGTATTATAGTTTGCTTTTTGCTTCACAAAACTCATCCAATCCAATATACAAGTAAATGTATACTGGGATCGCCAACATGGAGTACGTGCACATTGTCTGATCGGGAACATACATGCATACATGTGTATAATGTTCAAGACATAATGTGCGGGTTCCAAAAATATATTACTCACCCCAAGGAAGGTCATTGGAAATTCCGAGGGGGAGGGGGGTCTCAAAAGTCAAAATTTTTAAAGGAAAGTATGAAGCTAAACTGGAATTTCCAGGGGGGTGGGGTGGGGGAGGGTTCAAACCAAAAACCTTCCGTGTGGGGTATGGATATTTTCTGGAACCACAGATGAGTGCTGGTGCTGGCCAGTACATACCTGAGACTGCGCTTTCGCCTAATTGATGTCGGCATTTCCTTGATAGACTTTCTCCTCTTTGTCACTCAGCAAACTCTTCCGCAGTGAGATCCATATCACGCATCACATCATCTTCGCAGACACTTGAAGCATCATCTGTAGCATCGTGAGACATTTGACTTCTTATAGATCCACGTGACTTATTAACCCTCTTTTTCAGAGTCCTTTGCACCCCTTGTTTGAGAGCATTTTCTGAGGGAAGACCTCGAATGGAGCGAAACTGATGGCTTGGCATGCTCTTTTCTAAATTGCCTTCATCTTCCCACAGATCGTCATCATCATCGTCATTAGGTTCTGCACTGGTACCAGGTTGCGTCGCTGGCCTAACATGGACCATGCTTGGAGTATTGCTCTGATAAGTGTCTGTTGATGCCATCGATTCCTGGGATGGTACTCTCAAAATATTTCCTCTCTCATCAGGAACTATCGTTGTGAAATTAAAAATATAGTACTGTAATAACCTTCGATCAGGCCAATTTTTTCACGCTCCTTATATACATTCTCTTTGCGGACGAAGAGTAAAAGAGAGGGCAGAAAAATTCGCCTGATACTCAGGTTAATTAGTACAGAACTGTAATTAAAACGTGTGTCGAACTGACCCGCCAGAAAACATAACAAAGAATATATTACACGTAAGCTTATATACACATCAAATTAAAAGAGTTCGATAACAAGTATTATACTGTAATTTATCACACCATACATGTACGAGCTTTAAATGAACTCGAGTCCATTTGATCACAAAAAGTTTGAACATGGAAATTATGCAGTTCCTAATTAAAGAACACCGCGTAGAAAGGATTCATTGATCACCACTGATAATAAAATAAGTGTTTTTTTATGAATTCGTCAGTTCCCTCGGGAAAAACAAGGCACGTAATAAACTCAGTCTACTTAATTTTTGGTTCAAGAACACGATTTGGGGTCATCAAGTCGATAGTGACTAAGAAGATTGCCATAATAAAGCTCGAGCAGTTTTGACAAGTTAAAAATATACCCGTATGAGTATTATTAATTCGATTCTATGCATCTACGAAGAATATTTGTATAACAGAACTTTTCGTGACAATAGCGTCGCATAATTCTGATCACAAAGCTCGGGGCCAACCTTCACATTTATAAAAAACAAAAGAGAAAGAACAACACCATAATTAAGGCTTTAGGTTAGCTCACGAACGATGCTAAGCTTGAACATAAATATCCCTACCTTGTTCGATCAGCTTGCTGAAATCGAAGGTGATCGTTTTCTCCGAAGCGATCGACCCAAACTTGCAAATACGTCACGGAAACTATTTTGCATAATCTCTTACGACTAGAACATAATAATTTTTAAGTTCCCATAACAACAAACCTATTGTTTCTACCCTTGTTCTGACATATGGAAATGAGATGGCAAGATAATAAATTGTTCCGTTCGAGGGATGAGAATAAATCTGACTACCGGGACTAAAACTTGTATCTTCGCTTTATAAGTTAAATTGTGATTAAATTTGCATAATGCCATATGTTCTTTGAATTGAAAACTCCTAACAACTAAAGTAGAATCTACAAAACGATTAAATTTCTTCTCTAAAACTATTCAAAGATCACCAAGTTAAAAACTTCAATCGCAAACAAGATCATGTTCGAACAACGCTCGATCAGAAAGTCAGGTCATTCTTTCGGCTGTCATAAAATAGCTGCAATAAATTTAATAAATAGGGAGCCATCTTACCAAAACTTTGTTAACTTGACCAACTTCATCGCTAGATACCGGTTTTTCTTCGTTTGCCTCCGTATTGGAGCTGAAGTCGAGATAAATGCCTTGATCACGGTTCACTGCAGACTGTACATCCACGCCAGACATCCCAGGAGGTCGATAGTTGAGGCGCTCTCAAAATTAACGTTACAACTCAAATATCTGTAAATTATTTAAATTTCACAGTATTCTGGACTATCAAATAAACAATCTATGGCATTTTTATGGCCATATATCAGCTCTTGACTCCAGCAACACAAAGGAATTCTTGCTGGATTGATCGCAATGCGAAAAGTTTGTTCAACGGATTCTGAGAAAGACTGGACATGACACGGAAGTTTGTCTCGTTCCCAGATGCCTAGCCGGCGTGCAGACGTCTCCTATTTCTGCTTCACGCGGAAATAGGAGGGTCTGCACGCAGGCTACTAGATGCCGCGTTGCGTTAGGGGACTCGGAGGGGAGGAGGGGGATAAGACGGGGAAGGAGGGGTGTGTGTTCGACTTACTTCATATGATTTTGTCCGCCAAAGAGCTCACCTGCCTAGCAGGTACTGAGTGGAGTTTTTAGGGGCGTGCGCGGGAAAGCTTTTCTCGCCTCGCGCGTTTTCTTCCACTCGCGCGCGTCCCATTTTACTCCAGCGCGCTTCATTTTACTCCAGCTCGCTTCATTTTACTCCAGCGCCTGCTACACAGGCTAGTTTACGACAGGAGCCCTGATAGCCTGCGAGAGTAACCAGTTTTAAATTACACTGACTTCGACAATACTGCCGTCAAAATGTAGACAGCACATGAGCAACTAGCCTGCGTGCAGACGTCTCCGATGTATGTGAAGCAAGGAAATAGGAGACGTCTGCACGCAGGCTATAATGAGCAACAGGAACGCCGACTACTCAATAATTTCGTGTTCAGGATGGGGGTACGCGTTGTCCGAGACGAAGCAAACAACAGTTTGTCCGCATCGCACCACTTTGCTGGCTATGCTGAACTGTATTAAAACAGACCAGAGAGACCAACCAGAGGAACTCAAAAATGCACCCCATCCCTAGCCTGAATTTCAGCCGTCTCCTATGGCCGCTTAAATTACTCCCGAGAGAGAAAGCGACAAACAAACGAAGCTGAAATAGACCTTTCTCCAAAATGGCCGCCGCAAATTCAAAATGATTAAAATTAAACTGAGCGGAAAATCAATACCAGCGCCTGAAAGACCACCTCTTGTTTGGTAATCGTACAAGTTTCGTTAGGTTAGGTTCTACCTGAGTCAGAAAAAACAGAAGTTGAAAACTGGAAAACTGAATTTATGGCGTATACCCCAGTCACGCAAACGTCTCTAAATTTTCCAGTTTTCAACTTCCGTTTTCTCGACTCAGGTAGAACCTAACCTAACGAAACTTTTGTACGATTACCAAACAAGAGGTGGTCTTTCAGGTGCTGGTATTGATTTTCGGCCATTTTGGAGAAAGGTCTATTCAAGCTACCCCATCCCTACATTCGCGAGATTTTAAGAGGTGCGTATTTCTAGTTTTAAAATTGTTCATCTTGCACGACCAGAGGAGGAGCCGGACTCACACGAGCTTGTTTCCCTGTCCTGTTTTGGCGTCAAAAGGTCGGCTCTGTGGCAGCTGCTAGGAGTATTGCTACTCCCCCTGGATGGGATGCTAATCAATCGCAGGTCTGCTCGCAGCATTTCTAACAGTTCGCCGGTACCCATTTCCATACGGTTAAGTGTCTTGCCAGGTGCCTCGAAGGTTGGCAGACTGCGCTCGCAAAATGATGGTTGGTACACCTGCGCTCATGAAGATTTTCTTAATGGTTGTTTAGATTAGTTTCAGTCGCGTCGAATGTAATTCAAGTACCGGAAAACTCGCTGAACTCGCTTTAATTCTCTTCTTTTTTGGTCAAAATGGCGCTAAAATCAGTATGACTCAGTACCTTTAGACTGCAAAACAGTCCGTATTTTCGCGCGAGAGTGTCGGGCTGAACGCGGCCGAAGGATCTGGAACGAGCGTGAAATTACGAGTGGGATTGGATTATCGGCGCTTCGCGCCTCTCAATTCGCGCGCCGCGCACAATATCTCGAGAAAAAGAGAGACTGTTTTGCAGTCTACAGTACCTTCGTTCATACACGAAATGCGCCTAGAACTTAAACAAGCCGGATATCAAGTGAATTGTTGATGGTAGAGTTAACCGTAATTAGTTTTTAGCGATTTTTCCAAGACACAATGGCAGAGTTTGAAAAAGTCTGCCCGACTTAATTTTTCAAGTTGAGATAAAAAGCTCCTGCATGGGTAACTCGTGATAGCACTCCTTTTATACCTTCAGTACACTAGTATTGTAATTTTAACAAAACTGGACCATTTCAGGTTTCCACTGATGTAAATATGTCTTTTGGTTTTTGAATTTTTTTGACGTGATGTTCATGATGACCATCTGATAGTGCTCCTTTATCCGACCTTTATTTTATTTTATTTTATTTTATTTACACATTTTAATTGGCTGCCTGGCTTCCCTAGCCCTATGGCTATTCCAGGGACCAGTACTCTATTTAATTTCCATTTCATTTCTCGATCAAGTACAAATAAAGGTTGTTGTTGTTGCAATGCCCGTACAAAGTCTACACTACCAGCGAGATTTCTGCGGCTTGAATTATATTCCGCAACGCGACTGAAATGCGACTTAATGCGATGTATTTTTCTTTTTTCTTTAATGCGATGTATACGAACGCGGTTTCAAATCTATACGGTTTAATAGACGCTCGACTTCCGCTCTCTCGCGCTTCGCGCTCGCTATCGGAAAGAAAGGGACTGCTCGCAGTCTATTTTTCCGTTTTCGGTGCTGTTACGTCGTGGCCGTGACATATTATGTTAACTAGGATCTGGTAATACCTTGAAGTGTTTCGTGCCAAAAAAACAATCGTTTTCAAATCTACACGGTTACGTTATGACGTACGTATACCCCGTTTACACGGCACTCGTAACCGTATCGTTTTGAAAACGCCCCACTTTACACAGCGTTTTCAAATCGACACGGTTTACACATCGTCGCCTTGTAAACGGAAGGCGTAACCGTATACAAAACGATACGGTTGCAGATAAAACCGTGTTCGTGTCTTCGCTGATCCATCACAACTGATGAATCTCAATTCAAGCTGAGTAGCCTGCGCATGAGACAAATGAAAAATAATTCAGATTGTTTAATTTTCCATGATCCGGAAATATCCTTTTCAAGTCCAAAGTGGATATCATAATTTATTAATTTCGCTAAGGAAGCTCTAAGCAAACATTTCTGCAAGTTCAATGCCAACCGCTGTTGCCAACCAGGTTGTAATAACTGTTATATTGTTGAATAATGACTTGCAATTTTTTGGCGTAGTTTTTAAAAGTATATCAAAATATCGCGTTAATGCGTACGAGCTCAGCAAATCATCAAGCTAGAATATACAACATTAATTTTAATTTCTACAGTAGGGTTTCCCACCCTTCAAAATTCAAACATCCTGTAAGCAGGTGCGATATTTCAGCGAAGGTCGTATCTGCCGAGAACAACAGTCTTCCAATCATCACGTACAACATTTCCTGCCAGTGCAGAAAATACGTCGAAATGTTACCTTGAGCCAGAGGAAATATGGCGAACTTTCTTATCATTTTTGGGAGGTTGCTTCTACTGTTCCAGGTATAATTTCTTTCAGTTCAATCTAAATCGTTCTTCACGAAGATTTCATCGATATTAATTTAATGATTTCTGAACGTGTCTTATAATATTTCTCTCTTTTACCTGTTACAGCTATTTGGTTTTCAAGTGATACATTCACGTAAGTTATCTACTGTAGCATCTAAACATATATTTATATTTGTGGAAAGAACGACAAGAAATGATGGTGAATTTTCTAAAATATTATATTGTTAGGGAAACTTAATAATGCAAACTTTAAAAAAAAAAACCTTTTGAAAAGAATTTGCTGTTAAAAACTATTAAAGTACTGCCTTACTTTTCTAACTTTTCTATAAGGATGTTATAATTATCGAACTTTTAATTCTTTTAAACTTTGGCACAAAATCAAAGGTCAAGCTTAGCTCAATGAAGAGCGACGAAAATACAAGTTTACTGTATTTTATATTACCGAGTCGAAGTCCTTATAAACGGCATGTTATGTTTTGTAAAAATATGCAAAAATCCGTATTAATTTTGGCCCAATTATTTTCTCAGTTTTCCTCAAAGTTTCCATTATGTACCATATGTTTTGTTTCTATCTCCGTCAGTTATTAAGTAGTTTCTTGGCCGCAACAAAGAAGAATGTACTAATATTGGCAAAAAAGGCGCATTCCGTCATGTCAACGTTGTGTGGCCATCTTTTAGCTTGACGAATTGTTCTCATATCCTCTCTTGTCCGTGACTTATTTGATTCAAGATCAGAGTCAGTGAAATCGCACCAAGATGCAATTTTTTTTCGTCAAACTGCAACACACGTAGTAAAGAAACCTTCAAAACAAAAAGATAATTAACCTTCTCCCATCTGCATGCGTTCGCTTGAAAAACTAGGCACGGCTGAGCTGAACCACAGCACAAACCACAGCACAAACCACAAACCACAGCACCAACCACAAACCACAGCACAAACCATAGCACCACATAACAGACACCTCTCGTGAAACGTTCCCGAAACTAACTGGACGCGAGCTTCTCGTAAATTGTACCGTTTATATTGTAACTACATAAAATTTTTATTATTTTCTTCCGGAAAGAAAATGAAATGTAGAAGTGTGAAAGTTAAATCAACGTGCTAGGATAACGTTAAAGATTCTAAAAGAAATGATGAATATAAGAACGGGCGGGAAGAAAAAGGTTTGTTTTCAATTATGAATCAAGTAATGCGTCAAAATATTATTTGTGAAAACTAACCCCAAACTCGTAAAGTATTCGAGCTAGGATATCTAATTAAGAAATTTCGGTTGGCAACCTCAGTTGATTTTATTAAACAACTAGTCAAGTGTTCAAATCCACGTTCTAGTCTTTTTTCTTGGTAATCAAATTTTATCAATACCGAGTCATATTAACATTTTAGCCTTTTCTGAAGTACATTCAATCGGACGAATGGTTCATCGAGAAAAATAGATCCAGCAGCACTCTTAACCCTTTCACTCCCAGAGTCAAACCTTGAGGCAATAAAGCGGTTGTACCTTTTGAGTCTGTGGATGAAACCCTAATGTGTGACTGATGTGTGACCATTCAAATGAAAGCTATTGAGCAGTACTTTCAAGCGGTGCTGTTTGTTTTTTGAAAATTTTGCAAAATGAAATTCAAGCTTTTCCCTTGGTTTTGAAATTTATAGCACTCTTGGGAGTGAAACTGGGTTAAAATTGCTTCTCGCCATGAAAGTTTAATAAGCACTTAAACTGTTATACCAGTACTCTTTCCAAACACAAAACATCTTCTAGAAACATCTATACTTAGCACTCTTCTCAGCTGTATTTTTTCACATTATTAACTCTTTTGTTATTGATAATCATCCCACGTTGTTATCAAATCATTTAGTTCTCCTTCTCTTTGAAACTAGTTATTACACAATGAATCTATTGATCCTCATTTTTCACACAGAAAATATACGCGGAGGATAATACCCTTGTTTAATTGCGTTACCAGGAAACAAAAAAAAATACATACAATTATTATATGGCAAACTGGTCCAAGATCAAAAGATTAAGCATTATGATTGGTTCCTGAGCAGTCCGAATTTTGGAATACGGACCGCTAAGATGGATCACTCACGAATTCCTTTTCTGAAACATTGAGCAAAAGAAAGCCGGTTTCTGCGTTAAGTAAAAAATACATTTTCGCTTCATGTCTGGTGGATAATTTGGTTTTATTAACTTTTACGAAAGTGGCTTGAAACTGATGCAAGTATATGCTTAATTTTGGCGCGCGAGTTTGCCGAGATTATCAGCAAAGTTTTAAAAGAGTCATTATAGTAGTAAAAACTTTATTGAACCAGCTTGTTCGGTCCATATTGGGGAATATTGGTCTCGTTTTTTGCCTCGGTCCATAAATTTGCAAAAAAAGAACGAGACCAATATAATTCAATAATATTTCCCCAATACGGACCTCACGCTGGCTAGTTCATTAACATCATGTATAGGCTTTGTTATACCACTGAAAATTTGGCAGGATTCATCAAAACTCAGATTGTTTCGACACAATACTTTATTTTATACTTTATTAATTTCGATTTCGATTACTGCACTGAAATAGCGATATTAAACATTCCTCATCTAGATGTCTTATGTTACTTTTATTCTCTTGTCCTTTCGACAGATTTTTTCAACTTACAAGTGCAACAACATCTCATACACCTTACTTTATGGCATCCAGTCCTCCACTGATAATACATGCAGCGGTTGCTTGTCCAAACGAAACCAAACTACCGATTTGTCATCGACATCTTTACGAACCAATGGCTTCGTGTAAGATTAAGTCATGGAGGATTCCATTTGGTTTAAAGGTGTGGTCATCGGACAACCTTACAGGTGGGTACAGGGGAAACACTCTGAGGAATAAAAGTACATTGAAGCTACTCGGAAAAAAGTCCGAGTTTCTCCAACAGGAGTCGAACCTATGACGCTCAACTATACTGAGCTACAGGAGACTCGTGGCAGCTTAGGCCATATAACTAGGTTAAAATCTTCCCGCATACTTCTAGGATTAGATTTGTCGATGATATGAGTGAGAATTGTCGGATTCCGCCTTCGACTATTGTTTGAGTCCGAAGTTTCGTCAGAGGGGTTGGTGAATGCAGTGTAGTGTAGTGTATGGCAGTGCAGTGTAGTGTAGTGTAGTGTAGTGCAGTGCAGTGCAGTGCAGTGCAGTGCAGTGCAGTGCAGTGTCAGTGCAGTGCAGTGCAGTGTAGTGTAGTGTAGTGTAGTGTAGTGTAGTGTAGTGTAGTGTAGTGTAGTGTAGTGTAAGTGTAGTGTAGTGTAGTGTCGTGTCGTATCGTGTGATGTAATGTGATGTGAACTTAAAATGAAACCTGTTTTATTAATTTAATGTTTATCTTCTTTTCAGACACCAAGCCGCATTGGAGGGCTCAAAGTCAGAGAGTCAAGACGACTATGCTGGCGTACTTACGATGCAACCCTCAAAGATGCCTTGTTGCCGACATGGGAGAGGTCGATTTTATTCAATATGCTGGCCTGTCTCTTAACTGGACGTCCAACTCGACTGTTATGAAATTTACGGTGGATTACAGCCTGGATGGACTTCATTGGAATGACTACATCGAGGACGAGCGAGTTAAGGTAAGAAGGAATAGCGAGTACAGAGAGGTAGGTGTCCCCTATTAGTAGAGGGCTTTCCCTCAGCTAAACAATTTGACACATAAATAAAGGTTTTGATTGATTGATTGATTGATTGATTGATTGATTGATTGACCTCTACTTTGAGACACTCCATTACGGGGACACTTCTTCTGGTCCCGGCCAAAACGCTCATATAATCTTTGTATTTACCCACCTCTATAAGGGGACGGGACACTTTTTGAGTGTCCCGAATGTTATTTCAGCCTCCATCAAGGGGACAACTAATCTCAGCTAATGAGTACAAGACTATTATTATTGATCAATCTCAAATGTATTTCAACAGTCCGTTATTATTCAAGAAGAGTGCAGTTACATAGTAATATCTCAAATCGCAATTTAAACAGTCCCAAAAGTTGCTGTTGCAAGTTAAAATCATGCATTTGATTGGCTTCTTAATTAAATGGCTGCATTTCCAAGTCAGGAAAACAGGCAGTTTTTCGTTTTGTTTAGGTGGTTAATTATTAGCAAAACCCGGCCCAAACGACACCTCCATAGGGGGCACTTCTCCTTGTCCCGAGGGTGTCCCCTTGATGGAGGTTCCACTGTAATATTAAATGTTTTGAAAAATGGGGCGGAGCAAATTTAGCACAACCCTGCTTTGAATGCTGGATCATGTGTATGTTTGATTAGCAAAATGAAGATAAAATGAAGCTATTGCAAAACGTAAAATCACAGTTTGTTCCCCTTTTCTTTTACGTTGTTTAGCATTAAAGTTATTACATTTTATCAGAAGCTTATCACCTAGTCTAGGTGATAAGCTTCTGATTTTATTTGGTACGAAAAATACTGAGATACCACGATGAAATACAAGCCGTACATGTATATCTAACATATTGCTTTTTCGGTTCAGGTATTTCAAGTACACTGGTATCACCCCAAGTGTATGCTTGTGTCGTAAAGTTCTCGCCAGGTTCTTGCGGATAAAGTTTACAGAGGGCTCAAACTTTGGTCTGGCGCTAGAAAGGTTATCTGGACGTATCTCTTTGTCCATCTATAAGTAAGTTTATCTCATGGTCAGATTACAATGAAAGCAACTACGTCATATGGCAAAAACGCCAGTTAAATTTTGACGCATGAAATAACTAGGAGTATATTGCAACTCCCACGACTACTCCCATTGTTTCTTTTTTGTGGGGGGGGGGGGGGGGGGGGGGGGGGGGGTCTACTCCCGTCAATTTAGGATAACTGTGTGTTTGCGAAGGTTCTTAAACCCTTTTTAAGCCTCTAACCGAAAAATGACACCCTATTTTAAGGGAAAAACAATAACACAGAATTGTGTGAACAAGTCGTTTCTATAGCTATTTCCTTTCTGTACATGAGAAGCTTTACATGTAACGGATAGTTCAAGTTTTAACAGACCATATTTTTTCGTTTAGCTGGGCGTTTAGGTATTGCAATTTAGCTAATACAAGTAAAGGAACCCAATATAAGGATCACAACACCAAAAAGGACACCCCGGCTATTTAAGGACTGAGGCACCTCCAAAACCACACCCTATCCCACGGCACATACCTATATTAGCTTACATATGGTAGCACCCTCACCGGGCACGGAAAACGAGGCTAGAATCAGACGTTGACTCCAGCGGTCGATCGTCACTGAGATCTCTAGTCCAACGCGCTAACCATTTGAGCAACGTCAATTTTTTAAACTGCATTCATTTGAAGGTTTTTTATTAAAATTAATGCTATGTTTACATTTTGGACGCCAAACCTGAAACCGAAAACGATTTCATGGTTGATTTGCTCTCTATATATCTTTCAATTACTGCTTTAATTTAATTTTAATTTCGTTTTTCATGTTATGGTTTCTAGAATCTTTGATGCCTATTGTTGGATGAGATATTATTCCGTAATAATCACCTCCCGAAAAAGAAGCCCACCCTCTCCAAAATCTCCAAACGCAAAAATACTTCCTATATTATAAGCGCATCCCCCCAAACCCGCCGAAAATGAGCCCATGAACTTTACTTAAATTTAGTTCTTGAAGCCAGAGTTAAGCCCTGGCCAAACGGAGACACAAGTAGGACGCAAGTCGAACTTGCGTACGACTTGCGTTGGTGGCCAAACGGAGTCGCAAGTGTACGTAAGTTGTGCCCAAAGAAAGCCATTTGAATGCTCCTCGCACGCTGCAATTCAGAAATATAATTAAACAAAAAACTTTCGTTGACTTGCGTTGGTTGGCCAAACGGTGAAAAACTTGCGTCTACTTGCGCCAAAATTAAATTTGATCTCGATCAAGTGAACGCAAGTCGTCGCAAGTGAACGCAAAGTCGTGGCCAAACGGAGACGCAAGTGGACGCAAGTTGGAAACTTGCGTCTATCTTGCGTCTCCGTTTGGCCAGGTCTTTCAGATATAACGTTTTTCCCGGTCATAAGCCCACTATAAATTGTACAGCTTGTTTTGTATTTTATGTCGTTACAGTATGCGGCAGAGACTTTAATACTTGTTTTGTGTAGTTTCATATCGTTTATGTTTAGGGGGTTTTATTTATACAGTGTTCTTATATTTACCTAAACATTTTTCAGACGCAAAAGCCTCTTCCAAACCATTAGTCCCAAAATTTTTGAAATGCAAATCCATTCCGATAAGCCCCCCCGAAATAGGCCCTCGCGAAAACTAATAACAGCACCAAGAAAGCCCTTTGGAAATTATAACGGTTATATTAGCCCAGGATTATTATCAGAATGTTACGTTATTACAGTATTGTGTATTGTTGTTAATTGGTGCATTAAGGACCTGAAAACCGCTAGAGTGTCAGAAGCTCTTGGCATGGAGAACGGTGACATCACTTGACGAACAAATCAGTGCCTCTTCAACAACTAATTCCAATCACGCTGCTAACCAGGGAAGACTACTTTTTCAAGAAATTCTCCCATACAAGGATCTGGGCTTCTGGCGCAAATACCAATCAATGGCTCCAGGTTGATCTGAAAACGAATCACATCGGTGTAACACGTGTAGCAACGCAAGGAAGAAACGGCCGCAATGACCAGTGGTAACCAAGTACAAGCTACAGTACAGTAACGATGGAGTGAATTTCAAGTACTACAGAGAACAAGGACAGGCCACAGACAAGGTGAATTGGCTTTATCTGGGAACTAGCCTGTTACAGGCTCTCAGTTCGTGGGAAAACCAAAAGCGGCGAGCGAATGGGAAAAACGAAGGAGGACTGGGAGATAAAAGCCGCATTCCCCAGTCCCCGCACGTTTGGAACAGACTAATCCGTAGGCAGTAGGTTGAAATCTCACCAGGGTGTCAAATACAGGGCTAGTATTTTCCTAGCGCTTTCAAACTCATTAAACTTTTAAAATAGAAATTAACTACTTTTCCTATATTTTAGCAAAAAAAAAACAAACAACAACAACAAAAACAAACAAACAAACAAACAAAACTAAGAACTGAAATATTTTTTTAGCAACTTATTTTTAGATGTGCACAGTAGATTTAAATTTTTTTAGCTTCGTAAATTGATATTTTTAATGCAATGCAGTAGTTATTTAGATGCGGGGCCCCCTCTGTTATGCCAGCCTTCCGAGCAATCTCGTTCCCAGAGTCCTCGTTACCCTTGTCCAGCGGTGGAGCGGCCAACAAGGACCTCTGGGAACCTCTGGGATAAAGCGATCCGCCTGACTTGCGCAGTAAGATCCGGAAGTCCCAAGAATCTTGGCGTCCGTCGTTTTGAAACATAGGGTCGAACACATGTGCAGTAGAGCCAGAAGTCCTACAATCCGGTCATGGCGGATCGCTTTATATCCCAGAGGTCCTTGTTGGCCGCTCCCACCGCTTGACAATGGTAACGAGGACTCTGGGGACGAGATTGGGCCTTCGAGCTGAATGCGCCACCCTGTGGACATATTTAATTTTTAATTTTAAATTAAATTGATTATTTGGGGGCGATAATTATCGGGACGTTTAACGAATAAGGTTAAAATTATAAGATATATCTTATAACAGTTTGTCATCTTACTTATTTAGGAATTTGCTGGAAATACAGACGCGGACACTGTTGTTGTTATCACGACCTAAACCCACCAATCAGGCACGGCTTTGTCCGTTTTCGACCAGTAACTTGGAAGGCCACATTTCCCATGAGAACGGGCTTTATACACGCCTAAGGTACTGTACAAGTAGTTATAGAACGTTTTGTGGAATCTTTAAAATTTCACGATATATCGGCCACCTCGTTTTTTACGCTAATTTTATTTTGACCTGAGCAAAAGCTCAGTCGGTCATTAGTATAGGTAATAGCATGAGTTGTAGTAGTATTTGGAAATAATACCGCGAGTAGAATATATTTCAAAATTGTCGCAAAATATTTTGGACAATTTTTGAAATATTACGAGCCAGTATTATTCGCAAATACTACGTACAACTCATGCTATTATTTGTGTTATAATACAAGGCAAATATCCCCACGCGAGTACACGACGATCGTAGCTTCACATATGTCATTGTGAGCTTCGTTTTGAAAACGTTTAAGCAATGGAATTTATTTATTCCCACTAACAACCGTTTTTATTTCCTTATGTACATTATTACTGCTTTTGTCCAGCTTAGTTAATACCACAGTGTTTTGCTTTCAATATTCGTAAGTTTTTTGGACACTTTGACAGATAATCTCGTTGAAATGCCCACTTTAGTCCCACACTCTAAAACATAGAAATGCCCGCCATCTTTTTTTTCTTTTTCTTAGAGTCAATTGTCACACTTGCCATATTTGGAAGAGAGTGGTATTTCAAGACTTGAAATACCACTTCTCTTCGCAAATATGGCAAGTCAAGAGTGGTATTTGAGATAAATGCAGCTCGTTTTGACCAATCAGCGTTCAGAAATTTCTCAGCCTGTATTATAACGCCCTGTGAATCTACGTTTGCCAGTGCAGCCTTTTTTACGTGTTTTTGCACAAGAAGTGGTTTTGAAGCAGAGGCGACTTATATATAATTAAAAGTAGCCTGTTGAATAAATGCAAAAAATTTCCTAAAATAATACATGAAATGTGACGACCACTGATGAGATGACAAGCTGCAAAATGCTATGAAAGTTTTAATTTTAGATTTAGTGCAAGTTGGAAAAAAAAAACCAAAGCCAGTCAAGGAGGATATAATATATTATTATTATTTAATCAAGTAGGAAGGGTTTATATACAATAACTTTAAAGGTTTCTTTACGTTAACAAACAACAATAAGGATATTCGTTGTAACAGAGTTCTAATAGATCTATCATGGACATCATTATGACATCACTTTTATGGCGTAACCAGTGGGCGTAACCAGTGTGCGTAACCGGAAGTCGATTGTTCCGCTCTTCTTTGTTCTTATTATCGACTTTCAGTCCGTAACATCAAGTTATAAACACTAAAAGAAAATATCTTTTCCAACTCGTTGGCGAGTATGATTCAAGCTGCGCCCAAAAACGATACTCTTCGCCAGCTGCCCTCGTCCCCAGGCGTCGCTCCTTGTTTGAGCGCGGTGTGCGTGGAGTTTTGTGGGATTGATTTAAAGCGACCGCGACGTGGGGTTGTCACACGCCCCGCGCTCCCTGTTTTTCCCGCTCGCAACGGCACCATGGGACGAGGCAGCTTCGCCAGTTGGCTGTGCTTTTTGAGCCCACTGTTTTGTTAATCTCGGACCGTACATCCAAAACATACCCCCCTCCCCCTCGAGACGTAAGAAAATCCTTGGACTTCCGATTTTACTGCGCATGTCCATGGCGGCGTAACGCTTTATCCAAGAGTAGCTCGTTTCCGCGTTCCACCGCTGGGTAAGGGGTAACGAGGGGTTTGGGAACGAGATTGTAGCAGAACAAACACAATTTTCACACATAGGTATTCATTGATCTTCATTGGATTCCGGATTCCAACCATTTGGATTCCCTCGAATACCAGCATCCTTGTTTCTACTCATGTTTGAAAGCTCTTTCGATGTTACTATCGTTTTCAATGCCGATTTCCTCGTTTTTCGCTATTGACTATAATTCCATTCAGGTTGTGTGTAGCCGGTCAGGTGGATATGTTGTCAAATGTACTGTAGCTGCATGGGACTTACGTTTCCAGTGAATTTTTAATTATGGCGCATGGGACGAGTTGCGCATAGCCCTTTTCACGGTATACTTGCGATATTTGCATAACAATACACTTGAAACATAGAAGCGAGGCAATTTCGGGCACAAGCTGCAAAACATCGTGTTTTTTCTTGAACTCCTTCGACTCTTTTAGTATAAAAACAGTTTTAAAATGTAGAAGAACTACAATTCTTTTATTTTACGTTGTTTTTAGAAAAAATTGTTTAAAACCGACTTTTCTCTATTAATAAAGAGTAGACTCGCATGACAGCAACAGGGAGATCGGATTAACGATCTTTACGGCAAACTGTTAACTAAAATAGTTGCATATTTAGTTTCTTCTCCGTTTTAAAAAACTATTTTTATGCTAACATAGTTTAAGGAGCTCAAGAAAATCACAATGTTTTACAGCTTGTGCCCGAAATTGCCTCGCTTCTTATGTTTAGCTGTTATGTTATGTAAATTCGAGACTTTGCGAGACGGCGAGAGTAGCGTTTTTTCTCTGCGAGACCGAGACTTTTGAATTTTTAAATTGCGAGACCGAATTGAGACTTTGAAATGCCCTTTGCGAAAAAAACGAGACTGCGAGACATACAGAACTCGTTTGAAAAAAACGAGACTGCGAGACCTGTGGAAATTCGAACTAAAATTTTTGCGAGACCTGTAATTTTTGAAAGACCATTCACCACCCCTAGCTGTGTTTTTGCGAAACTGGATATAACAGGAAATTAACACTGACAACAATTTAGACCCATCCATGTTTTATTTCATACAGTAATGCTTTACACAATTCAGTGAAGCCTTTATAACTGTTTTTACAATTGGTCTGAAGCGACGCGAATAATCGGTTGTACTCCGCTCGATTGCGTATGTTGATTCCGTCATCGATATGAACTGGATTCTGGGGTGGAAAAATTCTCCTCCAAAGCGAAGAGCTGCATACGTATCTTGCCTGACTTTGAGCAGGAAGCACTTCTCTTCTTTGGTTTGTTTCCTTTGATCGACCAGGCATGAACTGTTTACAGAAATGTGACTGACCGCCAATCAAAGGGGTAATCAAATTCATGTCAATCGCATGACCCACAAAGTGATTGCTGATTTTCGAAGGCTTCACTATGGCTCCCTTGACTACCTTTTTGTCGTCCTTTCCTGAAGGAATCGGTTAGATGGATCTAAAACAAAATATTAAAAAAATATTGAGACACATTATTTTTAAAGAGATACTAATTGTCACCAAATTTTAGAATGACTTCAAGAAGCTCTGCATACATTATAGAAACTCAGTGAAACAAGTGAAAAATACTGGTCTCGCAAAATTTTAGTCGAATTTCATGGGTCTCGCAGTTTCCGCGTTTTTCTAGCGGTTCTCGACTTCTCGGATTCTAGATATTCTGATTTTTTTTTAGGTAACGGTGAACTGCGCCGTGCGCCGTTTGTCGTTGGCTGTTCATTCTTGCGATCAAGCTCTACAAATCCTTACATTTTGCCGGCCCACCGATTACCGAGTCATATCGTGTGGCCGCCTAGGCCCCGTGGCTAATACAAATGAGACACAGCTCTTTTAGAATATATTCTGCGCAATTATACTTTTGCTTTATGTTTTTATCGAAAACATTTTGAAAAATAACTGGGAAATAAACCAACCTTAACTTTGCATAAGTGTGCATAGTAATTCATCACTAGGATTGCTCTCTTGAATCCTCGGTGAACAATTCCTGAATTTCGATAGTTCCCGCCATGGAACCTGACCAGATCACAAGTCCCTGCAAAAATCCAGCCAAGGAAAAGCTGATCAGTTGTACAGTTTCTTAATTACAGTTCACTACATGTTTGGATGGGAAATTGGCGAATTATCACCTCACAATACCGTTGAATGTTCGATCCTTCGCTTCTGAATCACAACAAAAGTTTGAAAACTGTTTTACTCCTGGTTAAATTTCTTCGTCCTTTCTACCCCCACTACAATATTTTGTGAAATATGCTCTCAAAACCGGTGAGGGTAAAGGAGGATTGAGTTTGCGGAATGGCATGTGGCATGACTTGCGGAATGGCATAAGTATATAACCAGTCTATAACTTATCCGGATTTTTTATCTTGTATTCCTGTCCTAAAGAAACCATTAGCGGATATTTTGTAGCCTGATCCAGGTTTGTTTTCCCTTTGCTCGTCCACTTTTTGTTGCGTTTCTCCCACAAACTAAGAGCCTGAAACAGGATACTATCTTGAATTGAAGGATTTCGATTGAGTACGTGCATGAACGAATTCTTACCCACCGGTCGTGAAAGGGAGAAACAAGAGAGTCATAACCCCCAAAATCAACTTGATGTCCATGATTTGTTACGGCACGAAATTCTGTAAATAAATTAAAAAAATAAAACATTAAACTGACTTAATTGAGGGACAGATAACACCATGAAATGACACCGTTAGGATGAGTAACTGCCGGTTGTAGATTGAAGCAATTGTCGCTGATGACTTCCTGCGGCTTCGTCAGACAAAAAAATATTTCGATCACACAGTTTATACGAGATAGCCTTTTCGCAGATCTTTCAGACGGGCCCAGCAATTAAAACGTGCTTAACTTTTTGCTTCAACCCTGTCTTTCATAACTCATTGGGTTGTTAAAATGCGGGCCAAAACACTAACGATTTTGTCCAGGAGGCAAGTCTACACACTTCATTGATTATATCGAAATTATACGCCTCTGAGTCTATACAGAACGGAAATAAATGTCCATGAGGTACATCGTTTGATTTTAGTAGTCGACAGTCTGCCCCTTACCTATGTAGTACCTTAGCCTGGGCTGAAGTTACCAAGTCGAGTGCTTCAAAATGCAAACTGGAATCCAAGTAACTAAGGAAGCATGTTGAATATACATATTTTACTGACAAAGAAAACGTCCTTCTTGAACACGTTCAAACTTTGTTTACTTTTTACTGTCTCTGCATGTTATTATAGCCACTGTACATTGTCTATTCAGTTTTGAAAATAACGTTTTGCATTAGACTGATTGCAGCCCCCTCTTTTCTCTTAGGGTCCTTCGGGAGCGCGCTCGTAAAAACGGCCGTCGAACTTCCCGTCCCAATTTCTCGCGCGCGCTCTTCGATTGAGTATTTCGAGAGAAAACAGGCTGCAAGCAGTCTACGTTTGCATTTATTGTATACGATGAGTCAATTTTTCTTTCAATTGGGACTTTGTTATGACAAGTATAGGTATATATTTAATTACCCCTCAAACTCCCTGAGGCATATAAGAAATAAATATACACAGTCAGGGTTTCTTTCGCAGGAAAAAATAAATCTGACCATGGCAAAAATGTCAAACTGAGCATATGTCATAGGGCTATAATCCAAGAAGACGATATATAAATTATATATGTCAGAATAACAGGAACAACAGGAGCTCCACTTACGAGCGCTTTAGCTTCCTTGTGACTAAGCGCGCGAGGACTGCGTGGAGGTCGCGCAGTTTCGCGCACATGGTGAACACAGCGGTAAATAATAGACAAGAAATCAATAGTCCAAGTGACTTAAATTTTTTCGAATTCTACATATAATAACCTTTCTTTTGATATATAGTTTGTGGTGGTTGAACAGCGTGTGTAAAAAAAAACGCAAAGCGATCAATATGGAAAGTAGTTTGAGTCCACTTGATGCTAGACTGCGAGCAGTCCCTCTTTCTTTCTGATATCTAGCGCGAAGCGCGAGTGAGCGGAAATCGAGCGCGAAGCGCGAGCGAGCGGGAGATGGCCGAGCGGAAGTGAGTCACGAAGTGACGAGCGGAAGTGAGTCACGAAGTATTCTCACTTCGTGACTCACTTCCGCTCGGCCCATCTCCCGCTCGCTCGCGCCTTCGCGCTCGATTTCCGCTCACTCGCGCTTCGCGCTCGATATCAGAAAGAAAGAGGGACTGCTCGCAGTCTAACTTGATGCATATCACGCTCATTAATTCATATCCCGTGAAATACTTATACCAGTCAGGCCATCAGGCGAAATTGTCCTTGTAATATTTATACGTGAACCATACCAGCTCATGCAGAGCCCATTAAGTGAATTTCGCTACGGCAAGTAATTGTTTAATTATGCATAACATAATTATAAAACCGGCACAAACCAATTCCGCCAATTTCCAACTATTGTTAACGATTTGGCTTCGACTTCCGGGGGGGGGGGGGGGGGCACTCCCATATAAAAGGGGTCGGGGGTGCTCGTCGGAAATTTTGAAAAGAACCCCTAAAAGGTACCAAAATGTTTTTTTTGGGGGCGTGGCCCAATTCATTTTCACCCCTAACAGGTACCAATTCTAAAACAACACATTGAATGTATATTGTTTTATCGATAAGTCATGTCATGAATGAGACAAGAATAAAAATCAGTTGATTGACAAAATAGTTCCTGTCATATTTTTCCGGCTCAGCAACCCAAAAAGGTACCGCGTTAACTCTAAGGGTGGTCAATTTAGATTTTACACCCTAAGCGGTACCAAATCATGAATTTTAACCCCTAAAAGGTACGACGAGCACCCCCGCAACTTTTATATCGAAGTCCCCCCCCCCGGGTTCGACTTAACTCGTTACTGAGTGTGTGACTTCGCAGACCGTGTAAACGTGTAAGTGATAACTTTCCCGTTACTGTTTATAATTAGATTGCGAACAATCCCTACATGTACTTTTAAATCAGTTACCCTTAAAGGCATGGACTGTTCGTATTCTACTGTATATTGTATGAACAGTTGTATTACTGCTTACCTAAAATTCAATTCGACGCCCCTTGAACGTTCACCGGACTCTATACAGTGAAATCCCGATTTCTCGAACCTTTAATTTCTCAAACATCCCACAAAAGTCGTTTCCCTTGGATGTGTTTCAGTGTAATTTTCCCCCCAATATTTCGAACTCCCCGATTTCTCGAACCCTTGTTCGAGAAATCGGGATTCCACTGAAGATGGAAGGTATTAATGTCAGTTGGGAATATTCAGTGAAATGGTTTGATTTTTTTTCACACATCTTTTCAATGTTAAAAATCGTATCTTTGAAGCCGTTATCATGTAAATGCCGGCGATATTAGTGATGTCTGTCAAATATGAGAGGAAATTATTAATTAATTGTTTAATTCTTCAGCATGCACATGGTCTGTTTTGAAATGTCAAGAAGCTTTCGGTATGGAAAGTGGTGCAATCCCTGACAGACAAGTTAGTGCCTCTTCGGTATTCGGTGAGAACATGGCTGCCTCACAGGGCAGACTACAGTTACAACCAATAGGAAACAAATATGAAGGAGCTTGGGCAGCTAAGACAAGTAATATCAATCAATGGCTTCAGGTTGATCTAGGTAGAACGCACACCACTGTAACCGCGAGTGGCAACACAAGGGAGACCTGAAAGCAGTCGAAACCCTGGTAACCAAGTACAAGCTACAGTACAGTGACGATGGATTGAACGCTTATTACTTCAGGAAAACACGGACAGGCCACAGTCAAGGTGAAATAGACTTCGAAAGCTTGAAATTCATTTTATATATCTTGCTCCTTCTAAATTAATTCCAGTCGATCTACAGACGTTTTCAATTCAGTGCAGTAAAACCAAAAACCAAAGCAATTACAGTGGCCAATCAAAAACAAACTTAAACATCACATTGAATGAACCAATGAGAACTCGAAGCAAATACACGTAACCGGCGCCAAGCGCGGGAAAAACGCGTGTGAGCAAGGCTGTGTTCACACTTGGTGCCCGAGCACGGTGCCCGAGTACGATTCTCGCTGGGCACTAATGTGAACACACCTTTTTTCAAGTGCCCACGCCAGAATTCGGGCACGGTGCCAGTGCCCGAGTACAACGTCTTGGTCGATACGTTGGGTACTCGGTGTGTGAACACAGCACCATTTTGTGCCGGTGCCCAGGCGCACCAAGTGTGAACATAGCCCACGTAGCGATTGTTTTTGGTTTTGCATCTGATTGGTTGAGAATGTGGTGCGAACCAATTATAGAGCGTAGTAAAACAAAACAATTACAGTCAATTGAAACCGCTCTATAGTGTGTGTGTGTTGCTTTGGCTGAGCTCTGTTTGCAGACACAATATTCCCATTAGGGATCTTTTTAGTCACAGGTGTGGCTGTTTATTTTATAACAAGCATAGCAAGCTCAAATGGTCAAGATGGCTCCGACATCACGTCACTCGAACTGATCAATCAGGTAGCACTCTAAAAATTATAGCTCAGTTATGGACTGAAAATTAAAAATAGATTTCAAAAATTATCATTGGAAGAGACCCACATAAGAGGGAATGCTTCTCTTAGATCATCCTCTCTTGATTTTGTTAAATAAATATATAGGCCTGCATCAGTCTCGAAAGCCTATGCAGTAAGCACACAATATTAAATTAATTAAATATCCCTTAACTAAAGCAAAGGTCGCTTTATTTTGCACGGTAAGTCAATTGCCCATCGGTTAGGTGTTCAGTTTCCTTGGTTCGTTCCGCTTCTCCTCGCCTTTACATGCGGATTAACACAATTATAAACATTACAGTATACTCAACAAAATGTCTAGATTCGGATTGATCAACGACAAGTAGTGAATACAGTGAAAATGGAGGTTATAGCGTGCAATATGAAAGTTGCTATGGAAACGGCGAGGTGGCATCAAATTAAATAAAAATACACTAGGAAAGCTACACCGCAAACGTAAGCGAGAAATGGGCAAATGAAAAGTGAACCCCAAAAATAATAAGAATAGGTTACTATGCCCTAGAAAGAGTTATACTGTGTTTGTACTGATTATTTATTTTTCGAATTAAAATTCTGACATGGAAATTGGTGTACACTCATTCTGTACAAAGACAATGATAGCTAGAATTAGGTCGCTATGCTCGAGAAATCGGTCATTTATTTCTCTGGCGAGCTTAGCCGCAAACAACCGCCATATTTTTAACTCGTGAATGCGAAAGCAATGAACGGTTTATAGCATTTGGTGGACACATTTCACTCGCTCGGTCGATGGGCTGTAAACTTTAATCGCGCTATTAATGTATGCACATTAATTTATTCATTCACGAGTAAAGCTCATAGCAGCCTTTGATTAATATACCAGCGAAATTATGCGCCGTTTGAATGTGCAGTGCAATACAAGTACGGCTTCATATTACAGTGCGACTACTATAACCGGGGCCACTTAGACAAAGAAAATCAAACCATCTTACAGAATGGAAACGAAGAATTTCAACTTCATGTTTAAGCCAATAAGTTTTCAGTTCAATACAACGTTTCAACGTGGAATTAAGTTGAAATTCTCTATTCTGCTCTACAATATGCGATTAGTTTTCATTGCCCAAGTGCCCCGTTACAGTAGTCGCACTGTAAACAATGTATCAAAATAATAGATCCCTAACAATTTACATCTTATCGATTTAGGTTTTTGCTGGAAACAGAGACCGGGACACTGTTGTTTATCACGACCTAAATCCACCAATCAGGGCACGTTTCGTCCGTTTTCGACCAATAGACTGGAAAAATCACGTATCCATGAGGGTGGAGCTCTATGGCTGTAAAGGTATTGTAGAAGATCCAGTTTGACAATCATTTCAGAACTTCCAAATTCATTATCGATATTCTCATTTAAGCCTCAGCATACCTTTAAATTCCGTTAAAAGAGAGATTAAGCACCACGTTCTACGGCAACTGAATGACAAATGTCAGCTTGCAGTTGATTCTCTTTACTTTTCCTCGAATATTTAAATAAATCCATCAGAAAAATCGAAAATAATTCACACATTCGTGACAAACGCGAAACTACTCACTTACACGTAAAAAAGGCAAACGGCAGACCGCAAAAGTGGGATTTTAGCCGTTCGTGGAAAAGAAAAACGTAATGCTTAGTATAGTCTCTCTAATAAGCCCACCCGAAAATTAGCCTTGAAATCGCAAACGCAAAAAGCCCTACGATAATAAGTCACCCCTCCCCCTAATATAAACCCCTTATATTAGCCCCTTGCTGTAGAACTAGTTTTTCATTTATATCGTTGCAGCATGTCCAGAGACTTGATGTTCATTTCACGACAGTAGAACTTTTTTGTGTTTCATATCGTCATGACAAGCAAGCAAACAAACAAACAAACAACAAACAATCAAACAAACAAACAAACAAACAAACAAACAAACAATCAAACAAACAAACAAACAACCAACCAACCAACCAAACAAACCGATATAATACGTACTAATATGACTGTTTGTTTTCAATTTGCAGGAGAGCTGTCCAAACTGTATTCATTTAACACTGCTATATTAACTTCGGGTAAGATTTACGTAAATTAGATAATATCGTAGACATACTTGACTTACTTGACTTAATCCCTTTCACCCCGGGTGGGGCATAGGTCTTTCAAGACTCCCCTCCATCCTGCTCTATCTTGCGCTAGTCTCTCCATCTGCTGCCAGTTGAAACCCGCCTCTCTCATTTCTCCTTCAACCGTCCGTCGCCAGCTATTCCTGGGCCACCCTCTCTTGCGCTTCCCTTGCGGGTTCCATCTCAAGGCTTGCTTGGTGATGTTGGTGTTCGGTTTGCGCAGAGTGTGTCCTATCCATCCCCAGCGTCTTCTCTTGTCTGCATCTCCATTTTCTCTTGTCCTGTTGTTCTCCAAAGGTCTTCGTTTGAGATGGTATCTGGCCAATATATTTGTAGAATTCTTATCGTAGACATAGGCACGAGGTTATTCCCAGGCTCTTCCAAAGGGTAAAAAAAAAACAACACTGCGGACGCGATGTTTTTAAGCTTGTTAAGGTTTACGTCTGCCTACCATTATAGGTGGCTTATCAAGCGACTAGGAATATCGTTACTCCTCTGGATGGGATGTTAATCCATCGCAGGTAGCCCACCAGCACTTTTGTCAGGTTACCATGACAATTCTCCAGCACCCATTTATACTCCTGGATGGAGAGAGGCACTGTGAGAGTTAGATGTCTTGTCCAAGAACACAACACAGTGACCCCGGGCAGCACTCGAACTCCGCGTCTCCTTTATGATGATGGGACACATACATACACACCCGACATACACATATATAACCACCTTCTGTTTTTGTCTCTGTTTCTCATAACGCGTAAACGAATATCCTCGATTAAAGCGTGTTTTTTCAGTAATTTACAGCCGAGCGAGTGAAATTTCTCCACTAACTGCTGTAACCCGTTTACGAGTTAAAAATGGTGGGCGAGTTTATATGGTCAAAACACACGAGAACGAATTTGGGAGAATTTGAACGTTGATGTGAACCTGTCTGAGTGAGCCGCAGGCTTATCGAGACATAAGTACTTTCTGCCTGCTCGATAACCTGTTAATTTTCTGATGTTGTTGATGCAAGCAAACAGTTTTTGTAACATTGATGCAAACCACCAATAGGCATGCATAAATTATCTCCCTTGCTAATGGTTATATTTTTGATGTTGCTATTGTGTTATAATTCACATTGTTTTTATTTACAGCTGCGATGAATCACACTAGATGGTACCTGGGATGCCATAATGTGAGCAAAAGTGATGCAGGATTATTCTACTCTGGACTTGTTAGCTACACAGAAATCGACCAAAGAGATTGTATAAAACAGTGCTCCAATATAAAATACAGTTATGCCGCCATACAGTCAGGCCTCCTGTGCTTCTGTACAAACGATTTCCCATCAAATCTCATGCCCAACCAGTCCAACTGCGTGCTGCCGTACTTCCCAGAGTGGTCACATGACCATGTTGCTATGCGCTATTTTCGTGTCCCGACAGAGAACATTACAATCAAGAACCCGAGCATTTCTCATAAAAGACGGAGACTCGGTGAGATGTTTACTATTACAGCAGGCTCAGTCAACACTCATGAGATGGGATTGGTCAGATTTACTGTGGATTCCGGAGATGGCAATAAACTCCTTTTCTGCGATTTACCAGCGACACACTTCTATAAAAACCCTGGCTCTTACAAGGTTGTCATGATTGCTCTGGATTTAAAGGGTAACCAGGTCATCTTCAATGACTCCATCAAGGTCGCGGATAATCTCACACAACTGGATTTCAAGTGTCCACACGCAATTCGACAAGGTAAAATGGTAGATTGCATTATAAAACTTGCACGAGGACTCAACGTGACCGGGACGCTAAGTGTGGAGGACAATGAGATTACGCTACAACAAATTCCAGGTCAGTTTTAATACTTTGACTCCCAAAGTTCTAGCCTCAAGTTGTAGTTCAGAGTATAATGCAAGGCTTTGACTTCTTTTAATTATTTGTCAAACAAAACCTCTAGCTTGATTCAGTATAATTATTATGGTATTGAAACAATTGTTTCTATTAGATATTAGTAAAACTCTACTGTACACTAATGCAAATGAGACAATCTGATTGGCTGAGCTACTCTACACTATCAGCCATTAATGTGCAGTGGCTGGAAGTCGTGTACAAAATTGCGGTTTCTTCTCGTTTCTCCGAAGTAACGAAGTTACGGAAGAAGATTTAGAGTTAACACTAGACAATTGTTATGATTTTTACTAAAACAATTAGATTATTCGCTCTCAATTTCTATGATGTGATAGTTGATTCGGCCTACGGCCTCATCAACTATCACATCATAGAAATCTAGAGCTCATAATCTAATTGTTAATTAGCTCTAGGAGCTACTCTGTAAATTCGAGTTTAAATAAAGTTTATGTATGTTTGTATGTATGCATTGTTCCCATCTTTATACTTTATTACAAAAGCGATCAAACGTCGTACTTGACTGTACGGTTGGTTTATAAGGAGTAAGATGTTCAATTCGGATATGCCTTAAGTATGCCTAAGTAACACACATGTTCATGGGAAGATGAAAGACATCTTATACTGAGTCGAGTCGTGATTAGCCTGGTAAAATACATGAGTAATCATATATACAGTGGAACCTACATTAAGGGGCACACAAGGGACAAGGAGAAGTGTCCTCTTAATAGAGGTGTCACTTTAATATAGAGGTTTATAGATTCAAAGGTTATATGAGTGTTAATTTTGCCGGGACAAACATTTGTCCCCGAGTAGCGTGACTGTGCTTTTCGGGTTGGAAATGACTTCTCTACTACATAGAACGGGCGTGACATTATTTGTTCTGTGTTCGCGTTAGATTCCCGGATGAGTTGGATTGGCGAGGAATTTCCCCGCCACGTTCCTGCAACAAGCGCCATATTGGAGAAATTATTGAACAAGACTGAACGGACCTACGTACTTACAAAGAACAAAGTCCAAGAAGAAGGATATCTCATCGGGCTGCAGTTTAATGTACTTCAGGCGGGTCCTATACGAATCCAGGTAAGTATCTGATCATCCACAATAACAAATCTGTCTATAAAAATAGAAGAACAAGTGATTATTTAACAATTATCTAAGTGGAGGTGGATAGTGGTGGATATTTACCGAGCCTATCCCCCACGTTTCACCGACACTGAGGTAAATAATTGTTTTAGTATAATCACAAGTGAATAGTCAGCCCAAAAGGTTAGTTTATTTTGTGAAAAATTGGGCAAGAACTCGTGGGAAGCCATTTTGTTTTTACTCGGAGGTGAATAAAAAAGGATATCCGTAGTTTGAGTAGCCAATGAGAGCGCGCGAAAAGCACTATTCACTTGTGGGTGGCACAGTGTCCTAATGGTTAGTGTGCTGGACTTCGAATCGGGAACTCCGCTTTCGAGCCTGTCCGGCGTTATGGTGTTTTTGGGAAAGATACGGCGCTTCTTTCTACCACGCGAGTATAAATGAGATTTGAATATTTCAGTGGAGCAAACTGACAAAAACGCTAGGGATTCTACGATGGACCAGTATCCCACCCAGTGGGAGTAGTCATACGCGCTTGATGCTACTAAAACCGTAGTTAACGCTCGTTCTGGACCAGTTAAACCCTTATCCGTCCAATCGATGAATGGAAATTGAAATCCATTTTCACTGCATAAAAAATAACTATTATAACATAATATAAACGTACAAAATATAGCAATCACAAAAGAGATACAGTGGGGGACCAAAAAGAATTACACTAGCTGGTCAACCCATCGGTTTATAAGCTCTTGGCTTGAAGATTATTGCCCTCCAACCTTCGTTTATGGAGAAATTATTCAGTGTTTGGACATCAGTGTTTCGGCCTCTGGCTTCATAAGTCGATAGAGCAGTCTGCAGTAGTTGTTTATTGCTGCTTAACAATCTTAATTTTGACAGGTTTTGAGGTACGTGGATAACCTGGAAATGACATACACTTCAAAAAGTCGTATCACTTGCACAGGCTCACAGATGTTAAATATAGATCAAGGTTCCTGTTGCTCTTCGTGTGCGCCTGTGGACGACAAGTCATCCAATCAAAAACTCATGATAGTCAGTGACGTCATTTTGTTCCAGCACATGAGTGAAGGATTTCATTACGTAGAATTCACCAACGTCACGCAGATAAAAGTGCTTCCAGAGGATATGTTGGGCTGGTATAGCAGTAATCTCACTGGCAAGATTGCCGTTGTCGGAGAAGCGTCAAACGACCGAGGCCAAGTGTACGAGGGAATTATGGATGGCGGTATAGCAGGAGAAACATTTGGTCCAGGTCTCCCAAGTACTGCATACAATTTGACGTTTGCATTAAGTGCTAATGTTGTTCCGCTATCTATTTACAAAGCGTCATTTAATTTTGAACAGACAGCCCGCCACAAAGTATCTGTGAGACTGAGAGACAATTTTGGCAATATGGAAACGAGCAGTGAAGACATCTCCTACCAGCAGACAATCTGGGGAGTAAATTTGACTGCTCCAGCGTTTGCCTTGTTGGGAGACGTTAGCTTAGGCCTAAGCGTCAGCAACGGAACAAACGTGAGTTACATTATAGACTCTGGAGATGGGCAAGTCAAGGAAGTGTTCAACGAAACAAGTGTGACATTCAATTATACTTCAAAGGGCGTTCATCACGTTAAACTTTTGGCCTTCAATGACGTTAGTGCTGCTACTAGTCAGTGTAGGGGGCCATATATATTAGCTGAAATAGAAAATCTCACCATTTTATATGTACCACCGGTCGTCCCCAATGTCAGCTTTGCGATCACGATCAGTCTTTTACAGGGAAATCTCGTCGACTTGAATGTATCGCTTGGAAACGAATCTACATGGTTCAATGTGACCAAGTTCGATGTGAATGGCACTTTTGTAGTCGTTAGAAACCACTCTTATAAGAGTCCTGGCGTGTTTCGCGTCACAGCGTTTGCTACAAATAATCTTAGTAACGCTTCGGCAGAACGTTCTATTACGGTTCAGTTACCAATCACAGGTTTGAACGCTTCTGCACCACAGACCATCCACTCTTCCGAAGACGACTTGGTAATTAACATGTCAGTCACGCAAGGGACCGAAGTCCAGTATGACGTAACGCTTTATAATCACCAGTATGACCCAACGGCAAAGACAGCAAACGGACATTTTGCCACTGTCGTGTTTCCCAAAGATATTTTGAGATCCGGTTTGTTTCAACTGAAAGTAAAGGCGTACAATTTGGTGTCAAGCAACGAAAGCATTACAAACATTTCTATAGTAACGCCAATTTCTGGGGCACGACTTGAGCTTGTGTCTTCGTCTAAAGCTATCGGAGCAGGAAAACCTGTGACCTTTGGCTTTATATATGAACGTGGCTCCAATATCCTCGCAATAACTTTCTTGCAAAGTAGAACTGCAAAAGCTACACCTATAGGACTAAGAACAGCTAATTTACTATTTCACTTTGAAGGTGTCAAGTATTCTAATCCAGGTATCTACATAGCAAGAGTGAATTATAGTAATTTGCTTGGATCTGTCGTTATCGAGAGAACAGTAATAGTTCAACAGTCTGTGGAAAATATAGAGATCGTGGCCGATAGTCCGAGACCTTTTCCGCCTGGTGTTGTGAATGTTACTGTCAATCAGAATGGACCCATAGCAACCAATGCTACTCTCCTATGTTCGTATGGCGATGGTACATCAAGTGAGGGGTTGGACTTCACTGGAGAATTCAACATTTCTCACAGGTGCTTATAATTATATGCAAAACAATTAGAGCGGCTTTCCGATTACGTTCCAATTTGTTCATTTTGGTTTGCCTTTCCTACCTAAGTTAGTTCAAAAACGTATGTAATATGCTCCAAACAAATTTTAATTATTTGGCCAATCAGGATCAAAATAGAAACCAATCCTGATTACACGACGTCCGGCCACAGTGATTGGTTAATTGCTTATTACTTCAACAGTCATCAGAAAACCGTTCTAAGATCCAATTAACAAAATAACATTTCCAAGAAATTAAATTTATACAGCAAAAGTGTTTACATGACGAGGTGACGGGCTATAGGTTTCCTTGTAGTCGTTTTCCTCTTGACTAAATACAAGTATTCTTAGATTGATTTTACTGTAAGGTCTCTATATTCCGAAGGATGTAACTGTTGGTATTACACTGTTACCCGTCTGATAATCAACGCAAAATCATCTGCAGATATGTAATTTTATATTGTTTTGTAATTTCTTTGTTTGTTTGCCTAATTTCTCGGAGACATTAGCTTCATCAGCAACACTGTAAATTCCAGTTAAAATATAGTTTATGTATGTTCCTAACCCAATTACGATAACATAAACATATACCTAAAAAGTACTTGTGATATCCCAGCAGAAGGCTTCAATACGTAGATATTTTTAAAGTAGGTTTAGCTAAACAGTTCAATATTAATTGATTGATTTAATTTACAGTATGGCAAAAAGTTAACCACTTAACATCTAAATTTCGAGTATTTGACTTTTATTTACAGATATTCTATGGCGGGAAAGTACAAAATTGTTGTGAATATCTCAAATCTTGCCACTGCTGTGTCGAAGGAAGTCACTGTTGTTATGATAGAGACTATTACTCGTCTGATAATCAACGCAAAATCGTCCGCAGATAGACTGTCTTCAAGGTCTTTGTCGTCCCCTTCCGGCAATATTTTTCCTATTGAGAATTCAGTTCTTTTCAAGCCTGAATATGATGGAGATGTCAAAATAATTAACTTAACTCATTATAACTTTGGAGATGGATACAATAAGACCACATCTGCTGATATCACCGGAGAACGTACGTACTCCTCAATAGGAGAATATACTGTTACGGTCACACTTAAACATCGATTTGGCGAGTTTCAAATTCCACTAAAGTAATGATGAAGGAGCGTATTGCTGGTTTAAAGATATCGGACGACGCCCCGACAGTAGTAAACAAGTCCATGAATTTTACTCTCAACATGGATAAGTTAGGGACCGATACTCTGATTGAAGTTGACTTCGGCGATGGACAAAAGATCATTTTCGGTGAAAACAGCAACAATGTTAACATTCCTTCCATGGTAAAATTTCCAAGCTGTGAGCGCTTCTGCAAAAGGCATCTCATTTTTACACGTTTACGAAGACACACGTCTTTATGATGTTAAGGTAGATGCATGGAATGATGTATCCTCTAAAACTATCTCCCATCGCACTGTAACTGTCGATCAAGAATGCCGATATCCAGACCTCCAGATCCTAGGTATTGGCGCAAATCCAAAGTCGGCCCCAAATGTTCCAAGAGACAGAGAAATGGTTATTTATACAAGAATCATCATTAACTGCAAAGCATCATATGCAACTGTGTTTGAGTGGAACGTGGAGCATGACTCGCAAAACAAATCCATCCCAATACAAATCAACACAGATTTAAACCAAGCAAGCTTAACGATCCCGCCACACTTACTACCATATGGAATCATCACCTTACGGTTTGCAGCTAAAATGAAATACTTTATAGATGGTATCAATTCTCATGCTGTTGGATATATCAACGTACTTTCAACCAAACTCAAAGCCAAAATATTTGGCGGGCATTTCCGCACGGTAAGCTCTCAAAGAATGATCAGACTCAATGGCTCCATATCTGAAGACCCGGATGTAGGGCAAGGAAATTTGTCTGGAATACGCTTTAGTTGGTTCTGTCGACGAGCCAGCGAGATATTCCCCCTGAAAGTGGAAGAACTTTCACCCGTTATGTTTGCAGATATTTCTTTGCATGCCGAATATGGTGGATGTGAAGGTAGTGGCCCACGGATGCTCAATTACTCGACACCGGAATTGGAAATTAGTCCCGGAATGCTTAGGGATGATGAAAAGTACGTTTTCAAACTGATAATCAAAAAAGACATTCGCGAAGCTACATTTGAGCAGACAATACAAGTATTTGAAAAAGTCTTACCGGAAGTTGCCATAAAGTAAGTATCTCCTTTCTGTACTTTTTATACACCATTGTTTTCCATGGTTATAACGACGACTACCACGTTTTTCCCCGCATGCGCACTCCTAGTCGTACTCGTAATTGAACCTTAAAGTATCTAATAGCGCTTTTCGCGCACTCAGATTACCCACGTAAGCTCGTCTTAAAAGGCTTATTATCATGGCTTCCCGTCTTCATCACTCAAACGTTAGTTGTTGGCATTTACTATTCATCAAAGCACTTTCTCGAGTGTGAACAAGAAGCGGCCGTTTTCTTTTCCTTAAATAAAACGAAGCCAACAAAATGCAATGATACGTCATAACCGTGTTTACACATCCTGATGCAAAACTACTACTGAACCAATCAGAGCGCGCGTTATATGACCAAAAATTTAAAGGAGCTACGTCACGATTTGTGCATCGTGAAAGAAAATTGGCCAATTTTTTAAAGTTCGCCATTCGCAATCCGTCTTAATCTTCTCCATCCTCAACCATCCTTGTTCCTGTTTGGTTTATTACCACCTCTTTGGTGTTTCTCTACCTTAGTAAACCGGCTATGATTTTGAGGCTTTCCCCAATTTGAAGGTTATCGATCAGTTGCACTTCGCAAAAAAATGACTTGAAATATGGTGACGTAGCTCCTTTAAAAGACTATTTCAATTATATTTCAACAGGTGCGAGATCAACTGTGATGATAAGGTGAACACAAACGGTAGACTGTCTGTGAACGGCATTTGTGTTAATTGTGACGAGGAAGGCTTCACCTTAGTGTCCTATCAGTGGGAGCTGCAGATGAAAAATGATACTACAGGAAACTGGACTCTAGTCCTTGATCTAGGTTCCAAAGCAATGACTAACATTTCTGAGAAAAACCTAGTTCTTAGGCACAACAGCTTGGTTATTGGGACGAACTATAGTTTGATAGGTCGCGTGGAAAATGAAGGTGAGTTGGGCAATTCACAATAGGAAATAAAGGGAAAATAAAGGAAGCTAAACTACGTGTCATTAGTAAAAATCTACTAGCATATACTAATGCAAATTAGACAATCTGATTGGCTGAGCTACTCGTATACTATATAAACAGTAGCCTCCATTTGGCGAGGAAATATGCTCGGATATTTGTCCGCGGACATTATCTGTTCCGAGAAGCGAACAGTTTTCCGAGAGCGAAGTTTGAGGAAAACTGTGAGCTTCGAGGAACAGATAATGTCCAAGGACAAATATCCGAGCATATTTTTGAAGCCAAATGGAGGCTATTGTAGTTATTATCCTTCAAATATTTTTTCACAAGGCCGCTCTGTTTGCCGTGGAAGATTTCGGTCGGCCAAGCTGTTAAGAGGCTGTCCGTGTAAGAACCGACCACTCGATTTTCGGCCCAAAACAGAATTCCTTCAAATTTTCTATGCAAGACAATTAGTCCATATGATGAACAAAAATCGCAATGATTTGGCTCGTGGTGCTATTTTTCAATATTTTTGGCGACGATTTCCGAGGACGGTCGAAACCAAAAAAAATCGTATTTTCAGAGTCAAATTTAGGCGTTGCGGCGAAGGCGCTAAAAAATTATGCTTTTACTCAAATAAAATAAAACAAACAGATTATTTTATTTCATGTTTTGTCTACACATTAAAGGCAAAATATTTTAAATCTGTTGTAATAAACGGGAATTAAAATTTTTGAAAATACAACACAAAGGGTTTTTGAAAAATTTGCCCCAACATGCTGTTGGTTGAAGAGGTTTTTCTTAAAAGTATAACGTGATCTGGAGCGCTGGTCACTATCCGAGTTCAGTACTAGGGTTAGTGTACCCGGAACAAGAAAAATAATTTTGGGCTCTAAGCTTTTCGAACCACAGGAGCTCGGTAAACATGGCTAATATTCAACAGTCATAGCGCGCGTGACGCAATGTTGCACTTTTGTGGCTCGTAACTTTCCGGCATAAAATAATTATCTGAGGGAGAAAATATTCTCAAAACTAGCCTAATTTTCTCGATAAGGCATGGATTTCCCTAGATTCACCAAATATCTCCCCAAAATTTGGAATTAAGAAGGTCAAATGAGCGGCTCCGGTGTGAGTTGTTCGCAGCATTCCGCTAAAAGTTGTTGACGAAATTTCGCGGTCATATTTGTTTAAACTGTGAAAAAAATATATGTTATTGAACATATTTAACTACTAGAAACGTATATTATATGATTACAATTGTAAATGGTAAGAAAAATAAATTATGTATCGAGATTGTACCTGTACCAGTTTGTATCGAAAATCTCTTTTGACTTTTCAGAGAATGTCGATTTCAGTCACGCGAAAGAATGTGAAAGTTAATTTTAGCATGTCACGGATATTTCATCGCGTGATTAAGTTGGCAGAGCAAAACGTTGGCTATTAGAATTGTACTCTTTCTATTTTTGGTTTCAATTTTTGGAAAAAGGCTATATGTCTTACCAGTTTTTTTCTTCAAATAGTCGTCTTCGCTGAATTCAATTTATGCAAATTTGGAGCAAGTTGTAGCGTGCAATGGTATCTGGAATTCTACGTTTATTTTTCCTCTCTTTTATTTAGAAATATTATATTCTTTACATCAGTAGAAAAAAAAAGGAAGTAAAGTTGATAACACTATTAATTTCACTCAGCTACACAAAATGTCGGTTCCGCTCAATAAACTTATGACTTTTTTTCTCCGTCATTATTTTAGCTAGGCATGGCATATAAATGATTTTCACCATTCTCGTTAAAAGTATTTACAACAGCCCAATAGCTCCACATTATAACTGTAAATCCTTAAGTAGTTAGCTTATGAATTATTTTCTATGGGTGACAGTCACATCCTTCTAAGAATGTGGATAGCTTTGCTACCAGATTTTTTTTCCGATCTCTGGAACCAAAGGAAATCTCAAAATATCTGAGTATTTCCTTGAGCATAACAACATTGAAAGAGTTTAGTTCCTCGTCTCGTGAGAGGTCACACAAGCAGTAGGAGTCATAGCAGATTGGATGCCTGGGACCGAGCTGGGTGGCCACGTCTTCCAACACTCCACGTCTTTCTTGCTCTTCCTCCTCTGCATACACGTCCTCCATCTGCACCTCTTGGTTCCCCTGCCTTCTTCGTGTGGCCGCCAGTCTCGAGAAAAATCCCTGTACTTGACTCTTGGTTAGCCAGTCTTTTCTTTCAAACATCCGAGAACTATCTGGGTTTCTTGCTGTTCTCATATCTGCAGCCACTTTTCCGGGATCTGCTTTGTTACCAGTTCTCTCCGAGGTCGAATTTCGTCGTCAGGTACTGTTTAACCTCAGCAGTAAACTGCACAGCGTCCGCACTTCGCGGCTTGTGTAGAGCCCAACCAGGCTGCAAGTCACTACTGGAACTATCAGCTTCATGTCTGTGGCGTCGCTCATCGCTATGTGCTACAGGTGCCCTGCTTGTTTCCTCGTCGTTGTCAACAGTAAGGAATTTCGCTGCCCAGTCTCTCCTGAGTTTGTCATACACCGTGTCGGAGTCTCGGTGCAATTGGCTGTGCTCGCCAATATCAAGGTGACTCTCAAGTTCACTGAACTTCTTGAAGACCATCTGACACCCAGGTTCAGAGCAAGGGAAAAGACCGCTGGATTGTTCACTATCACTTGCTGTAGTCTTATGGAGTCGAGCCTCCTTGAGTGGGAAAAATTCTACATCTACGACGAGACCTGTGGGATCCTGAGGCTTAACGACGATATCTTGGTAAGGAATCAGCCTCCCCTGCCCGACGCCATGAGCTTTCCATACTAGCATGCCGTCCTCTTCAAACTTGAAGTTGTGATACTTACTGAAGCCATCTATCTTTTTTACTTCGAGTGTCTTTTGAGTCTCATTTATTGAGCAAACACAGGCAGTTGTGCCTCGAACAGGCCGTTCGGAGAGCGCTGTACGCATGTCCTTGGCAGAAAGAACATCGTGTCCCTCGTTGCAATATCGTCGGATTGATGATTTCATTGGGCAAAGGATCCTATCGCAAACATCTTTTCCGTACTGTGGCTCGGAAAAGTCATACTGCGTGACCCTGATACCAACTCGTTTTCCAGCATCTCTAACGGCCGCCATGAGAAAGTTGTTGTGGTAACAGCCTGCTTCGTCGCTCCTTAGTTTCGCTTGGCTTGGGTAATCTCAGGGTTTTCCTTCTTTACGGCCTCCAGTGTGTTCTCAATGATCGAGCAGACTGCATACCAGTCCTGCTGGCACGAATCGAAGATGTGCGCATATGATTTCAGCTCAACCTTCCCAGTTCTGGCATTTTTAGTTATGACGGTGGATATATGCCAGCTAAGCCCTCGTTTCCGAACCAGTCGGACTGTTTCTCACGATATTTCATTTGGAGAAACTTCATGGCCCAGTCCATAATGACAAGAGCTGACCCCGCGTCTGCTGTTTTCAGTGCATCTTGTTTAGCCACCTCTTGGTTTATCGAACGAACAATGTGCGCTTTCCACAGCAAGATGTCTGACGTTGTGCGGTCAAAGTCATACAGGAGATCCTCTTGTTGCTCTGAACTGTAAGGTGTCCATGATGACCCTTCGATCCCTTGTCTAATTTCCTGTAAGACTTCTTCAACCTTTGGCAGTCATCGCAAGTGGATAGGTGCTGATGCGAACATAGATGTTGGAAGTCGGGCTCGACAGGATCACTAAGCGCAAAACTTCTACAGTGGTCAGCACAAGTAGAATCATCTGGTTGGCAATGCACGCGGAAGTTAGTCTTGAGATAGCGTTTTGCATCTCTGAGCTTTTGACGAACATCCAGACACCACTGCTTTTCCATTCCGCCTTTCTCAAGAGTTTCAACCAGTGTCTCAAGAGTCTGGAATCCAGCCGCGCCATCAGCAGCAGTATTGTCCAAGCCTGGAGCGATTTACGCTGAGATGCATCTCGAACCTCCAAGATTTTGAACAACGTGGACCTACTCAGTGGCTCGTGACATTGCTCTTTACAATACTCCAAGTATTGTTCAATCATTGTAGATCTGGTCACCGTTCTGACAACGTTAGGCATCTCTATTCTGTCGCCATTATCTAGGATAAGTATCTTACTACCATAAGAAACGTCTTGATAAAAATACGGCCTATTTATGAACTCTACAAAGTTATCGACTTTCCCCATATTAAGGCGAACGCGATGCTTTGTCGTATTTTCAGGGATGGTACCAGGGCCATGTAAGTTAGCATGCGAACGTGCCTGCTTTATTTCCCATGTTGATAGTTTTCCGTATGGCTGGTGGATTTTCTTCAGCATGTTCATGGGATATCTATAAGCGTAAAGGCTAAGTATCTGTCTCTTTAAATTCCTGGTCTTCGCGTTCTTATAAGCGATCATAAGTACTACTAGATCATCGGGTGCTGGACCAACTGGACCCTCGCACTTTTCTGTTTGTGCAGACGCCATCGACTCGAACAGCTCCTCCCCATTGCCAGGAGCTATTACACTACATACTAGTAAACAGTCCTCACTAGCCTTTTGTAGCACATTCAGCTGTTCCGCTTTGCTCTGGTTTTTCAAGGGGGTTTTCAGTTGGGAGGTAAGGGGCTCACGTTTTATCTCTTCTGCAGTAAGATTCGCAATCGTGTCCATGGCTGAATTATATCTGCCCACTATGTCGGTAACCAAGGGCGTGGAAGGAGAGGAGACATCTCATCCTGGAGTCCAGCATGGGGTCACGGGGATATTCTGAGGAGTTGGAGGCTCACGGAATGGAGTCGAAGTGACGATGTGAGCGATGGTTTCCATGGCAGCATCTTTAGCAGGTCTATGAGGAATAAAATATCAACACATCTGTCTTACGCTTTACGATAACACGACAATAATTTTTTTCAAAAAAGTCAATACCACATACCTTTGAAAGGGCACATTTTCTTCAGGTTCCTCAGGAAACAGCCAGTCTGTTTTTTGGGCTACGTCGCTGTGTTTCTTCCTGCATGCTGTGCAGATGGCTAGTAACCCGCAACAACAACAAAAAAAGAAGGAAATAAAGTAAAACCTAGATAATTGCCCGTTCCGAGGTTCAAAAAAAGGGACTGGGACCTAGTTTATCCATCGTTCAAATTGCGTCATATACAACGAGTAAGTTTATACCAAGTTTGGTTATGTTAACCAGGCTGTGAGCTGTCAAAGGTCGTTCAAATTCCATAAAAATTCAGAGATGGTGTCCCCCAAATCCATACAAAGTATCTAATTTTTCTAATTTTTTTAAGTCGTCTACATGGTTGCAATCTAACGAAATAAGCCCAAACTAATTTTAATGCGATATTTCTTGTGACGGACTACAATTTTTAATTAAATTTAAATTTAAAACCTCGTCCCCAGTCTCCATTTGAACTTCGGAACAGGTGCTGCTGTTAAACACTATTTACAAACAATAGAGTAGGGTTTTTTGTTTTAAAAATGATTATCTGATAGCGAAAATGAAAAAAAGAAGAATATCGAAAGACTGCTTATTGTTCGGAAATAAACATAATTCTTACATACCGTAGGGGCGGTCGGGATGTCGTCTTAGCAAAAATGGCTACGCAACAACAGTAATGAGCCAGAATTTCGTGAGAAAGTGAAATCTGTTCCAGCCAATTCAAACAATTACAAAATAAAATTGTAACACTTATAACACTTACGCGAACCAACGGGTGCAGTTTCTCCAAAGATGTTTTTAATTTCCCTGGCTAGCTTGAAATTAATAACATGTGTTCCTGACACCGCCGTTTTCTTCCCATGATGTCTTGGATACTGGCAGGTCTTCGGAGCTTGCCAGTACTTTCCAAGGGCATAACGATGAGCTGGACAAACCATCATATTCTTGATCTGTTCTTCAGTGAGCTCTAACAGACCTGCCCTTGCCAGTATCAGATCTCTTTCACTTACATTTTCCTTGACAGGTGGCGATTCATTAGATGCGAACTGATATCGCCATCGCAGCTGTTAAGGGCTACAGAATCTACACATCCTCGACTACTTCCACAGTTGCCACCTATAATTGCGGAGAAGGAACACAATCCTGCCATTCCACGGGAAAAAACCAGCCGAACGGAGACAAAATATCCCATGCGTACTGTAAACACGCCCGACGTCACAAATTTGCATAGTCTGCCAGTAAGCTATTAAATTTAGCGCAAAGGGCTCAGTACGGTAAAAAAAAATACGGCAAAGCTTGTAGACTTAAAAACCAACAGTAAAAGAAGTTGTAATTCTAGTAGCCAGATTTTTTCTTTGCTTATACCACGCGATAAAATAAACACAAAGCGAATATCCGTGACATGCTAAAATAACTTTCACATTCCAGCGCGTGACTGAAATCGACATTCTCTGAAGAGTCAAAAGAGATTTTCGATACAAACTGGTACAGGTACATTCTCGATACATAATTTATTTTTCTTACCACTTACAATTGTAATCATATAATATACGTTTCTAGTAGTTAAATATGTTCAATAACATATATTTTTTTCACAGTTTAAACAAATATGACCGCGAAATTTCGTCAACAACTTTTAGCGGAATGCTGCGAACAACTCACACCGGAGCCGCTCATTTGACCTTCTTAATTCCAAATTTGGGGAGATATTTGGTGAATCTAGGGAAATCCATGCCTTATCGAGAAAATTAGGCTAGTTTTGAGAATATTTACTCCCTCAGATAATTATTTTATGCCGGAAAGTTACGAGCCACAAAAGTGCAACATTGCGTCACGCGCGCTATGACTGTTGAATATTAGCCATGTTTACCGAGCTCCTGTGGTTCGAAAAGCTTAGAGCCCAAAATTATTTTTCTTGTTCCGGGTACACTAACCCTAGTACTGAACTCGGATAGTGACCAGCGCTCCAGATCACGTTATACTTTTAAGAAAAACCTCTTCAACCAACAGCATGTTGGGGCAAATGTTTCAAAAACCCTTTGTGTTGTATTTTCAAAAAATTATAATTCTCGTTTATTACAACAGATTTGAAATATTTTGCCTTTAATGTGTAGACAAAACATGAAATAAAATAATCTGTTTGTTTTATTTTATTTGAGTAAAAGCATAATTTTTTAGCGCCTTCGCCGCAACGCCTAAATTTGACTCTGAAAATACGATTTTTTTGGTTTTCGACCGTCCTCGCAAATCGTCGCCAAAAATATTGAAAAATAGCACCACGAGCCAAATCATTGCGATTTTTGTTCATCATATGGACTAATTGTCTTGCATAGAAAATTTGAAGGAATTCTGTTTTGGGCCGAAAATCGAGTGGTCGGTTCTTACACGGACAGCCTCTTAAACATCAAAATAATTATGTTGGCGTTCAAAAATATTTCTAGTCTGTTTAAAACAATCAGTTTGATTTAATTTAGCAATTTATTTGAGACGAAAACTGAACCTGCGAACGTGAAACGCAAATTTTCAAAATATTCCCCAGTGTCACGTGACGTGTTTAGACCAATCGCGCGCGAGAAAATTTTTTGATGGATTATAACAACCATTAGGGTGTAGTGACTGCAGGTCGTCTATAAAATTGCGGTTTCTTCTAGTTTTTAAAAAGTTTTGGAGGAAGATTTAGAGTTATCACTAGACAATTGTTATGATTTTTACTAAAATAATTAGATTACTCGCTCTCAATTTCTATACGATGAGAGTAGTTGATGAGGTCGCAGCCTCATAAACTATCACATCATAGAAATCTCGAGCTCGAGCTCATAAACTAATTGTTAATTATTAGTCATCGGTTCATGTTTCCCTGCAAGATACCAATTTAGTTCACCCCATTCGGAGGACAAACTAGAGGTAATCTTGCATGCAACAATTCCTATCGTGCATTCGCAATATTTCACTCACTTTTACAAGTGTGAAACAAAATGTCGAGCAGAAACTAGCTTGATAAAAATCTTCTTAAGATATTCATCGATAGGAGCTTTATCGATTATCAACCTTATTTACATTGTAAACATTATTCTATTATTTACACATGCATTGTATTTCCTTTTTAACAGAAGGCTTACAAGGTCACAGTGAACATTATTTCGTAACAAATCTTCCACCTCGGGACGGAACCTGTTTTATCTCTCCCAAGGAGGGGAGGGTGCTGGAAACATTTTTCTACATTGAGTGTCCAGGATGGAAAGACGAAGATGGTCCCCTTGTCTATAAGATCTTCCGCGGAAAGAAACTCTTACAACATGGAAAAGATGCCATTTTGTCTCCTTCACTACTGCCGCTTGGTCCTCCACAAAACAACTATAGCTATAACTTAACAGTGAAGATTTTTGATCAGTACAACAGTTTCAGCGCAGAAACGTTGTTAGTGACGGTAAGTGGCTTACTTTTTATCACAATGAAGCCAATTTATAGTTTGAATAACAGCCAACATGAATACTTGGCTTCAACAAGTTTTAACCGTTTTCTATATATTTAGAAGAAGTGATGGCTTCAACCAACATGTATAGATAGCTTCGGTTCTTACACTTAAAATAAAGTCCTATATTAGAAATTCGTTTTCATCAGCATGTGTTTTTGAGACCAATGTCTCTTTGAAATGGAGTTGGATTTCTGCAAAGACTGCCACTCCCGCGTGAGCCTGTACAGCCACTCCAGGTGCGCTCTTCACAGGGCACATATCCATAGTCTCCCGAGACTGGAGGAGCCTACTGCTACTAATCGCAAAATGATAGAAACTCTATTAAATTCGATCAGTTACTGCGCTTTTTATAACATCCCTGTCTCAACCAACTTCCACAATGTACAATGAACAGACAGTCACCGGTACTTCCATATGTCCAGTTTAGCGCGTTATACTTTCGCTGGAGTGCCAGCATTTTCCTATAGTTGTTCCAAGCTTTGATAAACTCAGTCGACAAAATAATATGACGCAAACATTGCCAGATTTCACAAATCTGTATTCGATGGAATTTTAAGCAGATTTTTTTGAAACCTTAATTTGGCTATTCTCTAACCAAACAAGCAATCAACTGAAGAACTCACTAAATAAAAGCTTCATCTGTCCTTTCAACCCTTTATGCATTGTTATTAATGCTAGGTGAGTGAATCAACGCTGCCCGCACAAGATCTACAGTCCCTTACTTCTGAAGATAGTTTGCTGATCAACATGCTGATTTCAGGGGACACACAGGGTGTCGCCCAGCTAATAGCGTCAGTCTGTATAGTACTGGACGACCAGGCTGCTAAAGAGAAACGTGACCAGAACGGCGTTGCAGGAGGAGATTTAGAGGACAGCAAGGCAAAGAAAGCTCGCACAGAGGTTTGTACAAATGGATTTCTTCCCGTTTCACTAGGGAAAGCATGGTCTTGGATTGCTTTTCAACAGAAAGTAATGATTGCTTTGGTTTTTGGATTGCCGAGTTTGATAACTTACCCGGATCAGAGCAGATAAATGTTAGAATAACAAATCAAAATTACCACGAAAAAGTTAATAAAGATGACGACACATAAACCAAATATGATTTACATTTGATTGGTTGAGTAGCTATAGGTGGCGCGAAGTTTTTTTTACACCAATCAAAGAACGTAGTAACTAAAGGCAAAACCTGCATGAGCAATTCAGAATGACTTCAATTGAAACCCACTCTATTATAGCAACTTCTCTAAGTAATGAGTATTTCTTGCTTCTCCATGTCAATACTATTAACATGGCATTGTCCTTTTGGTGCAATCGATCTAAAGTTTTTTTTTTGTTAAAACTACTGATTAACATGGCATTGTCCTTTTGATGCAATGAAGTTTCCTTTGTTAGTTTGAAACACAGTTTATGATGCAAATAGTTTGTTTAACCGCATCCAGAGGGAACAGCTTCGGTCTTGCCTTGCCCTCGATGCTGCTTTACTTTTTCTGGCGGGTGGTAAGGTTGGGTAAAGATACAATAACGTGAATTGGAGACGAAGGCGAACTACAAGTGATATCAGACGATAAGCGCCTAGCGCACATGTCCACTGCAGAATCAATGATTAACTAAGCTACGTATTATACTGACATTGGACAGAATCCAATACAAAACATTGACGGTTCTTTTTGGTTGGTCTGCAGATGAAGGAAGACCTGCTTGTAGTTCTTGCGCAACTCGAACCTGAATCTTTAGACACTGTAGAAGTAATGATGGAGGCAATGTCATCCGTTACCAATGATGTCGAAGAATTGTCCAGTACATCACAGGTGAACGCCAAACGTCTAATAGTTATTCCTCACAGTACTTCAATAAGTGGAAAATATTTGGCTTAGATCACGAGCACTCCCGGTTGGATTTTCTGAGCACTGACGTACTTTCATGTTGTGACGGAACAGTCATCCGCAGTCAGTCAGCGGCAGTCGGTCGGTCCATCGGTCGGTCGGTCGGTCGGTCGGTCGGTCGGTCGGTCGGTCGGTCGGTCGGTCGGTCGGTCGGTCGGTCGGTCGGTCGGTCGGTCGGTCGGTCGGTCGGTCGGTCGGTCGGTCGGTCGGTCGGTCGGTCGGTCGGTCACAGTCAGTCAATTAGCCATCTGTCAGTTAGCTAGCCTATCAGCAACCATGCAACCAATCCAACAGCCAGTCAGTCCCGTATTTTTAATTTCCGTTCCCAATTTTACCCATTTCAGGAGAGCATACTGAGTATTTTAACAAATACTGTAGCGGCAATATCGGCGAAGAAAAGTGCTGATTCTTTAGAGGCAATAGAATCAATCAGTAATGGAGTGATGGCAAATTTAGGTAAGAATGTTTTTTTTAATTTATATATAAATCTGTCCGTCATGCTCTAAGCAATACCGTATTTTTTTATAATAAGTGCCCCCCAAATCTGAAACACAGAAAACCTTCACATAATAAGCCCCTCCCGAATATAATAGATTTAGCTGTTTCAAAGAACAATATAGTTTCCGCCGATTATAAATTTATATACTGCATAGCTTTTTGTATTTTATCTCGTTGCAGTAAGTTCAGAGACTTAGGACCACCTTGTTTTGTGTTTCATTTATGACTACCATTATATTGTCTTTCACGATCAGTTAACCTTGCGGTATTCACATCTTCATCAAACATGATGCAGACGCAAAATACCTTTCAAATATTATAATTAGTCTGACAAAATTGTTGAAAAAAAAAGGGAAAATCCCTTGCGATAATAACCTTCCCTCCCTGTAAAATAAGCCCATCCAAAAACAAGCGCACGTCTTGTTATCGAAGTTTTACGATATACATATTCTTTTCTCGTCCAATCAGATGCAGAATTAAAGCCAAGTGTGCGTTTTTCCCGCGCTTTTCTTCGCAGGTTACTGCTACCAGTTCTGATTGGCTTATGGAAAACAATTTTAAAAGAGCCATAGTGATTGGCTGTAAATTGCGATGTTTCACGGTCATTAATTGGGAAACCACCGTAATTTGCTTGCATTGTTTGATTTACTTCATTGTAGTATCACGGCAACCCTTCCTAAGACACCTTTATCATGTGGCCTTCAAAAGAAACAGTATAATCCAAAAAGAAGTAAAAAAAACAAACAAACAAACAGCATTACACTCGCTTAATCGTTAAGCAACTGAAGGATAAAAGCAAGGAAACTATGATAATAAAATGCAACCGATTACTTACTAAATAGTCCTTCTACTCTCTCGAGGACCAAATAAAATTTGTAAAAACTATCCCAAGTTCCTAGTTTTAAACATGGAAAATGTGGAGTGACTAACAAAATACGTAAGGGTGCGTATTACCATGAGAACGATGGATAAAAATAGCTCGCCAAAAATAATTATTAGCTTCACTAAATCCTTCACACGCATACATCTACTGTTCAAAATTTAAACGTAAGGAAACGAGCCTTATAACATTTGAGACTGCGCTTGAGATTGTAACACATATAATGCTTTACATTATTGAAGTTTGAAAATCAAAATCGAAGCATATATTTACTGCTTGTAGGTAGCTTGTTTGGGTCCTCAAAGTATCAGCAAGATTCGAATACACGGCGCATGGCACGATTAAGAGACGAGGACCAATCAGAAGCCACCTCTAAAAAGGTAATACTGTCAGTGTCTAGGTAACTACCTTTGTTTGAATTTTTGACTTTCTGATCGGTGACGAATTATGCTATTCAATTTGGAATATAATTCAGTATTAAAAAAAATCCTCTAGCGTACTAACCAATTGCACTTAGCCATCTTCGTCCACTATAACAGTCCTTGGAAATTACAAATAAGAGCTTTCAGTGTCCTGACAGTGGTATTGTTTTCATTCATCACTTCATCACTTTTTTTGGTGTATCGATCTGAGAAAGCTCTTAAGTATAGCTATAGGTAATATTGTTAGTAAAGTTAACAATTTTATAATAATCTACCTGATTGAAGTTTTCTCTTAATTCAAGATGGCCAATCTAGATCAAGAAAGTGAAGAGCTAAACGAAAACGTGAGTAACTTGACTTCACTATAGATTAGAACCTATTTACCACAAGTGGCACAATTCTTTTACTTTTTTCTACGTATTGATATTGTAGTGGAGTTAAGATCGTTATAAATCCACCGTAAGAAAAAGATGGCGACTGGTATATTTACCCACAATTCTTAGCGCACGAAAACCCTAAAAACGCTCATAAAAACGCACAGAAAAGTTCTAAAAACTTCAAACCTAGCATACACAGTGTTGTTAGCACAGGGACGAATTTCGCAAAAATATGGCTTTCAGATTGGCTGTGTTAGGTTCGCAAGGTATTGTGGTAAAATGTACAGCTGCCATCTTTTTTCTTAACGTGGATTGCGCGCATGCTTGCATAGCGTGATGCAAACACGAGAAGGAGTTTATCTCACACTTCGACAAATTACTAATCCTAGGCGTATGGGATGTTAAAGTTTGTCACGTATGAACCTACAAGTAGTTATATGACCTACAATTCAAGACAAAAGTCTGGGACTCTTGATAATTTTCTGCCTTTACTGCCATTTTCCTCTGCCCTTTAACAATGTTGTCATCCGTGCCTGGTTGGATGTCTACTACTCTTCAACATTGTTCGTGGGAAAGGGGAAATAATTTTTTGATAGCATTTAGGATGATCAGTTCTGGCTTTACTTCTCATCAACATTAATTGTTTCGGAGGAAGGAAGGAATCCTTTTTGAAAGCATTTAGGATGATTTCTGGAGTAATTGTAGTCGTAACATGTAACAGTCAACTTTTTGTACCTACTTATATAAGTGTCCCGAGCACTTGTTACGTGGATTGTAGCTCAAACGAGTCACCTGTAGCTCAGTGGTAGAGCGCCTGACCGGTGTGCAGATAGGTTCGACTCCTGTTAGGAGAACTCGGAAATTTTCCCGAGTAGATTGTGTCACTGACTTTTTATTTTTGCGTCACTGACTGATGAATATCTTTCCCATTTATCGCATTGTTCAGGCTCGTAAAGTGACTAAGACCGCGATGATAATTCTAAACGACATTTTGGACCTGCTTTTGGCATATCAAGTGACAGGCCAGGAGCCTCAGGTGTTGACAACTGATCGCATGTCCGCATCCGTCCGTAAAATGGACACCAAAGATCTGGCGGGGTCCAGCTATTCCCTGGGTGCAGGGACATTCGTTCTTCCTACCAGTGAAGATATTGTCGGAAGCTGGGCAGATAAAGACTGTTATATCGCGGCAAAGGTACTAGACATTACTAAATCAAAATGTGTTATTGACTTTGACGTCAGAAAACCTGCCTGAGTGTTTTCATCCAAATGACCACCATACATTTATCTCATTGTTATTCTACTCCTACTCTAGATATTCTACTCCTCCATTTGAGCTAACGTACTGATGTGCTTTTAAACCTTTCTGAAACCTTGGGAAAGTACACTTTTGTATTCGATGTGTAGGGACTCAATTCCAGAGACAGAATATTTCATTCACCTTCAATTGAGCTGAAAGATACTTACTGCATGAGCTTCTGAATCTTTCCTACTTCTAAAAGATACTTACTTAGCCTTTAAATGTTTCCTACTTCTAGGGACTCAATGCCAAAGATAATCCTTTCATCTGGAATAACTCATCATCTGGGGTAGACAGCAACTGTCTTGGACTTCAGTTTGAAGACTGTCTTGGCCAACCGGTCAGCGTCACACAGCTCCAGGATCCAATTGTCATACAAATCCCACGGGATGATGCTGGCGAGTTACCCAAGGCGGACAATTTTACCATCGAGGAGAAAACAATGAAAACACATAAAATAAACGTTGAGGATTCCAGTTTTTCAATCAACGCTATGATACATCCCGGGGCAGTTCATTGTTCTCACGAGTTTAAGATCTATCTTCGCAAAGATAGATATCCAACAACGAATGCGTTTGATTTCAATTGGACCATGAGAGTTATTCCTGGCGTTGCTGAGTGGAACGACAGTTTTTCATTGTCCGTTTCCAATTTTCTTCTGAATAAAACCAGTTCGAAGACCGGAGTTTACTACTTGGGGTTGTATTTAACCCTTGATGATCAGTCGCGGACAGATGAGAAATGCTCTGAACTTAACTACACTTTGTTCACTTTTGTTTCATCCTGCAACTTTTGGGACGAAAAAGATGAAAAGTGGAAAGCATCTGGCTGTGAGGTAAGTTATTTAAAATGAATCACTTATCTAGCTTGCTATCACTTTCACGGGAGCATATTACAATTGACCTTGTTCCCAATGCGTGGCTTCATAGCTCAGTTGGTAGAGGTCATGCCGGTTCAAATTCCGTTGAAGCTCTGATTTTCAGGCTTCTTTGCAATTGCTTAAATTGCAAACACAATTACCTGGATCATTTCTTCACTTTACACTCTCTAATCGCACTTCATGGCGTGTAATATATGATTTCATTCATATTCATCACTGATCATTTAAAATGGAAATTTGCAATTCATTTAGAGGTCTTCTTAACCTTCAAGGACATGTGTACAACCAACACTAAACGACTACTCCTGTATCTAGTATAAAGTAAACTACATCCTACGGTTTACCCAACGATAATGCTGATGAGCGCCGTGGAAAATGATAGTGTCCGGATTAAAAAAATATGGAAAATGAGATAGAAAGCATATAATCCAATACATAACCTTAAAGGGACACTGTCCTGATTTTAGCATGATTTTGGGAAGCTCAGAAACATATCTAGATCATAGGAAGTTGAACAATAATGGTTTGATTCTGTAGAATAACACTCGACAAATGACAGGAACCCATTAGGAAGTGAATATGACGAACGACAGCGAGGATGGAAATGGATTGCAATATGGATTTTTGAAAAAACGTCAGGATGTCAGTTTTTCAAAGTTTCAAATTTGGCTCGGAAATCTTTTAAATTTTGCAAAAATGTTGTTGCAGTATGAAATTTCTTGAAGAAATTGCTTTTTATCATTTAGTTAGAGTTTATTAAGTTCTTATTTCATAGATTTAGGGACCATTTCATGCATTTATAACAGTTTTGAGCAAATACGCCGGGACAGTGTCCCTTTAACATACCAACTAGGTGACGCCCAACCAATTTTTGGATCGCTAGAGTCCATTCTGCCATCGACCCGTTAAATTAAAGTTGTTTATTGTGTTTATCATTACCTACATTAGGTTGCACAAGAAACTACCTACAGGTCTACAGTCTGTCGCTGTACGCACTTGACGAACTTTGGTGGCGGTTTTTTGGTTGCTCCTAATCCAATCGACTTTGATGCGGCTTTCAAGGGTTTTAGTGATATTGCATCAAATCCTATTGTGTTCGCGACAGTTATCACCATATTCGGCTTGTATTTCGTTGGTGCGATTTGGGCGCGATGGAGAGATAAGAAAGATTTGGAAAAGGTAACTATTGGCTCAGTTCATCGATTTTGCAAGGCAATAAAATAGGATCGGAAAATGTACGATGACGGCGACAACAACAATGATATCATCAGTTTCTACAACATGAAATAACGTTTACTTAACATAATAGACTGCGCATAAAACATCTCGAAATAACAGCACATATATATTGGTAATGATCATGAATGTAGTAGTTAATCGGAAGTTTTGTAACTATGAATTATGGTCAGTTGTTGTCTCTGTCAGAGGTGTGTTCTTGTGTCTTGTGTTCTTTTAACTTATTTCATCTAGCATTTTAATAAGAATTAGCAATTTTAAATTTTTAATGTATGTAAACGATTATAACTAATAAAATAAATAAAATAAAATAACAAAAGCCCTTCATAAGAACCTTACGTTTTCATATTGCCAATTGCCAATAACTCCTGTATTATGTAATATATCAAACATGAGAATAGGGCAGTTTCATCCGATTTCCAAACACCGAGAAAAGAGTAGAAAATACGACGCACAGCGGAGTATTTTGGAACAAATTCGAGGAGTTTGAAAATGGGATGAAACACTGTCTCGAGTGTTTGATATATCTTCTCGATCGAAACAAAAACTAAGGAGTAAATGGAGAAATAAAATTGTAAAAATATAAGATAATTAAGTCCAGGTCCTGACGATTTGTACGTCTTCTAGTGTGAAAACGGCCAATATATTGGACACTGAGTAACGTTTATTTGTTTTGTAGGTCGGTGTCACTCCTCTGCTGTCAAATGATCCCCGCGATACCTACGGCTATGAGATCACTCTGCAGACTGGGTTCCAACAAAAGACAAGAACAACCGCTGACGTGTTCATCCAGTTGATTGGCAGTTTAGATGATAGTGAGCCCCGGATGTTAAAAGATCCAAAACGTGCCAAATTCGGACGAGGAGAAATCGACCAGTTTCTGCTGACCGTGCCTCAGTCCCTTGGGAGCATAAAGGAGATCCATATTTGGCACAACAATGTGGGCAAATCTCCTGCCTGGTACCTATTTCGCGTGCTCATCCGGGACCTACAGACAGATTCGAAATGGTGGTTCGTGTGTGATCGATGGCTTGCTGTTGAGGAAGGTGATGGTTCAGTTGATCGAAGAATTCAATTAGCAACGAAAGAAGAGCTTACTAAGTTCAATATCTTATTTGTAAACGCTACCAGAAAAAATCTCCTAGATGGACATCTGTGGCTTTCAGTGTTTACGCGCCCGCCGAAGAGCACATTCACTCGTGTACAGCGGCTCTCGTGTTGCCTCTCTCTGATGCTTAGCACAATGGTGGCAAACTTAATGTTCTATCAAGTTGGAGCCGATGACAATTCAACCGCAAGCCAATCAATACATATCGGGCCTATTATTTTAAGCGTGAAGCAAATAATGATCGGCGTGCAGAGTAGCATCGTGGTATTGCCGGTAAATATGATCATTGTGTCGATTTTTCGTAAGCTAAAACCAAAGGATGACAACTCGAAGTCTAAAAAGTATTTAGAGGTAGGAGAAGAAGCACACTTAACCAGCCCACAAGTGACACACGGTGAGATTCCCAGAGCCATCAACTCGAAGTCTGAAAAGTATAAAAAAGTTGAAGAAGAAATGCACGCAACAAGCCGGAAATGGCCCACATTGAGTCTCCTGGAGATAGCGAGAACTCCAAGAAAAACGTGTTCAACTTGAAGACTCTAATAAACATTTTCAAGAAGGACGACGAGTCAGATTTTGATAGAAAGAAAGCGAAGAAGCGATTCTTGTTCCCTCACTGGTGTATTTACATTGCGTATATTTTGGTGGCTATTTCGTCGCTGACAAGTGGCTTGTTCTGCATGTTGTATGGCTTCACCTTTGGAAAAGAGAAGTCAACCAAGTGGCTAACGTCTATGTTGGTTTCATTTTTCCAGTCTGTGATTGTCATCCAACCGTTCAAGGTGCTACTTATTGCAGCTTTCTTCGCGTTGATAATAAAGGATCCAAATAAAGAGGACGAGCAAGAAAGTGCACCAGATCCCGCTCTGAGCACCGACGAAGAGTTCATTGGTACCGATGCCGAGAGAGAACCGCGAAAGTTGGGCCTGCAAAGCAAACCACCGAACGCAAAGAAGTTAGAAGCTGCAAGAAAACTAAGATTAAAACAATGTGAGATGAAAGCCATAATTAAAGAGATCATCACGCATTTCTTGGTCGTTTGTGTTGTGCTGACTGTTGCCTATGGCAACCACGACAGCAGATCATTCGCAATGAGCAACGAAATTAGAAACGTCTTAGTGGATGGAGACCCAAACTTGATATCGTTTGACGTGGTAAGATTAATTTATTTCTCGTCAACACGTTATTAGTGTAAAATACATAGAGGTTATTCAGCGGAAAGTTGTGTAATACGGCTGGGTATTTTTACGAGTCAGTTTTTATTTTTTCGAGCCTTTGTTTATTATACGACATAATATCTTTCCTAAAATATAGGCTTTCAACAGTGTTTTCCGTAGCGCGCGGTCAGGGGGACTGAGACCCGTGTAATACGGTCTCATATCTGCTCTCGTCTTTGTGCGTATTCGCACTCTAAAATGCCATGTCGTATAATAAATTGTTTTGATAACCTCGTGCATTACTATATAAACTTTTTGAAGACACATGATCAGTGTGAAATTATTATAATTTTATGCGAGCGTGTTATTGCTACTCAGTCTAGCTAAAGACATACTGTTCAACAATATAAATACAATAACACTATAGCTACAGGACCATTAGAAACAAATGTTCTACTGCATTTCGTAATTGCTCGGCCTGTGTTAAGAAATGTATGTTGGTACTGTACGTACATGTACTACGTAATTGTTGGGACACTCACATTTTTTAACAACTGAAAATGCTTTACTCCACATTGAGGGGGAATGGAGAGACATAGATACATGTATCTTGACTGGAAAACAAATAAAATGCTCCAACTAGTTGTAACGAGGATCGATTGAAGTTATATAGTATCACTCACAACGAGTCTCGTGTAACACAGTCACTGGAACCTTTGACTGGTGTTAGGAAGGCCGCCATTAGCGATTTATAGGTCACTGACCGAATAACATCTTATATATAACTCATTCTATTTGCTTTTTCAGTTGAATACGAAAGAACTCTTTTGGAACTGGGCGATAACTAACTTAATACCAAGCCTTTTCCCATCAAGTGCTCCGCACGAGTACCCTTACGTAGGAATTTTAAAAAGTGGAAAGACTTCCAACGTGTTGGGCATTGGTCGCATTAGGCAAATCAGGATGAAGAAAGGTGAAGGTTCTCTTTTTGCATAATCTTATTTACACATTTAGGGCATTTTCAAAATGTGCTCGAAAATATGTTCTTCCTGATTCAAGTTTATGAGTTCCAAATCGGCCCAGAAAAGTTATTTTTAAAATTGTTTTCTTTCATGACCTCTTCACGTTATAGGCTCTCCCTGCATACTTTTAAAGTTTTTTCTTTCCTCCCCTTTTTGCCTACTATGCATGAGTTTCATGATTTATGATTTAGGTTCTTCAATTCAATACTACTTTTATTTAGATTAGTTGATTTAGTGTCTTTCTGTATAACAAAGCACTGGACAAAATGTTTGCACGAAGTCAGACGTTAAGAGGTCCAGGTTGGAGCCAAGACACTTGACTCACTCAGTGGGTGTCTCCGGATAAGCTTTAGGGCAACCCGACAACCTTCGATTAATTAGCATCCCATCTAGGGAGAGTAGTAATACTCCTAGTTGCTTCATGCTACAGAAACCGGAGTTAAGCGACGGCACCGATGGGTCTTCTGGCTCTTTCGATCCCACGAATTGTAACGTACTTTACCTGAATGTTTATTACGAGCTCAGAAGTAACAATATCGATCCGGTACGATCGGCTGGTATAACGTATAGAATGTGTTTTAAAAATTATCCGTGTGTATGATATTCCATGTCTCTTTTATCAGATACATGCCAAGTTCCAAGGACTTTCTCCAATTACATAACAGAATGTAACGACTATTACTCTTGGTCAGAAGAAGAAAGAGCCAACTTCGGCAAAGGATGGTTACAGGAAAATGAGACCAGAGAAACAAAACCAATATCCCCATGGCATTATCAAAGCGTTTTGAAAGCAAGTAGTTTTCCATATATGGGCAAATTGGCTTCATATCGGGGAGGAGGATTCATTGTTGAGCTTGGGCCGGATAACTTCGCAGCTTCAAATAAACTAGAGGACCTGGAAGCGAGTGGTTGGATTGACAGATACACCAGAGCACTGTTTACCGAGTTGAGCATTTATAACGTGAACATCAATTTGCTGTGCGTGGTGACTTTACTATACGAAGAGTTACCCACCGGGGGTGGACAAACCTTTGTCAACATACAAACCATCCGGCTTTACAGATACCTTGGGAATTTCTCAGCCGCCCTTATGTTATGCGAAGTCATTTTTGCCTTTTTGCTTTTAAAATGGATCGTACGAGATGGAAAGAGACTATGGAAAGAGAGAAAAGCGTTTTGGAAAAACATTTGGAACGTTGTGGACATAACCATCACGTCCTTGGCCATAACAGCTCTATCACTGTATTTTGCCCGCCTGGTTTTCCTGAACGTAGCTATTGGCAATGTACGGGAAGATCACACTAGATTTGTCAGTTTTCAGTACGTGGTACTCTTGAATGAAGGAGTAAATTCCATGATCGCATTCGTCGTGTTACTGTTAAACCTGAAGTTTCTGCGCATGCTGAGGTTTAACCGAAAGATCTCCGTTTTAGCCTGTACAATAAAGGTCAGCGCAAGTAAGCTTGCGAGCTTTATGGTTATGTTTCTGGTGATATTTCTCGCGTACTGTTTCTTGGTTTACCTCGTGTTTGGCGCTGCACTTGAAGATTACCGTACGTTCATAAGATGCATGGTCTCCATGATGTCGATGGTACTTGGAAACTTCGAGTTCTATGATTTGGTGGCCGTCAATCGCATCATTGGCCCTGCAGTCTTCTTTACTTTCATGGTCGTTTTCCAGTTCATACTAATCAACATGTTCATTGGGATCCTCTGCGACAGCTTCAACGATGTCCGTTGTGACAGTGAAAAACAGACCAACGAATACGAAATCGTGCAATTTATTTCCAACCGTTTAAAGGCGTTTGCTGGATTTTTCGTTGAGCCACCCATTCGACCCGAGTACAACGAGCCGAAAAGCGAGTTAGAGAGTAAAGTAGAAACGATAGAAGAAAAGGCCGAGGCAACTATGTTCTTCATGCGAAACTTGTGTGACGAAGACGTGCGGCAGCTGAAATGGTTTCAACCCGAGAAATGGTCGAGGAAGAAAAGCAAAGTTATGTCACTGGTTCTGAACTCCGATGCAGAAATCCTGGAAAATGACTTGTGCGATGGGATAGAGGCAATGAACACAATCATTGAAAAGTTTTCTGAGAATGAATTGGACAGGATGATTGCTGCCTCGCGGATGAAAAAGATAATCGAGTCTGAAGTTGCTTCATTGATGACTCCAAGCAGGATGTCACATAATGAAGATTTGGAAGTTGACGAGCCAACCTTGGATGATGCTGGTATGGAATTGACGAACGACGTCACTCAAGACAGCGTAGGAGAAAAGGTGTTGAAAGTGCGAGAGATACAAAATTTACACGACGACATAATGGAAGTATTTGAGGATGGTGTAGAAGAACCCGACAAAGGTGGAGAAGATGTAGAAGAAAGAGAAGACGATGTAGAAGAATGCGAGGAAGTGGAATGGGAAGAAGAACTAGAATTACTAGACGAAATAATAGAAAACCACCCATCACAGAATGGTTCAGTTGATATGGCCGGTAGTACCTTAATGAAAAGTACAGCTTCGCTGAGAGGCGTTTCCCCTTCCATTACAGAAAATTACACAGATGCACAAGATAGCGTCAACGAGCGTGGCACAGCTGGCAGTAGCATTATGAAAAGCTCGGCATCGTTGAAGAGTGTTTCTTCTCCAATGTCAGACAATTACGAAGGCACAGAGGACAGCATCGACGAACTGGGATCACAACTTAGTGACAACGAGAAGAACGATCTGCAACATGAAAAGAAAGATGACTTCGCCAGTGCGTTTCCACCGAGTGGCTTGCTTAATGCCGAGGTCCCTGGCCGTATCACAGTATCTACTCCTATGAGCACCACAATATTCATACCAGAATCAGATGGAAAAACAGAAGAAGGGTCCAGTGACAATGAAGACTTCATCATGGACGAAACAGTACTACGCGTTCAACCAATATCTCACAGCGAAGCTTAGAGTTTACCTTAAGGTCATTCCATCGAAATAGAACTTACAATAGATTTTCATTCAAACTTTGCCTATTGGTTGTTTATCTTACTGGAACTTAAATTTTGAAATAAAAAAGGGGGGTCCCCGTATTCGTTTAGGAACAGGAGGATCTTGTATATACCCCTTAATTCCTTACAATATCAGCTTCCAGAAACGTTTTTATCAGCTAAGTTCACGTTTCCGGTGATTATTTATTCTTCTGCAATAGAAATTAGTCTATATTTATTTTATAGAAAGAAGGTGATATCTAGACTCAAAATAAGAGAAAAAATTGATAGGTCACCGTACTCGTTTACGAGAAAACGACGATTCATCTCTCTGGCGAGCTTAGCCGTAAAGGAAAAGCCGCCATTTTTCTTATGCGCGCGCGCTAATTACGTTTGAAATCATGCGCAGTAAGGATGCGCAATGCAATACTAAGGAATCACCTTAAGGTTACTATTCAAAGTCAGTTGAATGGTACTTAATTGTGCATGCACGTCAGAAGTCTCGTGGAATTGGGTATGTTATCCCCATGGGTATCTCCCATTGGTGTAGCGGTATTATATTAACCGCTCCCTTGATGAATATCACATTTCTAGGTCTTTCGACGGTAAAACACCGCGACTACAGTTCAAAGATCGCAACCCACCCTCCCTCCCTTTGCGATCTGTGTTCGGTGCATGGCCTACTGTCTCATCCAGCGACACTCTGTGTAGTTTATGACTACGCCGGAGTGTTGCTCCCCATATCTTAACCAAAGAACAATGACGGCAGGCATAATATAGTACTATTTTTAGGGATTACTTTTACGAATTGTGCGATTTCGTGACAAATCGCTAATTCAGGTAGTTACTAGATTTAAAAATCGCTTAGAAGTTTAAGTTATACGATCAGCAAAAATATCTAAAAATTGAATCTCAAAAATGAATAGAGTGAGGTGATGGCGTGGAAGAGTTGGCTGGCTGTCAATCGGAATACCAGAGGAGGAGAATCGCTGAAGTTGTGGAGTGTGCCACCTTTGCACTGCTAGGATATATGATGATGATGATGATGCGGATGATGATGAAAAAGTGCTAAATTTAGTAACTAAAAATAGTAACCTCGAAGTATATTTTGTCTTGAAACTGAAATATACGAATTTTTCGCACTCGTCTTAGAAACAAAATGGGCGTACATGTATCTTTAAATTTTCTATGCATGAAAGATTAAACCTGATGACACATCTCTGTTTTCTGAAGTTTGAACTCGAACGGTTAATAAGATCAAATTTCTTGGTTTGGTGGATTTATGCCCCAATGTCAATATACCTATTTTCCGTACTGATCTCAAGTTTATCATAAAATCTTTTATTAAAGGGACACTGTCCTGATTTTAGCATGATTTTGGGAAGCTCAGAAACATATCTAGATCATAGGAAGTTGATCAATAATGGTTTGATTCTGTAGAATAACACTCGACAAATGACTGGAATCCATTAGGAAGTGAGGATGACGAACGACAGCGAGGATGGAAATGGATTGCAATATGGATTTTTGAAAAAACGTCAGGATGTCAGTTTTTCAAAGTTTCAAATTTGGCTCGGAAATCTTTGAAATTTTGCAAAATATTTGTTGCAGTATGGAATTTCTTGACGAAATTGCCTTTTATCATTTAGTTAGAGTTTATTAAGTTCTTATTTCATAGATTTAGGGACCATTTCATACATTTATAACAGTTTTGAGCAAATACGCCGGACAGTGTCCCTTTAATGAGTAGCAAGTGACACTGGCTGGCCAAACGCCATGTACACGTCAAAGACAAAATAGATTATGAACTGTCAATTTAATTTCTTGTTAACTAATTCCTGTTGATTGGCGTCGTACTCTGACAACGTACCTTAACAGGTACCACAATAATAATAATGATTTTCAACCCCTAAAAGGTACGACGAGCCTGAGTAGTAGGCAGTTGTTCTCTTGCAATGACCAGATCGATGTTGATCACTCATGGGGCTTAATAAGATAGGTAGCTGTTCGAACTATTCATGATTACAGGGACACGATCGTTATTGTAACATAATATGTCACAATTGTATTAAGACACTGATGAACTTTTAATAATCTTAAATAATCAATTCTTAATAAATGACAAATTAGAGTTCAAATGACAAATATTTCACAAATTAGAGTTCACTCACGGGTGTTTATCGATTAGTTTTACGGGATCTCATAATTAAAAACAAAAATATACTGCGCAGCGATGGTCTTTAATTAACTGTCCTGTTGTGGAAAAATACTAGATTCCACGTGATTTTAATTATGATTAAAACAAATACAACATTTAGTCAAAGACGATGATATGAATGTAAATAACCACGTACGGCAATAAAAATTTCATTTAACTTAATAAGTTACTACGGGTAAAATCAATGCGCAGTGCGATATCTTATCAATTTTATGCACGTTCACGTTTTAACGAGTTTATTGCCCCGCCCAGAGGCCAAAGCCCGAGGAGGCATCCTTGGAGTCCCCGCGTAATATTTTGATTTTTGAAAATATAGTTCGTATACTGGATAAAATCTCGATTTGTCAAAACTGGGATCGTGGGGGTGTATCGGGAATGATGACGTAGGATTAATACGCAATGTATCAAGCCTTCGATAAGATACGTAACTGATTAATCAAGCCTTCGATAAGATGCGCAACTGATGAATCAAGCCTTCGATAAGATATGCAACTGATGAATCAAGCCTTCGATACGATTGCAATGAACCGTACACAATAAATCAAGCCTTCGATATATATGATACACATTTTAAGATACGCAATGAATCAAGCCTTCGATACGATCGCAATGAATCAAGCCTTCGCTAAGATACGCAATAAATCAAGCCTTCGATGTAATACAAAATAAATCAAGCCTTCGATAAGATACACAATAAATCAAGCCTTTGATAAGATACGCAATGAATCAAACATTCGATAACATAATTATGCAGTTCTAGGGAATGATAGATAAACGCGGATCGTTTTTTGTACTTGTCGGTTAGTTTTTTCCAGGTTCTTTCAACACGTTTAACTACATGTAGAATTATTGCTTGCTGATACATTGGACCTTGAAGTTCGGTGACATCGATTTGGCAACGGATTGCAGAGCAGAAACATTTGATATATACGCCATTGATACGCCGGTTTCTTGCGCGCGCTCTCCTCGCTTTTCGCGCTCGCGCTCGACCTCCCCTTTCTACGCCTGCCACGTAGGCTAAATGAAAACAGAAAAAGAGAATGCTCGTATTCCACGATGAAGTTCTGTAGGAAAAGAGCTGAGACCCGCACAACAACAATATCTTCAGTCCAAGATCACAAGCATTTATATTTTCACTTGTTCAACAAACAAATTACTAGTAAAGAGATCTCAAATCAGCCGAACAAATGGGATATTAAAAGTTGCTGAATCAGATTCACAGCTTGTTCAGTCTACAGCGGGGGCAGCTGTAGTGAGAACTATTCCTAGTTTTAGCTCCTAGGTGACACGTGCATAAATAAATGATTGAATAAAAAAGGATTGATTGATTGATTGATTGAATCAACGACACGCGCGCACTATCGAATGCAAACGAAATAGCAACTAATGATGTCATAGTTGGCATCTTGGAGCGCGAAGTGTTCGGATTGGATTGAGATCGGATTCAGCAAATGGATTGTGGATATTTTGATCTAAAAATGCTCCTTTTCTTATTGGATTCCCGATGATAGTCGCCATGGTGTGAAGAACTTTGGGTGGTGATACAACTACTCTGGTTTGTTTTCCGCTGTAATTATTACAGGTGAATCCGGCCGATGGATAACAGCGCGTAAACAAGAATGAAACTTCCAATCATTCTTATGTTACTCTCCTTCTCAGTTATTACAGTTCATCCTCTTTTGTTTGATAAAGAAGTAGAAATCGTCAATTCAAAATGGTCGAACGTTCCTGTTGCTGTTAGACACGTTGAGTTCATTGGCACCACGGACAACGGCACGTTGGACTGTTTTATTCCTGGTTTCTCTCAATTTCGATGGGAGCTCATCAACAAAGCAAGTGCTGGACCTTTCTCCGAATCCACTAGCCTTGTCTTAGACGGCAAAATCAAGGATCATCAGTCCGTCATAAGGATTGGGAAAGGTGGTTTTCCAATGTCAACTGAAATGCTAGTTGTTTCTTGCGAGGCAATGTTCAACAACCGGCCAAGATTTCAGATCATCTGGGTCATAACTCGATTGCACTCACCGCTGGGATACCCCACGGACCCCAAGCTCTGTGTATTCTACATAGCAGCAGCAGTTGGACATGATGTCAAGTATCGCTGGGAAACGTGCGAGAACTACAAGTGGTGGTTTAGCACGGACTGCTACCACGGTACTGGAAAAGACTATTATGGGGACGCCTACACCACAAAGAGTAACCCCCTGGAAAATGCCAGTATTGGTTTCAGAATCGTCCAAACTCTGGAAGCAGTGGATACAAGGTGAACTATAATAAAGAACACAGAAACTGCAGGAATCCTAGCGGCGATTACAGCCCATGGTGCATCACAACTTCCACTAAAAGTAATTTGCGGAAACAGTTCTGTGTTGTACAAGAATGCTCAGAATGTATGTATGGAAATGGAGACGGATATTTTGAACTCTATGGCGAGCCTGACAAATATACCAGGGTGGTACAATTATTCCCAAATATGATGGTCGAATGATTGCGACCCTCAAGAAGGACGAGAAAGGATTGCCACGATTGTGTATGTCTGGAAAAGGGTGGGAATCAAATCTTTGCCGACCTAGAAAAGGAAAGTCCACCCCGCATTGTTTGGTCGCCAAAGAAAAATCCCATGAATCGGTTATAAAGAGCGAGGATGACAGCAGGCTAGAGTTAGTTGAGTGTAGGATTCCGCAGTGTACAGTAAGACAGGTCTGGTTTTTGTTTTTAACTCCTTTGGACGACCATACCTGAAAGAGTCCAACGTCGAGGAGGTGGTAATAATCATGGTCGACGGTCGAAAGAGCGAGACAATCAAATTTGGAGCATTTGGTATCCAAAAGGCCAGTGGGCTGAGCATCAACACTGAAGAGTCGAAATTAGTTAGATTTGCTCAATCGTTCATTTTCACCGCTCGAGTACCACCAAGTGGCTTAAGCACGATAGAAATAAGAAACGTCAAGAAAGATTACAGTGGAAAATATTATGTACAGTATACCTTCGTAGAAGCAAATCCCAAAATTCAGCAGAACACTTACAGGGGGAATTTCAAGCTTGATGTGCGGGATCCCATGCGGTTGTCCCTGAGTCCGAGTTTGTTACATCTTTGTCCAGGGGGGAGAGGAAGTTTGAAAGTACAAGTTTCTGGAGGATTTAAAGTCTTGGAGGACAGCATCAAGTGGAAATACGGACGTTCAGAAAACAAAATTAATCAAGAAATCTCAGTTGAAAATCCACTGTTTGAACTCTCCGCTGATTTAAAAAAGATCACCATTAAAGAAATACAAAAAGACACTTGGGTCAGAGTTGATGGTTCTTCTTATTCGGGTTCTGCGAATAGCGTTGCTCAATTCAAAATGAAAGGTATGTTTATTTCTAATTTGTTTTTGTCAGTTAGAGCGGTTTTCAATTGAGTGTCGAAAGTACTCCGGAATTGCTTTAGTTTTTCTTTACTACGCTCTGTGATTGGTTTAAAAAACCAATCACGACTTCGTCACACGCGTTTTCCCGCGCTTGGCGTCGGTTAAGTGTATTTGCTTCGAGTTCTCATTGGTTCATTGTGTTGTCTATGTATCTTGTGATTGGCCACTGTAATTTCTTTGTTTTTTGTTTTACGACACTCAAATGAAAACCACTTTAAAAACACTCTATTGTCATTTTAATAATAGCCTAATAGACTAATTTACTGTCGGAGCCATGCATGATGAAACAAGGAGGCACACCCATTTTTGATATGATATCGTGTTCACAAAGTTTGTCTGTTTGTGAGCTGCTACATCACAAAGGGCCAAGCAGCTATTGAATGCATATTGATGTAAAAGTTTATAGAGAGTGTGTAGACAGTTAACGGTGAATTGAAAATAGGTCGAAGACCTGAATATATAGAATTTATGTTCAGAGAACTGCGTTAAAGAATGACCGATCCATTTAACCAAACATCTCACACACCAATGCATGCATTTCTTAAAAGCAGTGCAACCAATAGCATGCAGTAAAACGTTGCAATGGAAATAAAAACAATGTCATGAACGATGTATATTATTTCAATTAAATAATTTCATATAAGTTTTGTTTTAGTAAGTAACTTTATTCAGTTCAGTTGTCACGAGCATGGGACAAAAAAATTATGAGTCCCCGATGGGAGTCGAACTTAACATTTACCATCTTTGTATTTATCACCACAAGTTGTTTTCTTGTTCTTAGATTGTTTCGTGTAAATAATATCACAATCTTACCTTGATTAGTGGAAAATATTGCCAATCATGTCAATCTTGCCTCACAGCACAACCACATATCATCACCAAATCGCCGACACAGGTCTTCGCTCTGTCAGGCGATGAAATATCTCTCTCAGTGGAAACAGAAAGGGGACTAAAGACTGTATGGACGTTTGACGCACAAATGATTCCTGAAGTTCCCGATGATCCAGATATGGCATTTCAACGAAGCCTCCAAAACAACACCATTTCAGAAGTCCTTGTGATCAGTTCAGTAGACTGGAGGCACTATGGAATCTATGTCGTTGAAACGGAGAAGAATGGTTGTAAGGGGACAGTAACATTTCATTTACAACAAGACAAAGGTGAAAGATCGTGTTTGATAGTTTAAGTTTTGTATAAAATATTTTCTATTTATCCAATTATAAACAGTTGAATTTGTAATTTTGAAAAAGGAAGAGCGACTGTTGACGGCTATTAACCGTTTCACTCTCAGAGACATAACTCGTGTCGATTAATATGTGGTTCTAACTTTTAAGTCTCAGGTGAAACCATTGATAGCTAGTGTGTGATCATTCAAGTGAAATCTTGTGACCAGTAGGTTACTCTGGTGTTGTTTGTATGCTGGACAAGGTGGTTCTTACTTTTCAGTCTGTGGAGGAGACCTTCAAATCACAGCTATTTTAGTAGTACTTTTATGTGGTGCTGTTTATTATGCTGTACAAGGTGGTTGTAACTTTTCAGTCTGTAGATGAAACCCTAGTGTGTGATCATTCAAATGAAAGCTATTGTCGGAGCAGTACGTTCCTCTGGTGCTGTTTATTATGCTATACTATAAGGTGGTCCTAAATTTAAAGTCCGTGGAGCAAACTATTGTATGTGACCAATCAAACGAAAGCTATCGAGCAGTACTTGTATGTGGTACATGTTTATCAGCTCTTCGCTCTTATCTCCGTTTTCTCGTGCCTTTTTTTGTTACATGCATTTTTATTTATTTCGATGCGTTTAACAGAACAAGAATTCATCGAAGAAACAGAGTTACCAGACACTGACCACGAAACTGATGAAGTCGATCAGCCCATCGAAAATACAGGCAAGATAAATAATATTTCAATGCTAAATGGGTTCAGTGGCAAGGGGTTTATTGTAAGTAATAATGCAGCATGAAACGATCAAAGAGTCTCTATACCCGAGTCTATGAAAAAAACATGTTTTAAAATATATAAGAAACAATCTCATCCCAGGGCTATCCGCGTTCAAAATGGCGGCCGGCGCGTTGATAGCCCTGGCAAATAGCAGGTAACGTGTCTCCAAAAATATTGGAGATTTTGATTGTTTCAAAATGGCGGCGGGCTCGCGATTGGCTAATTTTGTGGTCAAGTGATCTGCTGTTTGCCAGGGTCTTCTTCGCGCCGCCATTTTGAACGCCGAGAAGACTCTGGGGACGAGGTTGTATAAGAAACTAAGCCAGTCTTAGGAGGCGCGGTGGCCTAATGGTTAGCATGTTCGACTCCAGATCGAGCGGTCCGAGTTCGAGCACTGGCCAGGGTCACTTTTTGTTGTTGTGTTTTGAGTTATTTCATCGTTTTGGCGGGTTTTACCATTTCTGTCGCACCCTTCTTTAAGACGGACTCCGTATTACAATGGCTGCGACAGAAATAGCACAAATTATTAATAATTCGATTTCTCGTATCACGAACCGTGCTGTGATTGGAGGTAGGCTTCCAGTCGGAGGGACAGACTGAGTATATGAGAAGCCGATTTATGTTGATGTTGTGTTTCAGGGTTCTGTACCGTTCGACAACTGAAGTTTAACGAACACCAAAAAGGCAATTATTCAACAAGTTGGAAGATTGGTATGTATATAGTCAGTTGGTGAGGCGCAGTCGATATTGCGCTATTACTCAAGGAGTAAACTAAAAATGTCTTTATTTATTTAAAGGGGAAGTATCACGGGGATTTAGTGTCATTTCCGCAAAAACTAAAAAACGTTTTTGTATTAACAGCAACCAAAATTTTTCAAGTTCTCGCAATTTCGTTTCCAAAATGCGCCAGAATAGAACATGATTTGTTCCTCTGTCACGAATTCGGTTGATTTTTTTCTCTTGGTGTTCTCGAATTATTTTGTAAATAATGTAAGTAAAGGTATTGTAGCACAGTTTTGACCAAAAAAGGTCAAAATCTCCGTGATACTTCTCCTTTAATCAATAAAAATGATGAAATAAAAATCTGGGATAAACAAAACCAAGAGAAGGAGTCACACTACCTCTCTCTACACAGGAGTATAAATGGGTACCGGCGAAATTTTGGATGTTATTTTTCTACACAGAAAGAAAATCGTGAAATACGTTACTTTATGACAAATTTGTTTTGTTTATTTTTGTTTTGTTTCTGGTCAGATGTGCCATGTAATAGCAAGGAAGAAGGTGATTCAACATATCAAGCTCATTCTATTGAGGAGCTGTCTCCATGCAGTGTTATCACAGGTTACAGTTTCATAACCGACTCGCACAGGCCTCACAAACTCTTCATCAGCACTAATGACACCACGCAATTGGCGGAATACGTGGGTGACGTCAACATGAAGGTATATTTGCAATTTACTAAAGATATATTCCCTTGAATTTTAAAGGACCAAAATTTTGTATTGCGTTGACTTGCGATGACTTACATCCACTTTGATCGAAATCAAATTTGTGCGCAATACGCAAGTTTTCACATGTTTTTAGCAACTTTCTTGTCTGTTTGGCCACCCAACGCAAGTTTGTACGCAAAAATCGCGTCTACTTGCGTCTCCGTTTGCCCAGGGATTTAAGTAGAGTTCTACGTGAAAACACGAAATCCAATACATGTAGGCTTTCCGACTTCTTTTTTCATCTGTTCCAAACTCGTTTTGAAACAGAGGCAAAGGGTATAGCTCGGAAATGGCCTATTCAATCAAACATATTTCAGTGTCCTTTCAGAATCGTGATCATGAAACGACCAGGCCAAACGCTGGACAGATGTCAGGGCTAAATGCTGAAACATTTTGACAGGCCTTAATTAAGAGCGGTCGTCTGTAAATATCGAATATTAAACTTGGCCGGAATGTAGGTTCAGTGGAATGCTAGAAATTAAAATATTTTAAGGTCAATCAGATTGTTCTTTTAGGTGAATGGCTACGATGATAGTTTGACAGCTCTCCCATCAGTTTTCACAACACATGGCTGAGTCATATGGTGTGGAATCGGATGCGAGAGTTGTTTTAGTAAAACTCATCCATAAATGAACACAAGGGTATCTTCAAACAATTTTAACATCTTATTGAAAAGCCGACGCATTGCTTTTAAGCAATCATCCAAATTGTTGGATAGCTCAACTGAAATAACCTGTTTTGTTTCTCTCATGTTTCCAGTCAAGTTATATTCAAAGCAATTATGAAGATGCCTGGCAGTATCATTACTTCTTTCCCGAGCCTGTCGTCGCTCGTTTCATGCAGTTCATCGCTGACCAAGTTGGAGAATCAATGTGTCTGGATGGACTAGCTGTGAGCGGCTGTACTGTAGGTATGGACTCGCATGGTTATCATGCTGTCTTCTGTTTTTATCATCTTAACTATTGGACGATCATTGTTTAGGTCTCTTATCTCATCATTAGCATAAATTTACTGAAAATTAAATTGATGTCTGATGAACGTATCATCCGATAAATTGATAGCGACTGGGCCATTTTATAACTGTACAAAATATGAGAGGAATACGGGGTTCAAATCAACTACAGTAAACACCCGCGTATAAGAACCCAGTGATTGAGAACCTGTAGGCTAAAATTTTGGCATTTAAACCCTCATTATGTAAGAAGCTGTTGAGCCTAAAAATTGAAACAGGCCCTTATTTGGAAAATTAAAAAAAATCACAAATAGAAAAAATAATAATTGAATTTGCACTGAAACTGTGTGGTACAGTATGAATGTGCAATCTGACCAGGCATTAATTGGTGTTTAAAAGCAGTTTAGTTGCAGTGTATAGGGCGTAAACAACCTGAAATAAATCAGAGGACCTAGAGCAGGGTGTGTACAATATTTGCTTAGAATGTATCCTTACTTTTTAGACATACATTTAATTTGTGTAATTATATGTTTCTTAAAGGAAGGGACCACACCCACATAAACTACAGTTGTTTGACCAGCAGCAAGCACCTTTTCCTCTTAAGAAAATAAGAACCTATTTAAGAACCTAAATAGCCCGGCTAAATTCTCAGTAGTTATCAAATATATAAGAACCTTTTTAGGCTAACTTGGAAAAATCTAGGTTCTTATACGCGGGTGTTTACTGTACTCGAAATATATGAGCAAAGGGCTCGGGCTCGGGCTCGGGCCAAACGCCGAACTTTTCATGAGTCGAACTAAATTACAGTTAAGGTCGATGCCAGTTATTTAATTTCGTCTGACCTGTCGAAATTTACTAAAACTTTTCCTGTGGAGTCAACGTCGAATTTGCACGATCTTCAGTCGTTATTTACGTCTGCTTCACACGGAAAGAACGTGTACGTCGATCCAAATAAAATCAGTCGTACTCAATTAAGACAAACGACGAACTTCTCATGAACTTAATTCGCTGAATTTAGCTCGATACATGAAAAGTTTGACGTTTGGCCCAAGCTTTACTGTTTCTATCGAAAGATAAGAACAACAAAGCCAAAACTTGGTGAAAACCGGTTTGTGCGATGAAGCATACCTGTAAGTTTTTTAAGAAGGAGGAATTACCCTTACGTAGAAAACCAAATAAGGTGTTTTTCTTATTATTTTTGCCTTACTTACGTTTTTAGCTGAGTCTGAATGTAACCCTGAAAGCTTCACAGTTGATGACATTTTGTGCAGTGATCTTCAGAGTTCCCTCTTCAACAAAGAAGAAGTTAAAAAGTTATCAGCTTGCAGTCTAATTACCAGCTATCAGTTTGCATCTAATGGATCAATGCGCCACAAATTGCTGACAAGCGGCAAAAACTCCATGCTGTTAACGGAATATGACGCACATATTGAGGTTGAGGTATGTCTTAAAGGGACACTGTCCTGATTTTAGCATGATTTTGGGAAGCTCAGAAACATATCTAGATCATAGGAAGTTGATCAATAATGGTTTGATTCTGTAGAATAGCACTCGACAAATGACAGGAACCCATTAGGAAGTGAGGATGACAAACGACAGCGAGGATGGAAATGGATTGCAATATGGATTTTTTGAAAAAACGTCAGGATGTCAGTTTTTCAAAGTTTCAAATTTGGCTCGGAAATCTTTGAAATTTTGCAAAATATTTGTTGCAGTATGGAATTTCTTGACGAAATTGCTTTTATCATTTAGTTAGAGTTTATTAAGTTCTTATTTCATAGATTTAGGGACCATTTCATGCATTTATAACAGTTTTGAGCAAATACGCCGGGACAGTGTCCCTTTAAGCAAGAACTGAATTTGAAGGAGACTAAAATTATTTCGTTTTCTATATTAGTATGCCGCCGGTAAGTTTCGCAACCAAATCAAATCAAATCAAATCAAATCAAATCATTATATATATATTTTTTCCAAATCAATTTTTCCTATCTTTTATTACTTTGAAGCGGGTCTTTGAATGAATACTATTATAGTAAATCATCTATCTATCTAGTCTATCTATCTAATACAAGTTCCTAGCATCCTCTCTTTTATATATAGCTTCACCTCAGGATTCAATTTAGCCCCCTGAATGACCAACACCTTCTCCCCTTTACTTGTCACTGCGTCGGTGGGCAAGTAAAACATTTTGAGGTTTTGAGCGTTTAAGACCGTTCGTCGAAGTATTTTAAAGGGGCAGTGTCACGGGGATTTGATGCCATTTCAAAAACCAAAACACGTTTTTGTATTTACAGAAAACTAAAAATAATGGTCAATTTGTTATAAATTACCATCCTAGTATACTAAAACTGTCAATAAGTGTCTCTAGCCATAGAAACTGGGTCGGAATGGATCGCAATTTGAAACATGTTAGGCTAACAGTTTTTCAATTTCTCGCATTTTCGTTTCCAAAATGCATTAGAACAGACCATAATTTGTTCCTCTTTCAAGAATTTGGTTGATTCTTTTTCTTGGTGATCTAGAATTATTTTGTAAATAAAAAGGTACTGAAGCACAGTTTTGACCAAAAAAGGTCAAAATCCCCGTGACACTGCTCCTTTAAGTTGAGCTCTCTTCTCTTGGTATAGCATAAATCTTGGCGCAGAATAACTCGCTGGAGTTACATACAAATGTTTTACTAGAAATTGAGAATAACGCCAAACTGATAATTTCTCTGGCAACGATGTTACGAGTAAGTAATGAGCACTAAATCTACACGGTTGATTTTGTTTTAGATGGATTATGTCAAGGTGAATGGCTATTTTATAATAGCTTAGATGAACCAATCCCAGCGCGCTACGTGCAGTTTATCCCTGACCACGCTGACAAATCGCTGACGTTAAATAAACTCCAGATCAATGGCTGTAGACTTGGTGAGTACGCGATGAGCTGCCCTTACACGTGATAACTGTTTAAGAGATTTATTTTTATCTCGTGTAACTATAGTTACGTGAGGCTGTGGGATGAAGGGAAGTCTTTGTCACTCGATTATTCTTGGGATGTTAGCCAATAGGCCAGCCATTGCCGAGTTTTCTTTTGCCTCTGTTTCAAAACGAGTCTTCGTGCGAACCATTCAAATGAAAATAAGTTTTACTTGCACGTTGATTTTCATGCAAATCAAACTCATTTACATTTGAACGGTTTTCGCATGAGGACTCGTTTTGAAACCGAGGCAAAAGACAACTCGGAAATGGCCTATTAAATGAGCTGTCTGGCAACGATTTCAAAATATGCCAACTGTCATCTTTATGAGAAAGATATTATTCTGTCAGCGACACAAGCTACTCGGAAAAAAATTCCGAGTTCCCCCAACTGGAGTCGAACCTATGACCTTCCGCACACCGGTCGGTCATCTTTATGTTAGAATGCTAAATGCTTAAAGTCTGTGTTATCATTGGATTATTTTTACCTTGTCAGCTAAGCACTGGTGTACAATGGAATGGTCCAATTTTAGAGAACTTGGAATGAAGTGCAACGAAGGGGACCTTACTCCTATCTATAGCGAACATCCATTATTTTATTTGCCGTCGTGCAGTTTGATCTCGAGTTATCAGTTCACTGGGAAAACTCCAAAGCAACATGCGCTATTACTGAGTGGCAATAACCCTGCACTGCTAAGGAACTTCCGCGAAGGTCTTCAGGTTGAGGTGTGTAGATAGTAATTAATCCTCTTTTATGATTGCCGTGCATTCCTCGGACGTACAAGAAGGGTGGGGAAGGGGGGGGGGGGGGGGGGGGTTGGGGTGAATGTCATTCCGCCCATGAAGTTTTTCCACAATTTTCGAAAAGGGGATTTACTCTGGGATGCTGAAACTTTCAGTAGCTGTTCATTTATCCCTCCATGGCAAGCAAGTAATGACATGCAGGTTCACCTTAGCCTCCAACGCAGACTCTCTTTGGGCTCGTCACGCAATCTTTCACGAGCCAAGAATGTCTGCGTAGGAGGCTAAGGTTTACCCAAATTTCAAATTTTCAGATATAATTCTTCGTTCTAATGATATTTTTTTCCAGTATTAGTACATGTTTTGGAATATATATTTTTTGTATTGATTGATGCCTTAGTTTCTAACATCATGAGGAAATAGTTAAATCCAAGATGGAGTATCCAAGGTGGCGGATTTAATGACGTCATTTGACGTCATTGACGTCCAAGGGTTAATTCTGAGAATTTGGTGCGACATCAACAAGCCTTATTCGCGATAGCCGCCATGTTGGTTTTCACATTATAATGCAATTTGAGCGTGTGGTTTCTGAGGATGCAAACCAGTTATATAAATCGACAAATTTCAACTGTTTTTTTTAAGTATTTCTGATAAATGTTTTGAAATGCTATTATAAATATAATGGTTAACTGTTTGCTCCAATCATTAGCTTTGATAAATAGTGTACACAATGCGTTTGAACTGTAACGATTCTGCCCGCATACCTATATGATCGTGACGCCTGCTAGCTGCATGTATGAATGCCTCCTACTCCATCCCTGGAGGTTTAACCAGCTCTAAAACCGGCTCTACATGACGATCTACCTGTTCAGTAAAAGACAGAGATCAAATGAATTAAATTATTCTCGCAGCGAGTGAGCAATTAAAGCAATTGTTTTTTTTGTAGCCTTAAAGCCTACAACGACATTCGAACACATGACCTGTACGATACCGGTGCGATACTCTACCAACTGAACTCCACAAAAGACAGAGGGCCGATTATTTAAACGAACGAAGTCTAAATTAGACCTGGTTTAAGGCTGAATTGGGGTTCACACGTTCACACGCCAACCTAGTCAGACAAAAACTAGGTTGAGGATACACTGTATTAACACAACGTGGATAAGTCACAGTTCACATACGCTATGTTCACACTTGGTGCCCGAGCACTAGTGCCTGGGCACCGGACAAAATGGTGCTGTGTTCACACACTGTGAGTAACCAAGATATCGACATGTTGCCCGTGCCCGAGTAGAAGGTGGCACCAAGTGTGAGCACAGCCTAGAGTGAATTTAGACGTAGCATAACTAGTGTGACTATTGCATTGTTTTAAATTCCCGCCCTTCAAAGACCACGGTCTTCGCTAGGTGTCTAAACTTCGTATTACACTAGGACTCCACTGACTTGTCACGATTTAGTAACTGCTTGCATTGAATCTCTTTAGTCTTTTGCTTTGTAGTCATATTACTACAAGAATAATGAATGGATCTTTGTGTGCAAATTTGCTGCACCTGTCGCAGCTCGTTATCTTCAGTTTGTGTGCGATGAATCAGGGAACGCTACATGTTTGGACAGGTTAACGATCAGTGGCTGTCCAATAGGTAAGTACGTGTGTGTTACAGGCTTACTTGCTGTAAGTACCAGCAGCCTTGCTTCATTCAAGTTAGAGTAGTAGAGGATAGTATATATACAGCTGTTTCGAGAAAGGTTGTCGGAAAAAAGCGCACGCGACAATCCCGAAAGGTATTGTGGATAGTTTTAAGTTCACGGTTCCTTGTCTTCAGCATTTCAGGGAAATCTGAGAAAATGGCACGAGACGCCATGGACGTATGTTTGCGAGTGCTAAAAGAAAGCAACAAAAGTAGGTTCGACAGCTACAGTGTCAGGAACGTAGCTTGCTGATCATATCCCAGATTACCTTTCGGGATTGTCGCGTGCGCTTTTTACCGACAACCTTTCTCGAAACAGCTGTATACAGCTGTTTCGAGAAAGGTTGTCCTATAGAAGCGTACTAAAAGCGTACGCGACAATGCCGAAAGGTATTATGGGTAGTGGTAGTTGCTTGATCGAAGTTCACGAGCAGTTCACGGGGTTTCCGCGCGATGACAGGATAATTAAAACATGAATATACAGCTATTTCATGGAACGTTGTCGGATAGAAGCGTTAAGCCAACACGCCGATTAGACCGAATGGTAGTCTGGCTAAAGCTAGCTCTCTTCTACGGGTTTAAAATGAAAAGGAAACCGTCAAAATGTTTTTTCATGTTGTTGTATATCATCAGTATTCAGTGCGTGCAGCGGCTTCCTACTTTTTCCCACTCTACCTTTCGGCATTGGTGCATACGCTTTTACGCTTCTGAAGGACAACCTTTCTCGAAAGAGCTGTATATATTTTGTCTGTAATTAGCGCTTTAAATCTTATAGAGAAAAGGCGTGTCTCTCTTGGTCCATAAAAGGAAGCAAAATAATCGGTACGAACATCAAACTCAGTTAATAAGAGGTCCCGGGGGTACTCCCCAATATAAGCTATATAGTTATGTGCCGCCCCAAAGGGTATGGTTTTTGAGCCGTTTTGGTATGAAAACGAGTTTCAACATTTCGGTCTCAAATTGGGTATGTTTTGCCTGCTTGTCTGAAATAGGGTATAGATTTTTGTCATGTTGGCTTGAAAAGGGGGAAACTTTTAAGAATCAGGTCTGAAATTGGTCAGGGAAAATTGCATATTTTGGTCTGAAAACGGGTGAGGGTTTAAAGAAGCGGGTGGCGCACCCCAGGAGTACCCTTCCCCCAGGGAAGAGGTATAGCAGTTATACAACACTGTATGGAAAAAAAGCATATAATACGGGTGTATCTTCTTTCACACATTGTTTTACTCATATTTGTTTTAAGCCCCGATCAAACGGTCACAACAATCTCTAAATATTTGTTGAGAGCCGATGTTGAGGCCGTTTGACACCCCCTCTCAACAATGTTGAGAGGTGTTGTGACATGTTGAAACGAGTTTGAATTCATTTAAACTTTGTCTCAACATCTTCACAAGCATTTCTTTTTATTTGTTCTTGAAATGTTGAGAGTTTGTCGAGGCCGTTTGACCGGGCATGGTCTCTCTCAACATCTCTCAACATGACTCAACAAATGTTCAGAGAATGTTGAGACAAATGTTGCGATCGTTTGATCGGGCCTTTAGATTTTTGGGCGAAGTAACTTGGTAAGTTGACAATAATGTTTGATAAGATTATGAGTTTAACTGTTTGCTTTGTTTCTTTCTACGTCATTAGCTAACTCTTGGTGTAAAGCACAATTATTTAAGACTGTTATCGAGGAGTATCACGTGAAAAGAGACTTCCTTAAAAGTAGCCTGGGACAAGCTCTCCTGAAGACGACAATCATGTCAGCGCTAACTCCATTCTGGATGTTTATAGTTGGCAGATACAACTTGGACGGCAAGTAAGTTACACAAATCACCTGCTCTATTTACCAAATCAGTAGAAGATGGTTATAATAGTCGACCCTTTGCATAATACGGTCACATGACCATGTAAATCATAAAAATTGATGGTAGTACAAAATGGTTGCCAGAAATGGAAAGAGCATGATGGAATTAGTAAGGTTGCCAATTTTGAGACCGCTGATGCGTAATTAAACATTTGAAAAATTTAAAGGATTTGTATGCTGGATGGCAAGGCTTGCAAAGGGCCTGTTAGCCTGAAGCGGACACGAGAGGAAGTTTGGGAGAATTCGAAAGTTTATGTGAGCCCGAGCCACAGGCGGTTTACATAAGTATTTTCGAATTCTCCAAAACTGACCCTCTCGTGTTGGCATCAGCATGTTATGTGAACAAAAGCATCCATTTCCTGATTTCTTTACAGTGAAGATCAGACTCGTACCAGTCGCTATTTATGTGTTTTGGAGATGAGAGAAGATTGGGTACGAGAGTAGATCGAGGCATGCGGGAGACATGGGAAGGGTCGAAGGCAAATACTTTTCCATTGTCCCTTCCCAGAACGCCCACGCGCCGCATAATTAATCTCGCTCCAGATTTCCTCGGCTAAAATTGTTTCTAATCAGATAAATAGCGACTGGGTACGAGTCTGAGTGAAGATGACGCTACCGTGCCACTCGACAAAGTTTTTGATTAATTTTTGACATCTTTTTGACAACTTTGATGGGTTCCGTTTTGTGGCGCTACATTTGAACTAGACTAGAAACTAAAACCATTCATATTTCACGACTCCGCCTCCAACACTTCTTGGATTTTGATTGATCAAGTCAAACGAAACCCATCCGAAAGTCATCAAAAAGTTGTCAAAAATTAATCAAAAACTTTGTCGAGTGGCAACGGTAGCGTCATCTTCACTGTAATAAAAATAATGCCCAAAATATTACTCGTGTTTGAATAAGCTGAACAAAATTTCATAAAAGAAAATAATGTACGCTTGACGTCTAGAAAAGCAGCTAGTGGATGCATAAGCCGCAGTACATGTTACAAAAAAAAACTCGTTCGATGGGTACGCCCATATATCTTCTCGCAACGATGTAATATTATTTTTATACCGTATTTCCCTTCTCTTTTTCTGCAGATTGATCAAACTAGTCTTAGGGTTCCTACAGAGGCTTACGAAATCCAAAAAGCATGTCGGAACAGAAGATGACACAGCAGCAAAGTCGACTGAAGACCAGCGAATAGACACTGAATAATTTGTGTTTATAAATAAAATATGAAAAAAATAAACTAAATGTCTCCTTGACAGAAAACATTTCTAGTTAAATCAAAACATGAATAACACTGTGAACGGTTAAATGTACATAAGTCCGTTTTATAATTCCATTGAACACACGAGAAACGTCACAATTTTTTCTGTTGGTCACAAGACGTTGTCATGTGACTGGTGTCGTATTCAGTTCTCGGTCGTTTTGCGCGCGAAGTATTCACTGTTCGAATAACTTTTTTTACCTTTCTGTTAGCAAATAAAATAACGTAACTCTTTTTGGGTTGATTCGTTACTTGTATGGTATAAAAAGAGGTTATTCAGCGGAAAGTTGTGTAATACGGCTGGGTATTTTTACGAGTCAAAAATGCCCAGCCGTATTACACCAATTTCCACTGAATAAATTGTTTATTATACGACATAATTCTTCCTAAAATATCGGCTTTCCGGCAGTGTTTTCCGTAGCGCGTGGACTAACAAGTGTAATAGAGCGTTTTCACTCACGTGACCATAGAGCTATTATCGTTATGGCAACCGGTGGTAGCCGCCATATTGGTGTTCCATCGTGACAATGTTTATATGGATCATGTATCTTATGGGGGGCCTCGACCGATACATCGGTCGATACGTCGGTCGATACATCGGCCGATGTATCGACCGATGTATCGGTCGATACTCGATCGACACTCGACCGATACTCGACCGATACTCGACCGATACTCGGTCGATGTCTCGGTCGATACTCGACCGATACTCGGTCGACAATGGACCGACATATCGGCCGAGATGTATGTCGACCGATATAGTTGACAGTACACCGACACTTCACCGATACTTCACCGATACTTTACCGATACTTTACCGATATTTCACCGAGTATCGATCGACATCTCGATCGATACGCCACCGATATAAGGTTGCCAGTGGACCGCTATCGACTGAGATGTATGTCGGCCGTTATAATCCATCAAAATTTTTTCTCGCGCGCGATTGGTCCAAACACGTCATGTGACGCAGCCAAAACTGGGGAATATCCAACCTCGATTCCAGGCTCTCTCTCCTTTTCCTCCTTTGTCGTTGAGTAGAGAGACCCTGGTTGCGGCTGGTCACGTGACCACCCAAATTCTGGGTGGTAAAAAAATATATTCGGAGGGAGGGGTGTTAGAGTTGTTGCTGTGACAAATCTACCATGAGAGGGTGAGAGCGTTGACTCTGAGTCGCAACTCGCAGACGCAGCAGGTCTTCAAACAACTCGCAAGAAAAGAAAGCACCAAAAAAGTTTAAATTGGCCTTTACATCGGCCTTTACATCTGCCTCAAATCGGCCTTTAAATCGGCCTTTATATCGGCCTCAAATCGGCCTTTAATCGGCCTTTACATCGGCCTTTACATCGGCCTTTACATCGGCCTTTACATCGACCTTTTCATCGGCCTCAAATCGGCCTTTAAATCGGCCTCCAATCGGCCTTTACATCGGCCTTTACATCAGCCTTTATATCGGCCGATATGTCGATCGAGTTAGGATCGACAGTCGACCGATATGTAACCGATAGTTGACCGATAGTTGACCGATACACCACCGACAATATCGCGCCGACATCACGAGGGTCATCGGTCGATATATCGACCGACACTCGACCGACACTCGACCGATACTCGACCGATACTCGGTCGATTTCTCGACCGAGTATCGGTCGAGATATCGACCGATACTCGGTCGAGTATCGGTCGAGTATCGGTCGAGTATCGGTCGAGTATCGGCCGATATATCGACCGATATATCGGCCGATGTAACGACCGATGTATCGGCCGAGGCCCCCCATAAGATACATGATCCGTTTATATTACGCATAGTACATATTTACGGGTTTTGGACGACTTGTTTATTCAGCTTTAAACCAAAGCAGGTTTCGTCTCGTGACAGGCTTTGGCCAAAAAACTGGATGAAGGCATCCAAATCTCTTTTTGAGCTTTTTCCTGTTCTAAGTTTGGTGACAAAGAAGGGAACTTAATACGTCTGAGCGAAGAAGAAAATAGATCTCTGTGATTATTCAAGACGACTTAATTGATGAAATTTTAGGAAACTACACACTACAGCAAAATATTTATATATTTTTATATATTTATATATAACAGACGAATGGTCATAAAAGCGCAAAAATTACGGCGAGCGGCCGCTTTGTAAAACAGACAACTTTACTAAGCTGATAGTCGAACAATCGTACTTTCCGATAAAACTTTGAATAAGCGGTCGCTATATAGAAGAAAAATACTTCAAACGTTTCGATATATATAACTGTAATTTGATTTTCTTGCTGTAAAAAGCCTACTTGTAAGAAGAGAACTTGAACACAAATTCTTACCTCACGCAAATTATATTAATTTTTGTCAGCACTGAAATAACTTAAAAACACAAAGATCCGCCTTTTACAAATTCTTTTTCAAATATTCGGATAAAAGAAATGTTCCCTATTTTGTGGAAATGATAGTGTGGAAAGCTTAGTAATCAAATTGATAAATGCTGCGAAAGTAAAATTTCAACCGGCTTGCGGTGATGTTGACATATTTCATGAACAACTGAGTTTGAGAGCAAGGGCAAATTCCTTTTGTAAAACGAACAAGTACATTCAATAAAGACGAATCGTTGACTTCTAAAATACGGTTTAATGTTATCGTACCTTTTCCCTTGAATTGAGACAGGATCGATGCCAACACATGAAATATTTTCGGAGTTATGGTTGTATACACTGTAAACCATTGTTCACGCGAGGATCGAGATACTCCGAGGACATTTCTCCCGGGGGGGGGGGGGGGACTCCCTTATGAAAGAGACGGGGATGCTCGTCGGAAATTTTGAATTAAACCGCCAAAGGAGACCAATCTGGGTGTGGCTCAAGCTTTATTTGACCCCTAAAAGATACCATTCTAAAAGAGAGACAAACAAGAGTTATAGTGACTTTAATTAAGTCGTAATTATCTCCGGTAATGAGGCCACCAACACAGTATGACGGTGTTTTTTTATTATTTCTTCGCGTGCAACCCTAAACGATTCCTTCATGGCTAAAAATGTCGGCGTTTCGTCCTGGACACCCGTAATTACATCCGTAATTTAGACCCCTAAACGAGACGACGAGCATCCCCGTCACCTCAAGAAGCATCCTAAGACTTCAATAACATCTCCAAATTTGAAAATGTTCTGAATATAACTGAGGCATTCGTTACACAATTTAACTGTGTGTTTTCAAAGTTCTAGTAGACTCCAACCTCGTTCCCAGGGTCTACTCCGCTTTCAAGATGGCGGCTGGGCGCGGAGAAGACCCTGGGACACGCTGCGAAATACTCCACGAATCGTGGAGTATTTTGTCGCCTTCGCTACACTTGACCAGCGGTTCCAGGATTCAATATGGTCGTCTTCGCTACACTTGACCAGCGGTTTCGGGATTCAAAATGGCTACTGGAAGGAAGCTGGCGAGCTTCGTTTTAACACGTTTTACACCAAATTAAGCCACGGAATAACGTTTTTGTGGTCCGTTGAATTTTCGAATAGATTTCTGCTGTCTTTACGCATGATTTGTGAGCGGTCTATTTTATTTAAGGTGAGGTTTATTACACATTTTATGACTGTTATTTAGCACCAGTTTAGCTGTGTATAAACAACGCACGATCATATAAAGAAAGTCAAGTTAGGGAAGTTGTCGAAAGTTTAAAAGCGGATAGTTTTGGGGTGGATATATTATTTTTTGGTCGATTAATTTGGTTATTTCGTGCTCGGATCGCGACCTTGTAATTTTTTTTTTTATAGCACGAAAGTCATGCCCAATTTAATTAATAAAAAAATATTAATGCAGCATGATCATGGTCGAATCTTTGTGTGATTGTTTTATTTAGAGGAGATATTTTTAAGGTTCATGCTGAGTCAGTACTTTGTGTGTGTTATCTAAATAAAGATTGCTTCCTCCTCAACACTTCAGCATGGAAACTCACAAACATTTAAACAGATTCAAATTAATTTAGTAAAATATCAAAGTGTAATTTCAACTGTACAAAACAGTGGGAGGCTTCCCTGCGTGGTCTCTGTGGATGACAATGTTTTATAGCCTTTATATTTAGCTTTTATTTGGAAACCAATAATTACCGTTAAAGCCCGGGGCCGGGGGGCTTATTTAATTTCAGGCCTCAAGAATGGGGGGGGGGGGGGGGGGGGGGAGGGGGCTTATTAGAGAGGGGGGCTTAATAGAGAGGAGGGGTATTTCAAATCATAAATTTTTGAGAAAATTCACATTCATTTTTCAAACTTTACTACCTGGGGGGGGGGGGGTGGGGGGGTGTACTCCCTTATGTGGCCTATACGGGGACATGCCGCTGGACAGGGTATGGTTTTTTGGCCTCTCTGCCCTGAACAGGGTATATAATTTCATGCACGTCTGTCCTAAACAGGGTATGGTTGCACGACTGTCGTAAAAATACGGTTTATACAGTATTTAGAGATCGGAGACGTTTGCCGCGTATCAGTCAAACGGGATTCGCTAAATAATTTGCAACCTAAACAGGGTCCTAAAATAGAGGATGTCCTACACAGGGTAGGTATTTTAGGGGTTTTTATTGTTTTGTTTTTTGTCCTAAACAGGGTCAGGTTTTCAAACCCTTAGCAGCACCCCTATACCCAAACATGGGTCAAGTACTTCCCTCCCCCAGGCTTTACTATTACACCACAAACTAAACAGAACAAGAAATGGGTTATATATCACCGTCTTACAAATGCAGTGTCATTTATATCCTAACTCAATGATAGTTCTGGAATTAAGACCATGTTTCCATACAAAGTGACTGAAACAACAGAAAATATTTCTTTAAATACATTATTACATCAGTCTGATGAAAAGGGGGGGGGGGGGGGGGCGCTTAATAGAGAGGTGGGGGCTAAATAGAGCTTTTACGGTATTTATTATATTTTATGCCCTGGGGTGTACTTTGAATTTTTGGAGGGGTTGTGCCATCCAGTACTGAAACCAAAATGTATAACTTTCTGTACACTATTACAGACCTGGGCCAGGTTTTTCAAAAGATGGATAATGCTATCCACCAGATAAATCACTATCCAGTGGACAAGTATTAACAAAACAAACTACACTATCTGTTGGATAGCGATTTATCCGGTGGATAGCGTTATCCATCTTTTGACCAACCGGGCCCTGGTCTTTAAAATCCATGCCCTATTTCTGACTACTTGTTTCTGTTCTAGTTGTACACTGGAGAACAATAACTCTATTGAGGGCGGGTACTTATTTATTGTCTATCTGCAGGGGTGGATCTAGAATTTTTGAAGGGGGGGGGGGGGGGGGGGTGGTGTTTGTTAGCCAGTATTTTGTCATTTTATTTTAGATAAAAACAGTAACAATTTTTTTCTGACTCACACAAGTAAGGTAGAGTAGCACCCAAAATATATGAAGAGGGCCTGGCCCATGGTCAGCCCATATTTTGCCCAAATCCTAGTCTCCCAGCCTAATGCTTGCTCAAATTTCCCCATTCCCAACAGCAAAATTGGTGCCCCAAATCCAATTTTTCCAGTGAAAAAAAGGCAAATCCCAGTTCCCATTATACCTCTTCCGGACCCTATCCCCAGCACAAAAAATTACTACAGCTAAAAAGTACTCCATAACAAGGATAATAAGATAAAGGTAAAGCAACTTTATTTATACATGTCAATCTTAAAATGAAAATACTTCCTAGAACAAAAAAAAATTAAAATAACCCATATCACTCTGAATAAATTCATTCACACCTCCCCAACACAATATACATTTGAGGGGCATAAGGAACAATAAAACAAAAAGCAAAACAAAAAGGACAAAACTGAAAGAAATGACCTACAAGAAAACAATACCCTGCAGTACACCAAAAGAAACTTAATCACACAAAACTTACACCCAGTACAGCCTTTATTGACATACAGTGTACATACAACTGCCGAAATTCCTCAACCATGGAGGCCCACCTTAATGACCAAGAAACATAACTGTTGATTGATACCACAGCAGACCACTGAGGGAACAACATCTAGTTGGAATAATCATGAGGATTGCCTGATGAAGACTAGCAGTATACACAAAGCAGTCTAAAACGTTGTGATCATTGACAACACCTCAAAGTGACTCTATCATGAGACAAATGATTAAATATTCATCTATCTAGCTAGCCTCCTACGCAGACGCTCTTGGGCTCGTCACGCAATCTTTCCGCGTTCGGGGAGGAAAGATTGCGTGATGATCCCAAAGAGCGTCTGTGTAGGAGGCTACTATCTACCACGATGAACAATAATTTCCCAACATCAAACAAAAATATAAACTAATAGGTGTCTCTTGCATAGCAGTATCTGGATTACAAACATTATATGAGTGTGGTAAAGGAGGTGTTCCCTTAATAGAGGTGGCCCGAAGTAGAGGTTCCACTGTATGTTGTAAACTTGTATAGGTGATTTAATACCTATACCAGCTTAGAAAATTGAGAAAAACAGCTTATATAAACTATAATCTTCATTTTAAGTATAATCAAGTTTACAAAATATTTCAAGGAAGGGCTTTCCTGACTTTTAAGTGCAGTGCATCAAAATGGTCATAATATTGTATCTTGTCTGTTCAAATCATTTGATTGTAAGCTTAATCATTCTCTGAAAAGTACAGATCACGTAGTTAAGTTTACGAGTGAAAAATTCGATTCGTCATTGTGCGAGCAATACATAAATTCAGGATTCCGTCACATTTTCAATTTGCCGTTAAAAGCACTTTGAAGAAATTCCAGGCTTCGAATAATAACACATAAGCTTAAACATTCATAAACGTGTAATCATATCATCGATCTGATTTTCACCTTGCTTGATATTCCAGCTCTTGATCTGTGCGCCTTGAGGCATTTCAAATTAATTTACGGTCCAACGTCAACTCCACCTCTTTCTTAAATTGCCGTGCATAATTTAAACAAGACGGGAAATATTTAACAGGCAATAATTTACGTTTCAATTCGAGAAGAAATAACAAAATAAAACTCCGCAAGTCGGCCATTTTGCAAGGAAGACTATTTCCGCCAATCACGACTAATGTAAGAATCATAAATCTAAAGACCAATCAGCGTGGGCGTTATATCAGTGTACCCCAGGGTCTTCTCCGCGCCCAGCCGCCATCTTGAAAGCGGAGTAGACCCTGGGAACGAGGTTGAGTAGACTCTTGACCTACGATTCCGGAGATGGAACACCAGTAAAATACTATGTCGTATAATAAATGTATATTTCCTTTTTGAAAAGGAAAGCTGTTTTGTTGTCGATAACTAATTTTGTTATCGACAACTAGCTTCACACACTGGCTTTTTTGTTATCGGCAACTTTTTATGATCGATAACTAAATAGTTGAAAATGGCTTCCATGCAGACTAGAGAGATAGTTGTCGACAACTATATATTTAGTTGTCGATCATAAAAAGTTGTCGATAACAAAAAAGCCAGTGTGTGTTTTAGCTAGTTGTCGATAACAAAATTGAAAAATATTAGTTATCGACAACAAAACAGTTTCCTTTTCAAAAGAAAACTAATTAAGGGCCTCCACAGCCTGGAGAGATAGTTGTTGACAACTATTTAGTTGTCGATCACAAAAGGTTGTCGATAACAAAAAAAGCCAGTGTGTGAAGCTAGTTATCGATAACTAAGGGCCTTAGGAATTGGGTCATTTCACGTTGTTGTTTTGCAGAGGCACGTGCAGTAGCTATTGTACTGGACGTCAAACATTTTGTTTAGCGACATTCTCGCTAAACAAAAGGTTTAATGAGCAGTACAATAGTTATGCGCCTGTGTTTACATTTTGGTTAGTACAGTTTCTATTATATATCAGTGTACGCTTCCTTGGTAGCGGTTTTTTTTTTCGTAGAAACAAAAAGGCGCTTTTTTCCTTCTCCGAAAAGCGTTTTTCCCTTTTGTCTTTCGATGGTCCTTCCTCGTCTGCCACCTTGCCCAAACGGACACAGCGGCAAAATGACTGCGCGTGCGCCAACCTGCTCACTCATTTCCATACAAACATAATGGCGGCAATTCAAAATTCCCGGAATTTGTTTTCATTTCGCGTGGATAGGCCGTCACGGAACAGATAAGGTTTTTACCTTGAAAACAATTCCGAGAGAGACTCTTCTTTCACATATCTTTTTTAGGAAACTAATTATCTTTTCCACAATAGTGAATTTATCGCTCGAAGTCGAGCGATCGTAAGTAAAACATGAACTCTTTGAGCTATGTTTTCGTGTTTCACTTACGATCGCTCGACTTCAAGCGATAATTCACCATTGTGGAAAAGATAATTAGTTTCCTAAAAAAGATATGTGAAAGAAGAGTCTCTCTCGGAATTGTTTTCAGGTAAAAACCTTATCTGTTCCGTGACGGCCTTATCCACGCGAAATGAAAACAAATTCCGGGAATTTTGAATTGCCGCCATTATGTTTGTATGGAAATGAGTGAGCAGGTTGGCGCACGCGCACTCATTTTGCCGTTGTGTCGCCCAAACGTGCACTCGTATTGACATGCGCAGGAACGCTAGTTACCAAACTCTCGCATAAAAATACAAGTTATCGATAATTTTGGTCTCTGGTGCCGGAAAAGCTCTATCGAGCACTTTATAGATGTCGACTCATTTTAGTTGTCGAATACTAATAGTTGTCAAAAACTATCTCTCTAGTCTGTGGAGACCCTAAAGATAATTTATAACGTTTTGAAGAATTAACTAACGTATCCTAGATACCTATTTTCATGCACGGTACGTATTTGATGATCTATGATGTCAAATTAGCACTCCCCGCCCACCACTTTGTTTTTACCAAATTAATATTTAATTTGGTTACGTGTCTAAATTAACGAGAAATTTGGACAGTTTCGCCTGCGTGCGATATAATTGAAACGTAACTGTAGTTGACAACGATAACGTATCAAGTCATAAACGCTTTTTATCCAAGATGAAGCATTTTTGGATTTTGGTGACTTTAATTGGAGGCTTCCTAACACCATCCAGGTAAGGTGAAAATGTTTACGAGATATTTTACTTTAACCATTAAGTAAAAACGTGTTTTTGAAGTTAACAGTAAAATAAATCAAGAAATTAAATTGGTTTGAGAACATTTGAGAAATATACATGTAGAAAACACTCGCCTGTGGTTCATGTTTTCAAAATTTCTCTCTCGTCAGTTTCAAATCCCCGTCTTATTTTATGACAGTATAATACATGGCTTTGAAAAAAAACAACTGAAGCCATGATTTTTTTTTAATGCAGAGAAGAGCCTTGATTTTTTTAATGCAGAGAAGACAAGATGTTTCTTCGACCAGAACACGCTTCACTAGTGGATAAATCCTTTTTTCAGAGTTAGTAATTTTCTCCTACGTGTCAGTGTTGCTTTAAAAAAACAAATGGAAGAAAATCAGTCGCCTTTGCTTTCAGTTATAACAACTTTTTCATTCCGCATTTAATACGGGAAATCTTCATAAAAATTGGACACGCAGTTATATTGTTAAAATTAAACTACTCAAACAACTAAAGATAAAGAAAGTCCGAATTCTTCTGTTTCTCAGCAACAACATGCTTGTTTCTGGAATTTGAACTGATTTCCTTTGAAAACTGACAATATTGCGATAAGCTACGGTCATTGTTAGAGGCTTGTATTATAACATCCATTCATTTGCACATGAACGGTATAATTTCACTACTGTTTTGATAAGATGCGTAAAACAGAACTCTAATTTTGACTAACAGGAGAAAACAAACGACAAAGCCCTTCGCTGGAAATAAAATGATGGCAAATTTTGACAAATGTTCTAGCCAGTTTCCATAAATTCTTATAGCACAAATTAGGCTTACTATACATTGAAGACGCCGAGAACGAGAACGCGAGTAGTTTTTTTTTTAACTATAGAAGGTTTGTTTTACAAACCGAAATATCAGGCAAATTTATATTTTGTGAATATTCAACACTTTTGTTTGTTATTATCTCGTTTCCAATTTTTTATTCTCCTTCGCAGTCGTACAAGGATCAGTCTGCGCTATGCGTTTTGTTGGTGAACTAAAATAAAATTCAAAATGTTGTATATCTTTATTGAAATGATATATTTCAATTATTTTTTCTGTTTTAATTTCTCGTGGCTTGCTCTTACCACTACTGTAATCATGTATCGTATAATATCAAAAATAAATTTTGGCGCCAAATTTGTGACGTCATTTCCCCGCTAAGTTTGCAAAAAAATAATTAAAAACAAAAAACATAAGATTTGTTGTAATAAAAAAGGTCTGTCACATTGTCAAATTTGACGTTTATTCGATTAAAACCCAACATTTTATAAGGTGGCCGCCATTTTTCGTGTCTTCCTGACATGCCCAATTAAAAGGAAACACAGAAAAGCAAAGATAAAGAACGTTTTTTATGCTTGTAGTAAAATAAATTTGAATATCTTGGATTGACCACACAAACACTGGATGGCAAGCCTGTGGTACATTCCACTGGATGGCAAGCCTGTGGTACATTCCAGTTAGATTTGACAAGTGAGAGCAACAGGTCAATACTAAGCTGTCCAAATACGTCAATTTCGGCTTAATTTTCTCTTTATCATTTTTCTCTCACTTTTCAATTTCGCGTCTTCGTTGTTGCGTTAATAACTGTGCAACCAAAGTATTATGCAATATTACGAACTCCAAGACAATATTATTTTCATTGTATGCAAGTTAAACTACTTGTTTATATGGTTAATTCGTTACTGTTAAGTCACCTCAAAGTAAGTTATCGATACTTCACCCGGGGTCATCCTTGCCCCGAAGCCAACTTTGCGATTTCTGATGTAAACGTTCGCTGCTATTTACTGAAATAAATGTATGAAATGTTCTCTCGCCCAGGGGAAAATTTTATCCATATAAACAGGCCCTTAAAATTACATGTTACGGTTGACGATGAATTTCACCCCAAACCTCGTTTTCGACGTGCAAACTTGTAAATTTCATCATAACGAATTCACAGAGTAGCAAAGATGAAAAGACTACCCAAGTAAACACAGTATAAAGGTGTCAGTATAAATTTTAAGAAGAATTTCGTGTAAACGAACACACGCGGAATATTTTTGGTTTATTGTATTGGCGTGAGTATTCCTCAAACACATATCAATGCGGAACTTTATCGTCATTCTACTGAATCAACACGATTGTCAATTCTCACTTGGAAGACGTGTTCAGTTCGGGATGTGTGTAAGTTTCTGGGGTGTTTCTTGGTGTCGCGGAAACCATTGTTGGTTAGCTATTGTGTTGTGGTGTGGGTATTGTTTATTGTCTTTTGAATCTTTTGTTTTACTTCATTTGGTGATCGCAACATCCGCAACACCAAGAAACTACCAGTTTCTGTCATTGTCACTGCGGCTTTTCATCATTTTATAACGTTTACTATACATGCGTCGGTGGTAACATAGGTAGTAGAGGAAAAGGGTTATGAATCCCAGCAAACGTCAAAGGAGCAAACAAAGCGGGCCAAGATTTACGCTGGAAGGTCCACGACCATGATCTTTTGTTTTGCGCTCACACATTATGGTTGAATTACGTGACCAACACGTTTCTACTCACCGTCTGGTGAGTTAAGGCCTATTTACATGGAGAAAAGTTGTCCCTGGTAGGAGGGTTACCCTCCATACCGAGCCACCCTGGGCGAGAGAACTTTTCATAAATTTCTTTATAAATAGGTTAATAAATTTATCGGGGGCGAGCCAAATTGTTTCCACATAAACACTTTGGCTGTTTGTGCCTCGTCCACCAGGGACAAGTCGGGATATATAGAGCATGCGCGAACCCGTGAGGGCCAGGCTTTGGCTCGGTCAGCAGGGACAACTTTTTTCATATAAACGCTCGGTAAAAGATGGCTCGGGGAGGAGGGTAACCCTCCTACCAGGAACAACATTTCTCCATGTAAATAGGCCCTTACTCGGGAAGAACTCAAAACGTATTGTGTTTTGTGCACGGTCAAGGACAAAAAAGCGAACACAATCATGGAACAAAGAACTTTGTTGAACTTCATAACCATTTCCTTTTATAAACTTTGGCTAAACGCTCCCTAGTTCAATGCCTTTACCTCTTATAAGAAATATCATCCAAAATATTCTTAATCGATATATTCAAAGCTAATTTAGTAGCTAATAGTACATTGTTTCGAAATCTTAGATTTCGCTGCCACTAAAGTCACAATTAAGGAAGCCATTTTTATAAACTGGTTAAAACCTAATCTTAATCAGCAACTGAACTACTTCATCTTTCTCTTCAGCAAAGTTCTTGCCTCGCGGTTTTCTTTTGTTTTCTGGTATTTCCAATTTATTATGCCTCCCTAAAGCCTGGTTTTCACTAGCGACGCAAGCACAAGCGCAAGCAACATACGAAGACGCAGTAACGTGTTGATTTGTCCTAAACAAAAGGCACTGATGATCAACACGTTACTGCGTCTGCGTATGTTGCTTGCGCTTGTGCTTGCGTCGCTAGTGAAAACCAGGCTTAACTTTGCAATGTTGCATCACTAATAATACACTTGAAAAAATTACTCCATTCTGATTGGCTAAGAGCAGTGCAGTTCAAGTGTAACACCAGTGCAAAAAGTGTAACACTAGTGCAAATTACAATTTCCGAAGTTAGAACGAAGACCCTAACGGCTCCCGATGGTCATACGAGGTATGCCGAAGATGGCCGAAGTTGACCCGAAGCCTTCCAAAAGTTTCCGAAGATCACCCGATGACTTCCGAAGATTACCCGAAGTCTTCCGAAGATTTCCGAACTTCATCCGAAGACTCCCGAAGTTTACCGAAGATTTCCGAAGATCACCCGAAGACTTCCGAAGCCAGTTTACCGAAGATTTACGAAGATCACCCGAAGGATTTAAGGTGATTCCCTGGTAAAAGAACCAAACATAGATTTCCGATGAAACTTGGTACACTTTTGTAACAAGTCAAGGAGGTAATAAAAACGTGATGAAAAGAGGGGGTCACCGTGCTCGTTTCCACGCCTCAATGCTGACGAGTGCGGTCATTTTGGCCCCTTTTGGCAAAAACCGTGCGCAGCAAATAAGCTCGATGTTTTTCAATGCAGCCTGTGATATCGCATAGAGTTTGACTTTATTCTATTGTTTATTCACCGACGTTCCAGAAAAATGTCTTCGATTTCCTTTGTATTTACTTTACACTCCAAAGTAGATTCAAATTGGAATGCGCTGTGGGACCGTAGTGGCTCCCTCCGGATAATTTAGTTAAATTGCCAAAAACTGATCATAGATTTCTACCCATTTTTTTCTTGTGTAGTGTAGATACTGTTCTTATTAAAATTATGAAATAAAAAATGGGGGTCACCGTGCTTGTTTAGAAGAAAACGACCATTTATTTTACAGCCAAACTTAGCCTGAAAGAAATCCTGTAATGTTCTGTATGTGCGCGCGCTCGTACTCGCGCTAAATGACGCGTGGCGCGCGCAAATGACGCAATAAATTATGCGCAGTAAGGATGCGCAATGCAATTGCAGGGAATCACCTTAACAACTTTATCGGAAGGTTTGGGAATACTTGCGGAATTTTTACGAAGACCAAGGGCTCCGAAGCCTAAGTAATCGGTAAACACGTGTGTTATTAACAAGTAATCACATGATTTTTCTCGTGCAATTTGGAATAAATAAGCACTTGAAAATTTTTCAAAGACTACAAATTGCACTCGCCCTACGGGCTCGTGCAATTTTGTTAGTCTTTGAAAAATTTACTCGTGCTTATTAATTCCAAATTGCACTCGAAATCATGCGATTACCTATACTAATTACTCAAATAATCTCAAATTTGTTCTGAGATAACTAACAATTTGATTCATCTAAACATGTCTTCAAAACTTGAAGTCGTTCTGTTTCTGGAAATTTCTGCTTCTTATATGTTATGATACTACTTAGGTTTGTACCGTGATTTAATCGTGATAAGGTGTAGGCGTTGCATTAATATCAATCCGCCTATAAAGAAACGTGGAATACATATTTACATGTTCTCTTGGTTACGGTAAATAAATCAGTAAAGCTGTTATAATAAAAAACTCACTGAAGGGTAAACTCACTACGATTCTGGCATAATTTTGTGCACGACAAGTTTGTCACCACGTAAATCAGTGAAAGTTCGGTTTTTCCCAATAGACGATATCGGTTTGTTGTGCTTAAATTATCGGTCACGTACAATTGCATCAAATCTATCAAGTAGGGAGTACGCATAGGCCTGTCCGTTGTAATCCGCTTTATTCGATCAATCGATCTTTTTAAAGTGCAAAATTAAATATCCTTCAAATTGAAGAAAGTCTCAAAATAATAGTTTATCAAAGTAGAAAACACCAAAGGGGTAATAATAAACCAAACAGGAACAAGGATGGTCGAGGATGGGACTAATTGCAAACGATGAACTTGAAACATTTAGACGAGGCTAACTTTTTACATTAAAATAACCTAATCATGCTAATTTTCTCGAAAACGCACAAAAAGGTAGATATATTTCGACCTTTATATAAACGCGAGAGTTGGTTGTACGAGAATTCGGCTCATGGACGTTCCGTGTTTTTCTTCTGTTGCTGCGAATCTGAATTTTTACATTAATTATTTATTTTCATGGCCAACATTAAAGTAGTGCGCAATTTCACGGTTGACAGAAAATATATATTCCACGTTTAACAATATACCTCCTCTTGATCTCTCATGTTCTGCTTTATTATACAAGTATACAAGCATAAATACACCATGGTGCTGTTTGGATAAAATTGCGTAGTGTTAAGTTAATTAATACCGATTTTAACTTTCAAGAACAGTGAACATGATTTTAATAATGTATTTATCCCACGCTCAGGGCACGCAAGTAAATAACGGATCAACAAGCGTCGATTTTTCCGCTCCGCTGAATTTTTGAATTAAAATAACAGACCATAAAGTATATTGACTATTTGTTTTGCTGACAACTTTGCAAAAACATTTTTTTTTGTCTTGAATAATAAAGCCGGAAAAGCTCTCTTTATAAGGCACGCAGCAACCAAAGCAGGGCTAGTTTGGTTGTCAAATTCGTATTGTCTGGCTAGATTGGATCATGATTCGATCTACAGCTGGGTGGGTACACCTACATGTTATTTAGCTGTTGTCGCTCTGTGGGCTAATATCGCCACTTTAGTTCATAAAACGCGACGCGGTGACCACAGTTCCGTTGAAAACATATCTCAACGCGGAATTTTCATAGTCATTGTACCGAATCACCAAGAAACTGATCTAACATGATCTCATTTATCAATTCCCACGCGGAAAACGCACTCATTGATCCATTACAGGATACGAGTAGTTTTAACCATCGTATATATATTTATGGCTCCATTCATGACTTCTGGGGGAGGGGGGAGGGGGGGGGATGACTCAAATAAGTTTTATACAGGAGGCTCCGCCCCAAGATCAAAACCCTCACCCTATTATATACCATTCTTGACAGAAAAGGTAATCCTTTTATATACCTTCCATAGAATTAAAACTCATCGAAGGTTAATTATGAAGCAATACTTAATGGGGCTGGATTTTTTTTATTTTAATATTCGATTCTGGCATAATTTTGTGCACGACAAGTTTGCCACCACGAAAATGATTAAACGTTCTGTTTTCCTAATAGATATCGGTTTGTTGTGCTTAAATTATCGCAAATATATCACGTAAGGAGCCCGCACAGGCCTGTCATCAATGCAGTGCGCTTTATTCAATCAGTTAAAGGATCTATATGTCACGATACTTCAAGCCATGTTTGTGACGGGTCCTTCAAATTGAAGAAAGTCTCAAAATAATAGTTTATTAAAGTAGAAAACACCAAAGGGGTAATAATAAACCAAACAGGAACAAGGATGGGACTAATTGCAAACGATGAACTTGAAAAATTTAGACGAGGCTAACTTTAAATACGTAATTAACGGATCAACAAGCGTCGATTTTTCCGGTCCGCTGAATGTTGGAATTAAAATGACACACCATAAAGTATATTGACCATTTGTTTTGCTGACAAACTTGCAAAAACATTTTTTTTGTCTTTGAATAATTAAGCCGGAAAAGCGCTCTATATAAGGCATGCTGCAACCAAAGCAGGGCTAGTCAACGCCCTTAGCAGCTCGCGTAAGTTACAGAAATGGCACTCCACTATTCCGCTCCATCGCCGAAAATGAAACTTCTTCAGTTTGTCCTGATTTCATTAATCGGAGGCTTAATAACAGCTTCAAGGTATGGTAAAACATTTATCTCTTTTCCAGTCGTTTGGAACAGTTTATTTTAGAGATCAACAGTACATGCAATTTTAAATAATTGCCACTCAAACCCGCTTTGCAAAAGGTGACGATTACATGTAGAAAAAGAAGGTAACCCCGGTTTCCATAGCCGGCATGAAGCGACTAGGAGTATCGCTACTAACCCACAGCATTTTTGTCAGGTTGCCCTTACAATTCCTAGGAACCTACTCCTGGGTGCCCATCAACACAACACAATATTGACCGAGGCCAGGGCTCGAAACCGGACCGCTCGATCCGAGATCAAAGGCTTTATTGTTTTCTATTATTCTGTTTATCGAAAATAATATTATAACCGCAGAATATTTCCTATTTTCTCCAACGTTTGATACAATTTGATTGCTAGTACGACAGGCAATATACTGAGTCATGCGTTTGTGCATCGTTCTTCGAAATATCATTTATAAGAGGCAGAGTGTTACTAATTATGTATGTAATTATTATTTAACTCCGGCAAACAAATCATGTTTTAAGAAGGCTAATAACATATTTATCAAGACTGATAAACAAACTGCAAATTTCCAAATTTCGCATAGAAATACTTGATGAACTCTTAGTCATGCATGCATGCATCAGATAACCGTTTATAGCTCGCAAAATCATGTGAGCCATTTAACAGTGTAAAAGTAAGTTATTTTTTCAGTTGGAACTGTAGACTGACTGAAAGCCGGAAGAACTAAATCCTAGGGTAGTAATTCATCATTAGCTCTGTTTTTTTGTCAAATTCGTATTGTCTGGCTAGATTGGATCATGATTCGATCTTGAGTGGGTACACCTACATGTTATTTAGCTGTTGTCGCTCTGTGGACTAATATCGCCACTTTAGTTCATAAAACGCGACGTGGTGACCATAGTTCCGTTGAAAACATATCTAAACGCGGAATTTTTATAGTCATTGTACCGAATCACCAAGAAACTGATCTAACATGATCTCATTTATCAATTCCCACGCGGAAAAACGCACTCATTGATCCATTACAGGATACGAGTAGTTTTAGCCATCGTATATTTATGGATCCATTCATGACTTCTGGGGGGGGGGGGGGGGGACTCAAATAAGTTTTATACAGGAGACTCCGCCACAAGATCAAAACCCTCACCCTATTATATACCATTCTTGACAGAAAAGGTAATCCTTTTATATACCTTCCATAGAATTAAAACTCATCGAAGGGTTGCTTATGAAGCAATACTTAGTGGGGCTGGATTGTTTTTATTTTAATATCCGATTGTGACATGCACGACAAGTTTGCCACCACGAAAATAATTAAACATTCTGTTTTCCTAATAGATATCGGTTTGTTGTGTTTAAATTATCGGTCGCGTACAGTGACATCAAATATATCATGTAAGGAGTCCGCATAGGCCTGTCATCAATGCAGTGCGCTTTATTCAATCATTTAAAGGATCTATATGTCACGATACTTTAAGCCATGTTTGTGACGTGTAAAACTAGGTTCTTCAAATTGAGGAAAGTCTCAAAATAATAGTTTATTAAAGTAGAAAACACCAAAGGGGTAATAATAAACCAAACAGGAACAAGGATGGTCGAGGATGGGACTAATTGCAAACGATGAACTTGAACAATTTATACGAGGCTAACTTTTTACTTTAAAATAACCCAATCATGCTAATTTTCTCGAAAACGCACAAAAAGGTAGATATATTTCGAACTTTATATAAACGCGAGAGTTGGTTGTACGAGAATTCGGCTCATTGACGTTTCGTGCTTCTTCTGGAGCTGCGAATCTAAATTTCTAAATTAATTATTTCTTTTCATGGCCAACATTAAAGTAGTGCGCAATTTCACGGTTAACATAAATATAAATTCCACGTTTAACGATATACCTGCTCTTGATCTCTCATGTTCTGCTTTATTATACATGTATACAAACATTAATACACCATGGTGCTGTTTGGATAAAATTGCATAGTCGTCAGTTAATTAATACCGATTTTAACTTACAAGAACAGTTAACGTGATTTTAATCATGTATTTATCCCACGCTCAGGGCACGTAAGTAATTAACGGATCAACAAGCGTCGATTTTTCCGGTCCGCCGACACACCATAAAGTATATTGACCATTTGTTTTGCTGACAACTTTGCATAAAACGCGACGCGGTGACCACAAATAAGTTTTATTACGGGGAGGCTCCGCCCCAAGGTCCAAAACACCTCACCCTATTATATACCATTTTTGACAAAAAAGGTAATCCTTTTAATCCATAGAGTTAAAACTCATCGAAGGGTTACTTATGAAGCAATACTTAGTGGGGCTGGATTGTTTTTATTTTAATATCCGATTGTGGCATAATTTTGTGCACGACAAGTTTGCCACCACGAAAATAATTAAACGTTCTGTTTTCCTTACAGATATCGGTTGTTATGCTTAAATTATCGGTCACGTACAGTGACATCAAATATATCATGTAAGGAGTCCGCATAGGCCTGTCATCAATGCAGTGCGCTTTATTCAATCATTTAAAGGATCTATATGTCACGATACTTTAAGCCATGTTTGTGACGTGTAAAACTAGGTTTTATTAAAGTAGAAAAACACCAAAGGGCTAATAATAAACCAACAGGAACAAGGATGGTCGAGGATGGGACTAATTGCAAACGATGAAACTTGAAAAATTTAGCCGAGGCTAACTTTTTATACGGCGTAATTAACGGATCAACAAGCGTCGAATTTTCCGGTCCGCTGAATGTTGGAATTAAAATGACACACAATAAGGTATATTGACCATTTGTTTTGCTGACAACTTTGCAAAAAACATTTTTTTGTCTTTGAATAATTAAGCCGGAAAAGCGCTCTATATAAGGCATGCTGCAACCAAAGCAGGGCTAGTCAACGCTCTTAGCAGCTCGCGTAAGTTACAGAAATGGCACTCCACTATTCCGCTCCATCGTCGAAAATGAAACTTCTTCAGTTTGTCCTAGTTTCATTAATCGGAGGCTTAATAACAGCTTCAAGGTATGGTAAAACATTTATCTCTTTTCCAGTCGTTTGGAACAGTTTATTTTAGAGATCAACAGTACATGCAATTTTAAATAATTGCCACACAAACCCGCTTTGCAAAAGGTGACGATTTCATGTAGAAAAAGAAGGTACCCCGGTTTCCATAGCCGGCATGAAGCGACTAGGAGTATCGCTACTAACCCACAGCATTTTTGTCAGGTTGCCCTTACAATTCCTAGGAAACCTACTCCTGGGTGCCCATCAACACAACACAATATTGACCGAGGCCAGGGCTCGAACCCGGACCGCTCGATCCGAGATCAAAGGCATTGTTTGTTTTTTATTCTGTTAATCGAAAATAATATTATAACCGCAGAATATTTCCTATTTTCTCCAACGTTTGATACAATTTGATTGCTAGTTACGACAGGCAATATACTGAGTCATGCGTTTGTGCATCGCTCTTCGAAATATCATTTATAAGAGGCAGAGTGTTACTAATTATGTATGTAATTATTATTTAACTCCGGCAAACAAATCATGTTTTTAAGAAGGCTAATAACATATTTATCAAGACTGATAAACAAACTGCAAATTTCGCATAGAAATACTTGATGAACTCTTTGTCATGCATGCATGCATGCATCAGATAACCGTTTATAGCTCGCAAAATCATGTGAGTTATTTAACAGTGTGAAAGTAAGTTATTTTTTCAGTTTGAACTGTAGAACTGACTGAAAGCCGGAAGAACTAAATCCTAGGGTAGTAATTCATCATTAGCTCTGTTTTTTTTTGTCAAATTCGTATTGTCTGGCTAGATTGGATCATGATTCGATCTTGAGTGGGTACACCTACATGTTATTTAGCTGTTGTTGCTCTGTGGACTAATATCGCCACTTTAGTTCATAAAACGCGACGCGGTGACCACAGTTCTGTTGAAAACATATCTCAACGCGGAATTTTTATAGTCATTGTACCGAATCACCAAGAAACTGATCTAACATGATCTCATTTATCAATTACCACGCGGAAAACGCACTCACTGATCCATTACAGGATACGAGTGGTTTTAGCCATCGTATATTTATGGATCCATTCATGAATTCTGGGGGGGGGGGGGGGGGGGGGGGCTCAAATAAGTTTTATACAGGAGGCTCCGCCCAAGATCAAAACCCTCACCCTATTATATACCATTCTTGACAGAAAAGGTAATCCTTTTTATATACCTTCCATAGAATTAAAACTCATCGAAGGCGTTACTTATGAAGCAATACTTAGTGGGGCTGGATTGTTTTTATTTTAATATCCGATTGTGGCATAATTTTGTGCACGACAAGTTTGCCACAACGAAAATCATTAAAACATTCTGTTTTCCTTACAGATATCTGGTTGTTGTGCTTAAATTATCAGTCACGTACAGTGACATCAAATATATCACGTAAGGAGTCCGCATAGGACTGTCATCAATGCAGTGCGTTTTATTCAATCAGTTAAAGGATCTATATGTCACGATACTTTAAGCCATGTTTGTAACGTGTAAAACTAGGTTCTTCAAATTGAAGAAAGTCTCAAAATAATAGTTTATTAAAGTACAAAATACCAAAGGGGTAATAATAAACCAAACAGGAACAAGGATGGTCGAGGATGGGACTAATTGCAAAACGATGAACTTGAAAAATTTAGACGAGGCTAACTTTAAATACGTAATTAACGGATCAAAAAGCGTCGATTTTTCCGGTCCGATGAATGTTGGAATTAAAAATGACACACCATAAAGTATATTGACCATTTGTTTTGCTGACAACTTTGCAAAAAACATTTTTTTGTCTTTGAATAATTAAGCCGGAAAAGCGCTCTATATAAGGCACGCTGCAACCAAAGCAGGGCTAGTCAACGCCCTTAGCAGCTCGCGTAAGTTACAGAAATGGCACTCCACTATTCCGCTCCATCGTCGAAAATGAAACTTCTTCAGTTTGTCCTGGTTTCATTAATCGGAGGCTTAATAACAGCTTCCAGGTATGGTAAAACATTTATCTCTTTTCCAGTCGTTTGGAACAGTTTTTTTTAGAGATCAACAGTCCATGCAATTTTGAATAATTGCACCACAAACCCGCTTTGCAAAAGGTGACCATTTCATTGTAGAAAAAGAAGGTAACCCCGGTTTCCATAGCCGGCATGAAGCGACTAGGAGTATCGCTACTAACCCACAGCATTTTGTCAGGTTGCCCTTACAATTCCTAGGAACCTACTCCTGGGTGCCCATCAACACAACACAATATTGACCGAGGCCAGGGCTCGAACCCGGACCGCTCGATCCGAGATCAAAGGCTTTATTTGTTTTTATTCTGTTTATCGAAAATAATATTATAACCGCAGAATATTTCCTATTTTCTCCAACGTTTGATACAATTTGATTGCTAGTTACGACGGGCAATATACTGAGTCATGCGTTTGTGCATCGCTCTTCGAAATATCATTTATAAGAGGCAGAGTGTTACTAATTATGTATGTAATTATTATTTAACTCCGGCAAACAAATCATGTTTTTAAGAAGGCTAATAACATATTTATCAAGACTGATAAACAAACTGCAAATTTCCAAATTTCGCATAGAAATACTTGATGAACTCTTTGTCATGCATGCATGCATCAGATAACCGTTTATAGCTCGCAAATCATGTGAGCCATTTAACAGTGTGAAAGTAAGTTATTTTTTTCAGTTTGAACTGTAGAACTGACTGAAGGCCGGAAGAACTAAATCCTAGGGTAGTAATTCATCATTAGCTCTGTTTTTTTTTTGTCAAATTCGTATTGTCTGGCTAGATTGGATCATGATTCGATCTTGAGTGGGTACACCTACATGTTATTTAGCTGTTGTCGCTCTGTGGACTAATATCGCCACTTTAGTTCATAAAACGCGACGCGGTGACCACAGTTCCGTTGAAAACATATCTCAACGCGGAATTTTTATATGTCATTGTACCGAATCGCAAGAAACTGATCTAACATGATCTCATTTATCAATTCCCACGCGGAAAACGCACTCACTGATCCATTACAGGATACGAGTAGTTTTAACCATCGTATATATATTTATGGCTCCATTCATGACTTCTGGGGGAGGGGGGAGGGGGGGGGGATGACTCAAATAAGTTTTATACAGGAGGCTCCGCCACAAGATCAAAACCCTCACCCTATTATATACCATTCTTGATAGAAAAGGTAATCCTTTTATATACCTTCCATAGAATTAAAACTCATCGAAGGGTTACTTATGAAGCAATACTTAGTGGGGCTGGATTGTTTTATTTTAATATCCGATTCTGGCATAATTTTGTGCACGACAAGTTTGCCACCACGAAAATAAATTAAACATTCTGTTTTCCTAATAGATATCGGCTTGGTTGTGCTTAAATTATCGGTCACGTACAGTGACATCAAATATATCACGTAAGGAGTCCGCATAGGCCTGTCATCAATGCAGTGCGCTTTATTCAATCAGTTAAAGGATCTATATGTCACGATACTTTAAGCCATGTTTGTAACGTGTAAAACTAGGTTTTTCAAATGAAGAAAGTCTTAAAATAATAGTTTATTAAAGTACAAAACACCAATTGAAAGGGGTAATAATAACCAAACAGGAACACGGATGGTCGAGGATGGGACTAATTGCAAACGATGAACTTGAAAAATTTAGACGAGGCTAACTTTTTACTTTAAAATAACCCAATTCATGCTAACTTTCTCGAAAACGCACAAAAAGGTAGATATATTTCGACCTTTTATAAACGCGAGAGTTGGTTGTACGAGAATTCGGCTCATTGACGTTCCGTGTTCTTCTGGAGCTGCGAATCTGAATTTTTACATTAATTATTTCTTTTCATGGCCAACATTAAAGTAGGGCGCAATTTCACGGTTGACAGAAATATAAATTCCACGTTTAACGATATACCTGCTCTTGATCTCTCATGTTCTGCTTTATTATACATGTATACAAACATTAATACACCATGGTGCTGTTTGGATAAAAATTGCATAGTCGTCAGTTAATTAATACCGATTTTAACTTACAAGAACAGTTAACGTGATTTTAATCATGTATTTATCCCACGCTCAGGGCACGTAAGTAATAAAGGATCAACAAGCGTCGATTTTCCGGTCCGCTGACACACCATCAAGTATATTGACCATTTGTTTTGCTGACAACTTTGTAAAAACATAAAACGCGACGCGGTGACCACAAATAAGTTTTATACAGGAGGCTCCGCCCCAAGGTCCAACAACCTCACCCTATTATATACCATTTTAAACAGAAAAGGTAATCCTTTTATATACCTTCCATAGAATTAAAACTCATCGAAGGGTTACTTATGAAGCAATACTTAGTGGGGCTGGATTGTTTTTATTTTAATATCCGATTGTGGCATAATTTGTGCACGACAAGTTTGCCACAACGAAAATCATTAAACGTTCTGTTTTCCTTACAGATATCGGGTGTTTGTGCTTAAATTATCAGTCACGTACAGTGACATCAAATACCGTATATCACGTAAGGAGTCCGCATAGGCCTGTCATCAATGCAGTGCGTTTTATTCAATCAGTTAAGGATCTATATGTCACGATACTTTAAGCCATGTTTGTAACGTGTAAAACTAGGTTCTTCAAATTGAAGAAAGTCTCAAAATAATAGTTTATTAAAGTACAAAATACCAAAGGGGTAATAATAAACAAACAGGAACAAGGATGGTCGAGGATGGGACTAATTGCAAACGTTGAACTTGAAAAATTAGACGAGGCTAACTTTAAATACGTAATTAACGGATCAACAAGCGTCGATTTTTCCGGTCCGCTGAATGTTGGAATTAAAATGACACACCATAAAGTATATTGACCATTTGTTTTGCTGACAACTTTGCAAAAACATTTTTTTGTCTTTGAATAATTAAGCCGGAAAAGCGCTCTATATAAGGCACGCTGCAACCAAAGCAGGGCTAGTCAACGCCCTAGCAGCTCGCGTAAGTTACAGAAATGGCACTCCACTATTCCACTCCATCGTCGAAAATGAAACTTCTTCAGTTTGTCCTGGTTTCATTAATCGGAGGCTTAATAACAGCTTCCAGGTATGGTAAAACATTTATCTCTTTTCCAGTCGTTTGGAACAGTTTATTTTAGAGATCAACAGTCCATTTAATTTTAAATAATTGCCACACAAACCCGCTTTGCAAAAGGTGACGATTTCATGTAGAAAAAGAAGGTAACCCCGGTTTCCATAGCCGGCATGAAGCGACTAGGAGTATCGCTACTAACCCACAGCATTTTGTCAGGTTGCCCTTACAATTCCTAGGAACCTACTCCTGGGTGCCCATCAACACAACACAATATTGACCGAGGCTAGGGCTCGAACCCGGACCGCTCTATCCGAGATCAAAGGCTTTATTTGTTTTTTATTCTGTTTATCGAAAATAATATTATAACCGCAGAATATTTCCTATTTTCTCCAAACGTTTGATACAATTTGATTGCTAGTTACGACAGGCATATACTGAGTCATGCGTTTGTGCATCGCTCTTCGAAATATCATTTATAAGAGGCAGAGTGTTACTAATTATGTATGTAATTATTATTTAACTCCGGCAAACAAATCAACCTTCAAGGGGACGATTTTTTGCAAAATTTGTTTTTCAAGCCAAATTAAAGACTACTATTTTTCTGCATTTTCCAAAAAAAATAATTTGAAAAACTTGAAATGCGCGCGAGTTATCGACAAAAACGTGTTTTCAAATAAAAGTAAAAAATCCACTAAGGTGTTATAAGCAATTAGAATGTGTCAACCGCAGAGCTCCCCGTGACGTTTTTCACGGCAATCTCACCCCGCGCCTCGTATTTCACGTCGCTTTGTTTCTTGTGTTTATACTTGTCTGTAATTTGTGACATCAAAATCTACGCTTCCGTACGCCGTTTATGGAGAAAAAGAGAGGACAGGGCTGTTATCAAGGAAAGCTTTAATACCCGCGTGCATTTATAGCTACAAGCAACGCTGGCTTTGGATGAATTCCAGTTTCGTCGACGCCACTTTCGCGAGCCTTTTCTTTCTTTGTTTTTCCCGTGCATACTGCTGTTTGTTTTCTTTTCCACTGATTCGGTTTCGCCGATGAATTTTGTGCGCCAGACTTCACTTCCGTCTTTCCCCAATATTCTCCTGTCGCTAACTGCATGGAAATGTCGTTTTCCCGTGAATTTCAATAGACTGCCTTGTCACGAGGCTCTCTGGGGTGATTCCTATGTTGTGTTTCTATTGGTCGGCGGCATGACCGCATTCACACCCGCTTGATTAAGTGTGAAAAACTACAAAAATCTTTTCTGCCCGAAAACTCCGGATTTGTTTTTGTGTGAATTCCCTCTATTCAAATGAATTAACAGGGTATGTAGATTTGTTGGATTTTAATGAAATTTGGCCAAAATGTTGTTAGACATTAAATGCACCAAAGTGTGTGAGGGCTTTAACGAAATTCGAAATATTTTCGCGTGGCGTCCAGCACGTGACACGCATCGAAAACATATCATTGTCTAACTTTAAAATATATTTTTTCGGGAACCAATAAGAGTTTTGAAAAAAGCCTCACACACTTTGTTAGCCCATTATCTCCTGAATGATATAGTCCAGATTGTTTTGATGTCCGCGGTAACACGAAGGCTTGTAACTCAGTTAAGCAGACACCGTCAGTTTTTGCGTTCGAAGGCTTGCGCGCGCCTAACAGAACAAAATCGGACAAAAGTAGTCATTTTATCGGATTCTTCATTCTATTACCTTTACAGTGATATATAGTTTTCTAGGGTTCCTTCTAAAAAACCGCGCATAGGAAAGATTTCTCGGAAGGCACCCTCGAAGGTGTACAGTAACCTAAGAAGGATAATAACATATTTATCAAGACTGATAAAAAAACTGCAAATTCCAAATTTCGCATAGAAATACTTGATGAACTCTTTTCATGCATGCATGCATGCATCAGATAACCGTTTATAGCTCGCCAAAATCATGTGAGCCATTTAACAGTGTGAAAGTAAGTATTTTTTCAGTTGGAAACTGTAGACTGACTGAAAGCTACCTGGGTACCAGAGGTTTAATTTCTCCGTCGCGTCGAGATCCGAAGTCGGCCGAAGGCCGACGACGCCCTGGCGAAGCCGGCAGAGCCGCGAGAAAATAAATAAGAGAGATTTGGAAACCGGAAACCGCGCAAGAAAAGCCTCTGGCACCCAGGGTAACTGAAAGCGGAAGAACTAAATCCTAGCCGGGTAGTAATTCATCATTAGCTCTGTTTTTTTGTCAAATCGTATTGTCTGGCTAGATTGGATCATGATTCGATCTTGAGTGGGTACACCTACATTTATTTAGCTGTGTCGCTCTGTGGGTAATATCGCCACTTTAGTTCATAAAACGCGACGCGGGACCACAGTTCCGTTGAAAACATATCTCAACGCGGAATTTTTACAGTTATTTAACCAAATCACCAAGAAACTGATCTAACATGATCTCATTTATCAATTCCCACGCGGAAGGAAAACGCACTCACTGATCCATTACAGGATACGAGTGGTTTTAGCCATCATATATTTATGGCTCCATCATGACTTCTAGGGAAGGGGGGGGGGGGACTCAAATAAGTTTTATACAGGAGGCTCCGCCCCAAGATCAAAACCCTCACCCTATTATATACCATTCTTGACAGAAAAGGTAATCCTTTTATATCCTGCCCAATAGAATTAAAACTCATCGAAGGGTTACTTATGAAGCAATACTTAATGGGGCTGGATTGTTTTTATTTTAATATCCGATTGGGCATAAATTTTGTGCCACGACAAGTTTGCCACCACGAAAATCATTAAACGTTCTATTTTCCTAATAGTTATCGTTTGTTTTGCTTAAATTATCGGTCACGTACAGTGACATCAAATATATCACGTAAGGAGTCCGCATAGGCCTTTCGTCAAGCAGTGCGCTTTTTATGTCACGATACTTTAAGCCATGTTTGTGACGTGTAAAATTAGGTTCTCCAAATTAGAAGAAAGTCTCAAAATAATAGTTATTAAAGTACAAAACACCAATAAAACCAAACAGGAACAAGGATGGTCGAGGATGGGACTATAATTGCAAACGATGAATTTGAACAATTTAGACGAGGCTACTTTTTACTTTAAAATCACCAATCATGCTAATTTTCTCGAAAACGCACAAAAAGGTAGATATATTTGACCTTTTTAAAACGCGAGTTGGTTCTACGAGAATTCGGCTCATTGACGTTTCGTGTTTTCTTCTGGAGGGGCGAATATGAATTTTTAATTAATTGTTTCTTTTCATGGCCAACCATTAAAGTAGTGCGAAATGTCACGGTTGACAGAAAATATATATTCCACGTTTTACAATATACCTCCCTTGACTCTCATGTTCTGCTTTATATACAAGTATACAAACATAAATACACCATGGTGCTGTTTGGATAAAATTGCATAGTCATCAGTTAATTAATACGATTTTTAACTTTCAAGAACATGTTAACGTGATTTTAATAACGTATTATCCACGCTCAGGGCACGTAAGTAAATAACGGATCAAACAAGCGTCGATTTTCCGATCCGCTGAATTTTTGAATTAAATAAACACAAATAAAGTAGATTGCCCATTTGGGTTTTGCTAACACTTTTGCAAAAAAATTTATTTTGACTTTGAATAATTAAGCCGGAAAAGCTCTCTATATAAGGGCACGCTGCAACCAAAGCAGGGTGTTTGGTTGTCAAATTCGTATTGTCTGGCTAGATTGATCATGATTCGATCTTGAGTGGTACACCTTCATGTTATTTAGGTTGTCGCTCGTGGGCTAATATCGCCACTTTAGTTCATAACGCGACGCGGTGACCACAGTTCCCGTTGAAAACATATCTCAACGTGGAATTTTCGTAGTCATTGTACGAATCACCAAGAAACTAATCTAACATGATCTATTTATCAATTACCACGGGGAAAACGCACTCACTGATCCATTACAGGATACGAGTGGTTTAGCCATCGATATTTATGGATCCTTCCTGACTTCTGGGGGAGGGGGGGGGACTCAAAAAAGTTTTATCAGGAGACTCCGCCCCAAGGTCAAAACCCTCACCCTATTATATACCATTCTTGACAGAAAAGGTAATCCTTTTATATACCTTCCATTAGAATTAAAACTCATCGAAGGGTTAATTATAAAGCAATTTTAATGGGGCTGGATTTTTTTTTTTTTTTAATATCCGATTCTGGCATTTTTTGTGCACGACAAGTTTGCCACCACGAAAATGATTAAACATTCTGGTTTCCTAATAGATATCGGTTTGTTGGTGATTAAATTATCGCAAATATATTCACGTAAGGAGCCCGCACAGGCCTGTCACAATGCAGTGCGCTTTATTCATCAGTTAAAGGCTCTATATGTCACGATACTTCAAGCCATGTTTGTGACGGGTCCTTCTAAATTGAAGAAAGTCTCAAAATAATATTTTATTAAAGTAGAAAACACCAAGGGGTAATATAAAACCAAACAGGAACAAGGAGGGGACTAATTGCAAACGATTAACTGAAAAAATTTAGACGAGGCTAACTTTAAATACGTAATTAACGGATCAACAAGCGTCGATTTTTTCGGGTCCGCTGAATTTTGGAATTAAAATGACACACCATAAAGTAGTATTGACCATTTGTTTTTGCTTACAACTTTGCAAAAAAACAATTTTTTTTTTGTCTTCAAATAATTAAGCCGGAAAAGCTCTCTATATAAGGCACGCTGCCAACCCAAAGCAGGGCTAGTCAACGCCCTTAGCAGCTCGCGTAAGTTACAGAAATGGCACTCCACTATTCCGCTCCATCGTCGAAAATGAAACTTCTTCATTTTTGTCCTGCTTTCATTAATCGGAGTCTTAATAACAGCTTCAAGGTATGGTAAAAAATATATCTCTTTTCCAGTCGTTTGAACAGTTTATTTTAGAGATCAACAGTACATGCAATTTTAAATAATTGCCAACACAAACCCGCTTTGCAAAAGGTGACGATTTCATGTAGAAAAAGAAGGATAACCCCGTTTTCCATAGCGGCATGAAGCGACTAGGAGTACCTACTAACCCGCAGCATTTTTGTCAGGTTGCCCTTACAATTTCCGGGAAACCTACTCCTGGGTGCCATCAAGACAACACAATATTGACCGAGGCCCAGGGCTCGAACCTCGGACCGCTCGATCCGAGATGAAAGGCTTTATTTGTTTTCTATTATTCTGTTTATCGAAAATAAATATTATAACCGACAGAATATTTCTTATTTTCTCCTATCGTTTGACACAATTTTGATTGTTAATACGACAGGCCAATACTGAGTCATGCGTTGTGCATCGCTCTTCGAATTCAATTTTAAGAGGCGAGTGTTTTTACTAAATATGTATGTAATTATTATTTAACTCCGGCAAACAAATCATGTTTTTAAGAAGGCTTAATAACATATTTATCAAGACTGAACAAACTGCAAATTTCCAAATTTCTCATGAGGAAATACTTGATGAACTCTTTTGGTCATCAGATAACCGTTTTATAGCTCGCAAAATCATGTGAGCCATTTAGCAGTGTGAAAGTAAGTTATTTTTTTCAGTCGAACTGTAGACTGACTGAAAGCCGGAAGAACTAAATCCTAGGGTAGTAATTCATCATTAGCTCTGTTTTTTTGTCAAATTCGTATTGTCTGGCTAGATTGGATCATGATTCGATCTAGAGTGGGTACACCTACATGTTATTTAGCTTATTGCGCTCTGTGGGACTAATATCGCCACTTTAGTTCATAAAACGGGCCCGCGGTGACACAGTTCATTGAAAACATATCTGAACGCGGAATTTTTATGTCATTGCCGTTCACTAGAAACTTGATCTAACATGATCTCATTTATCAATTACCACGCGGAAAACGCGCCCATTGATCCATTACAGGATACGAGTAGTTCAGTTAGCCATCGTATATTTCTGTTGGATGATTTCATGACTTCTGGGGGAGGGGGGAGGGGGGATGACTCATAATAAGTTTTATACAGGAGGCTCCGCCCCAAGATCAAACCCTCACCCTATTATTACCATTCTTGACAGAAAAGGTAATCCTTTTATATACCTTCCATATAATTAAAACTCATCGAAGGTTACTTATGAAGCAATACTTAGTAGGGCTGGATTTTTTTTATTTTAATATCCGATTGTGGCATAATTTTGTGCACGACAAGTTTGCCACCACGAAGAAAATTGATTAACACACATTCTGTTTTTCCACTAATAGTTATCGCGTTTTGTTTTTGCTTACAGTGCGACTACTGTAACCGGGGCCACCTAGGCACTGAAAAAACTAATGCCCAATATTGTAGGGCAGAATAGAGACACATCAACTTAATTCCACTTTTGAAATTTTGTATTAAAAATTTAAAAAAATTTAAAAATTTAAACCCCTAAAAAACCAATAAAAAATTTTGAAAATTTTTTTCCCTTTTTTCCCCAAATTTCCTTAAAAAAGATTTTTTTTTTTGGGTTTTTTTTTTTTGGGGCCCCTTAAAGGGGCCCCCGGTTTAAATAGTAGTCCCCACTGTAAATTATGGGCACGTCCCATTGACTCAAAAAAAAATAAACTTTTAAAGGAAAGGCCCGGGCTGGGCCCTTTTTTTCGCCCCCAATCCCCAGGGGGGGGCGTTTTTTTTTTTTTTTTTATGCCCCAGGGAAATTTATTTTTTTAAAGCCTTTTGGGTTTGGTTGGACGTGTAAAACTGTTTTTTTCAAATTGAAGAAATTCTCAAAATAAAAAATTTTTATTAAAGTAAAAAAACACCAAAAAAAACCAAAACGGGAAAACCAAGGTGGTCGAGGGGGGGGAAAAACCCTAAAAATTTTGAAAAAAAGGGGAATTTTTGAAAAAAATTTTTTAGACAAAACCCTTAAATTTTTTTTTTACTTTAAAATAACCCCCCCATGCAAATTTTTCTCAAAAACCCCCAAAAAAAAAAGGTTTAGATATTTTTTTTTTTTCCCGGGAAACCCCTTTTTAAAAAAAAACCCCGGGGGGTTGGGTTTTTTTTAAGGAAAAACCCCGGCCCCTTTCTTTTTAAAACTTTTTTTTTCGGGGGTTTTTTTTTTTTTTTGGAAAACCCCCCCTTTCGAATATGTTTTTTTTACATTAATTTTTTTTTTTTCCTTTTCATGGCCAACTTTTTAAAGTAGTGCGAAAATTTCACGGTTGACAAAAAAATATATTTTTCCACTTTTTAACAATATACCTGCTTTGTCTCTCATGTTCTGCTTTTTTTATACAAGTATACAAACATAAAAAACACCATGGGGGCGTTTGGAAAAAATTTCCCCCATATCATAGTTTAAATTTAATCGTTTTGTAATTTTTTTAAAGGGAAACCTTTTTTTTTAAACGTTTTTTTTTTTTTTTTAATAAGGGGAAAATTTTTTTTTTCCCCCCCCGTTTTCAGGGAAACTTTAAAGAAAAATAAGGGATAAAACAAGCCGCGTTTTTTTCCGCCCCCGTTTTAAATTTTTTTTTAAAATTTCAAATAACCCCCAAATTAAAAAAAAAAATTTTGGGCCCCCTTTTTATTTTGCTGACAAATTTTTTTTTGCAAAAAAAAAAATTTTTTTTTTTTTTGTTTTTTTTTTTTTGAAAAATTTTAAACCCGGAAAAAAAGCTCCCCCTATAAAAAGGGCCCCCGGCCTCCCCAAACCCAAAAAGCAGGGCTATTTTTTTGGTTTTTTTTTTTTTGGTTAAAATTTCCCCGAAAAAAATTGCCCTTGGGCTGGGTTTTGGTTTTCAAAAAAATTTCCGGTTTCCTACCCCCTTGGGGGGGGGGGACCCCTTTCCCAGGGTTTTTTTAACCCGGGGTTGGCCCCGGCTCTGGGGTTTAATATCGCCCCATTAGTTCATATAACCCGACCCCGGGTTTGCCCCAAAAGTTTCCTTTAAAAAAACATATCCCCAAGGGGGAATTTTTTTATAGTCCATTGAAAACCCGTAAACCAAAAAACCCTAAATTTTTAACATGACCCCCTTCTTTTTTATCAATTACCACCCCGGGGAAAACCCCCCTTCACGTTTTCCATTACAGGAAATAGGGAGTGGTTTTTAGCCATCGCTTTTTTTTTTGGGAACCCCCTTTTTTCCCCCGGGACTTCGGGGGGGGGGGGGGGGGGGGGGGGGGGGCCCCCCCAAAATAATTTTTTTTTTTATACGGGGAAAAACCCCCCGCCCCAAAGGGTTTTAAAAAAACCCCCTAAACCCCTTTTTTTTAAATATCCCAAAATTCCCCTTGGGACAAAAAAAAGGTTTTAATTTTTTTTTTATTTTTTATTTTTCCATAAAATTTTAAAAACTCATCAAAAGGGTTTAAATTTTTATGAAGAAATTTTTAAATGGGGCGGATTTTTTTTTTTTTTTTTTTTTTAAAAAATTTCGATTCTGGCAAAAATTTTTTTTTTTGGGGGCACGACAATTTTTTTTTCCCAAACCAAACAAAAAAAAAGGGGAATTAAACTTTTTTTCCCTTTTTTTTTTTTTTTTCCAAAATGGGATAGGGTTTTGGTTTGTGCTTAAATTATCGCAAATAAAAATAAAGTAAGGAGCCCCCCCACAGGTGCCCCCCTTTAAATCCCCAGGGGGCCCCCTTTATTAAAATTCATTTTTGGGAAGGTTTCCTATTGCCACAAAAAATTTTTTTCCCAACCCCCAAGGGGTTTTGGGGGGAAACGGGCCCTTTAAAATTTTTAAAAGGAAAAGCCCCCTCAAAAAAAAAATTTGGGTTTTTTTTAAAATTAAAGAAAACACCAAAGGGGGAAAAATAAAAAAAAACCAAAAGGGAAAACAAGGAGGGGGGGACAAAAAAAAATTTGAAAAAACGTTTTGAATTTTAAAAATTTTTAGACGACCCCCCAACCCCTTTAAAAAATCCCCGAAATTTAAAACCCGGACAACAAGCCCCCAAAAAATTTTTTTTTTTCCGGGTTTCCCCCGCGAATTTTTTTTTGGAATTAAAAGGGACACCCATAAAGTATTTTAAACCATTTTTTTTTTTCCCCTTTGCCCAAATTTTTTGGCAAAAAAAAAAAATTTTTTTTTGCCCCCTTTTGGAATAATTAAGCCGGAAAACCCGCCCCTATATAAGGCAGGGTTTGAAAAACCAAAGCAGGGCTAGTCAACGCCCTTAGCACCTCGCGTAAGGTTACAAAAAATGGCACTCCACTATTCCCCCATCCCGAAAATAAAAACCCTTTTTTTTCATTTTTTTTGCCCCCGGGTTTTTTAAATTTAATGGGAAAAGGCCCTTTAATTTAACAGTTTTTCCGGGTTTTTTTATGGAAAAAAATTTTTATTTTTTTTTTTTTTCCAGTTTTTTTTTTTTTGGGAAACCATTTTTTTTTTTTTTTTAAAAAGTTTCAACAGTACATGAAATTTTTTTTAAAAATTTGCCACAAAAACCCCCGCTTTGAAAAAGGGGGGGGTTTGCCCCCCAAAATTTTTCATGTAGAAAAAAAAAGGTTTTAACCCCCCGGGGTTTTTCCTTTTAACCCCCGGGCCCCATAAAAGCAAAACCTAGGAAAAAATCTTTTTACAAACCCCCAACAGCATTTTTGTCGGGTTTTTCCCCCTTTTTTTCCCAATTTTTTTTTCCCCTGGGAAAACCTATTTCCCAAAAAAAAAAAAAAAAAGGTGCAAAAATTCAACCCCAACACAAATTGCCGAGGCCGGGGGCTCAAACCCCGGCCCGGGTCGTTTCCGGGAGATAAAAGGTTTTATTTTTTTTTTTTTATTCTGTTTATCGAAAAAAAAAATTTTTAATTAAACCGCAAATTTTTCCCCTATTTTATCCAACGTTTTGATACAATTTGATTGCTAGTTACGGACAGGCAAATATACTGAGTCATGCGTTTGTGCATCGCTCTTCGAAATATCATTTATAAGAGGCAGAGTGTTACTAAATTTTATGTATGTGAATTATTATTTAACTCCGGCCAAACCAAATCCTGTTTTTAAGAAGGCTAATAAACATATTTATCAAAGGACTGATAAACAAACTGCAAATTTTCAAATTTCGCATAGAAATACTTGATGAACTCTTTGTCATGCTCATGCCGGCATGCATGCATCAAGATAACCGTTTATAGCTCGCAAAATATTCAATGTGAGCCATTTAACAGTGTGAAAGAGTAAGTTATCTTTTTTTTCAGTTGGAACTTGTAGACTGACTGAAAGCCGGAAGAACTAAATCCTATGGTAGTAATTCATCATTAGCTCTGTTTTTTTGTCCAAATTCGTATTGTCTGGCTAGATTGGATCTGATTCGATCTTGAGTGGGTACACCTACAAGTTATTAGCTGTTGTCGCTCTGTGGACTAAAGATCGCCACTTTAGTTCATAAACGCGACGCGGTGACCACAGTTCCGTTGAAAACATATCCAACGCGGAATTTTTACAGTCATTGTTTACCGAATCACCAAGAAACTGATCTAACATGATCTCATTTATCAATTCCCACGGGAAAACGCACTCATTGATCCATTACAGGATACGAGTGGTTTTAGCCCATCATATATTTATGGCTCCATTCATGACTTCTGGGGGGGGGGGGGGGGGGGGGGGGGGGGGGACTCAATAATTTTTATACAGGAGACTCCGCCCCAAGATCAAAACCCTCACCCTATTATATACCATTCTTGACAGAGAAAAGGTAATCCTTTTTATATACCTTCCATAGAATTAAAAACTCATCGAAGCGGTTACTTATGAAGCAATACTTAGTGAGGCTGGATTGTTTTTTTTTTAATATCGATTGTGGCATAATTTTGTGCACGACAAGTTTTGGCCACCACGAAAATAATTAAACATTCTGTTTTCCCTAATAGTTATCGGTTTGTTGTGCTTAAATTATCGGTCACGTACAGTGACATTCAAATATATCATGTAAGGAGTCCGCATAGGCCTGCCATCAATGCAGTGCGTTTATTTCAATCAGTTAAAGGATCTATATGTCACGATACTTTAAGCCATGTTTGTAAGGTGTAAAACTAGGTTCTTCAATTGAAGAAAGTCTCAAAATAATAGTTTATTAAAGCACAAAATACCAAAGGGGTAATAATAAACCCAAACAGCGAACCAAGGATGGTCGAGGATGGGACTATTGCAAACGATGAATTTGAACAATTTAGACGAGGCTAACTTTTTACTTTAAAATAACCCAATCATGCTAATTTCTTGAAAACGCCACAAAAAGGTTAGATATATTCGACCTTTATATAAACGCTACAGAAGTTATTGTACGAGAATTCGGCTCATTGAAAGTTTCGTGTTTTTCTTCTGGAGCTGCGAATCTAAAATTTCTAAATTAATTATTTCTTTTCATGGCCAACATTTAAAGTTAGTGCGCAATTCACGGTTGACATAAATAGTAAATTCCACGTTTAACGATATACCTGCTCTTAGATCTCTCATGTTCTGCTTTATTATACATTGTATACAAACATTAATACACCATGGTGCCGGGTTTGGATAAAAATGCATAGTCGTCAGTTAATTAATACCGATTTTAACTTACAAGAACAGTTAACGTGATTTTATCATGTATTTATCCCACGCTCAGGGCACGTAAGTAATTAACGGATCAACAAGCGTCGATTTTCCCGCTGACAACTTTGCAAAAACATAAAACGCGACGCGGTGACCACAAATAAGTTTTATTCAGGGAGACTCCGCCCCCAAGGTCCAAACCTCACCCTATTATATACCACTTTGAAACAAAAAAGGTAATACTTTTAATCCATAGAATTAAAACTCATCGAAGGGTTACTTATGAAGCAATACTTAGTGGGGCTGGATTATTTTAATTTTAATATCCGATTCTGCATAATTTTGTGCACGACAAGTTTTGCCACCACGAAAATCATTAAACGTTCTGTTTTCCTTACAGATATCGGTTTGTTTTGCTTAAATTATCGGTCACGTACAGTGACATCAAATATATCATGTAAGGATCCGCATAGGCCTGTCATCAATGCAGTCGCTTTATTCATCATTTAAAGGATCTATATGTCAGGATACTTTAAGCCATGTTTGTGACGTGTAAAACTAGGTTTTATTAAAGTAAAAACACCAAAGGGCTAATAATAACCAACAGGAACAAGGATGGTCGAGGATGGGGCTAATTGCCAAACGAGAACGTGAAAAATTTAGCCGAGGCTAACTTTTATACGGCGTAATTAACGGATCAACAAACGTCGAATTCCGGTCCGCTGAATGTTGCAGAATTAAAATGACACACAATAAGGTATATTGACCATTTGGTTTTGCAGACAACTTTGCAAAAACATTTTTTTGTCTTTGAATAATTATCCGGAAAAGCTCTCTATATAAGGACACGCTGCAACCAAAGCAGGGCTAGTCAACGCCCTTAGCAACTCGCGTAAGTTCAGAAATGGCACTCCACTATCCGTCCATCGGCGAAAATGAAACCTCTTCAGTTTGTCCTGGTTTCATTAATCGGAGGCTTAATAAACAGCTTCAAGGTATGGTAAAATATTTTCACTTTTTCAGTCGTTTGGAGCATTTTTTTAGAGATCAATAGTCCATGCAATTTAAATAATTGCCTCACAAACCCGCTTTGCAAAAGGTGACGATTTAATGTAGAAAAAGAAGGTAACTCCGGTTCCATAGCCGGCATGAAGCGACTAGGAGTATCGTTACTAACCCACAGCATTTTTCAGTTGTCAGGTTGCCCTTATACAATTGGTAGGTACCTACTCCTGGGTGCCCATCAACACAACACAATAACACCGGCCAGGGCTCGAACCTGGACCGCTCGATCCGAGGTCTTATTTGTGTTTTCTATTATTCTGTTTATCGAAAATAATATTATAACCGCAGAATATTTCTATTTCTCCTACGTTTGACACAATTTGATTGTTAATTACGACAGGCAATACTGAGTCATTTTTTTGTGTGCATCGCTCTTCAAAATATCATTTCATTCCTAAGAGCAGAGTGTTACTAATTATGCATGTGATTATTATTTAACTCCGGCACACAAATCATGTTTTTAAGAAGGCCATATTTATCAAGACTGATAAACAAACTGCAAATTTCCAAATTTCTCATAGAAATACTTGATGAACTCTTTGTCATGCATGCATGCATGCAATGCATCAGATAACCGTTTATAGCTCGCAAAATCATGTGAGCCATTTAGCAGTGTGAAAGTAAGTTATTTTTTCAGTTGGAACTGTACGTAGAACTGACTGAAAGCCGGAAGAACTAAAAACCTAGGGTAGTAATTCATCATTAGCTCTGTTTTTTGTCAAATTCGTATTGTCTGGCTAGATTGGACCATGATTCGATCTTGAGTGAGTACACTTGCATGTTATTTAGCTGTGTCGCTCTGTGGACTAATATCGCCACTTTAGTCATAAAACGCGACGCGGTGACCATAGTTCCGTTGAAAACATATCTCAACGCGGAATTTTTATAGTCATTGTACCGAATCACCAAGAAACTGATCTAACATGATCTCATTTATCAATTCCCACGCGGAAAACGCACTCATTGATCCATGACAGGATACGAGTAGTTTTAGCCATATTTATGTATGGATCCATTCGTGGCTTCATAACCGGGGGGGGGGGGGGGGGGGGGGACTCAAATAAGTTTGTATAGGGAGGCTCCGCCCCAAGGTCCCAACACCTCACCCTATATTATATACCATTTTTGACAGAAAAGGTAATCCTTTTATATACCTTCCAAATAAAATGATACCCCTTTCACATACCTATAGTAGAAACACTGCTTTACTTTTCTATACTTTTCACTTGAGTAATCCTTAAAATGCTTGGATGAATCAGCCGTTACTGTTGCGTCTGTTCGAGGTATTTGAAAGGCCCTTTTAAATACCTCCAGCCTGAAAAGGTAGCCCTTTCGGGCGGAGCCTCCTCGTATAGTCCATTATAGGGAGTACCCCCGGGTTCATAGTAAAGTTGGTAGAGCATCGCCACCTGTAACGCGGTAATGGTTCAAATCCAATTGAAGCCCTAAATATCTCAAACACGCTCACCAATTTACATGTAAAAATACATTATGGCAGTTTCATAGTTCTTTTTCTGTGCACTTGCAGATGGAATAAAAGTCGGCTATCTGTTATTAGTTTTGCTACTACTTGATTTATAGACAGACCGTGAAAAGAGTGTAGGCGCCGCATATTTAAAACAACAGAATACGACATCAATATCGCACAACGTTATCAAACTCCAAAATCGTTCAAGAGAAAGCATGCAAGCAAATATATCTTATTTCAAACAAAGCGAACAAAAAGTTTTATTTAAATTCATTGAAGATTTAAACTTACTGATAAAACACTAAGCGAACCTTAATGATGGCATTCCTGCATGATTTTACGCACGATATGTTTTAGACCTTAAGCTTGCTTCCGAGTCGTTCTCTTAAGCCTGGTTTTCACTAGCGAACGCAAGCACAAGCGCAAGCAACGTACGCAAACCGCAGTAACGTATTTATTTGTCGTCAACAAAAGGCACTGATGATCAAACACGTTACTGCTCTGCGTATGTTGCTTGCGCTTGTGCTTGCTTCGCTAGTGAAACCAGGCTTTTAATGCGAGGCTGCGTTAACAATGCAAGACGCAGGTTCAACTCGACACGGTTACATGATTTCGAAACCGTATCCAAAGCAAAGGATTTCGAAACGATTAAATCCGTTTTTCAGTGCTTTACGTGTTTTGGGGACACCCAAAGACGTCGTTTTTACGTTATAACTCTGCTTTTTGTGCAGTTTAATGGCTTATTTTTAAACGCCAAGAAAAATGTATATGTTCGGATTACGTTAGCTGACTTTCAAACTTCAGAAAAAATTTAGGGATTGTAATCTTATTACCCGAAATTTATGAGCTGCCTTTGCCTTTCCGACCTTTTTTTATGGTACTCAAAATGACATTTTTTATCTCTCCGAAAATAAAAGGCATTAAAGGGGGCACTGGTCCAAGGACGCATGCGCCAGTCTCGCGAGTCGAACTTGAAAAGGTTGGGCTAACTTTTTCAAGTTTGAGTTTGCCAAATCCAAATGGCGTCGACTAGTGCGGCGGGCGGACACGGTGGAAAGCGTAGTAATTCTGGGCGAAAAAGAATATTCAACACCCCGACAAGAGCCAAGACGAGAGTGAACAAAAGCCCATAATAAACGCATTTATCTTGAAGATAACAGTTTCAAACATGGGCTTGAAGCGAAATTCGTTGCAGGTTACGAAGGATACTGTGATACGATACTGTCTTCGCTACACATTTGTTGTTGAGCGACGAGTGATCGAAACAGATGTGACCTCAGCTGTGACCTCTCGCGCGAAAACGTAAAACACGGCTTTCCGTTCGAAAGGCTAAACGCCGTTCCTACCCGAACGGTTAGCAAGCCGAACGGCTGCTACTACCATTCAAAAAAAATGTCCGAACTAACTGCCGCTACCCGTTCGAAAAAAATCTTCAGCCTTCCAACGGCTGCTGCTACCCGTTCAGAAAAAAATCTTCACCCGTTCGAAGCTAAGCTAAGCCAGGTTATCCGTTGAGAAAAAAATATTGAGCCGTTCGAACGGCAACGGTTATCCGTTGAAAACTTATGTACGAATGGATAAATCCAAGCTTGGCTGTCAAAAGTGCGTTGCGTTACGGCCGTTGCAAAAATTTTGTATGCAAATCATGTTTCGGAATACGTATGCGAACAGTGCACGCTGTTTACAGTAATATTATGACTTTATCTGTTTTACATATCGTGATTAGAAAAAATACATTCCCAAATATTTTCACTAACCGTCATTATGGAATGGCGGCCAAATAATTTATGGTCGACAGGAACGTGGGCAGTTTTCGCGCATGGCGAATTCCGTGACAGTGCCCCTTTTTAAGGCAGGACTTAACCTAAATTTCAATGAAATTTTAAGAGATTTAAAGAGGGATAGAAGAAAGAAAATAATTTTTGGAACCCCAGACAGACAGCTTGATACCCACAGCGGGCGGCTCTTGCGTGGTTACACACTGTCGTCAATTGTCCAATGTACTAATTTTTTAACTTCAAATTCTAATTTTTAAAACTACATCAAATCTTCAAATTTCTTCATTTTCCTAAATTTTACAACTCCTTTCCAGAGAAAAACTTATATCACTCCCAAAATATACCCATAAAATCACCAAAAAATTTACAACAACCACTACCTATAACCATAGATTCATGGGATGAGCATAGAGTTTTTGGATTGCTTGCAAATCCAACCTCTGTTCCCAGTCGTCTCTCATCTTCCCACCTTTCCCTCGGCCCCCTGGAGCGAGGGCGGGAAGATGAGAGGACCCTGGGAACGAGGTGGGCTTGAAACGTGGAACGAAGATATTTCCTATTTAACCCATGTTTAAGAAAAAAATTGCAATTTAGCGTTAGTCCTGCCTTAAAGCCCCTTCCCCACACGAGCAAGTTTTCCCTGTGGACAAGTTTTCCTTGACAAGTTTATCCCTTGCTCGTGTGGATAAACCACAAATTTAATTTTGTAACAACAATAATATTGTACAGGCGGATTATTCGTCTTTAAATAGGATCCATGGTCTGCGAATCAACAAGTGATAAGGCCGCTGGGCACCAGGGATTCCTTGTCAAGTTTTCCTTGTTGGCACGTCACACACGAACAAGTTTCGAACTTGGCAATTTTTCCTTGACAAGTGTTCCTTGTTAAAAAACTGGACATCGCTTGTTTTTGGAAACAAGGACACTTGTCAAGGAAAAAAATGCCAAATTTCCCTTTCCACACGAGCAAGGAAAAACTTGCTCAAAGGAAAAAACTTGTTCAAGGGAAAACTTGTCAAGGAAAACTTTGCTCGGCGTCGGAAGGGGCTTAATTTTCCCATAAATTTCGAGATGACTTTCCCTAAAGAAAACTCCAGATACTGCGACGCGGAACGTAAATCAAAGGCTCCCATAAGCCAGTTCAGGGAATGTAGTTGATATTAATGACAGGTGGCAGTTGTTTTTGTTGTCGTTGTTTGGATACCGTTATTCCCTGTTGAAAGGCTTTTGCCATGTTATCTGGGCAGGAGTTATTAAAAAAGGGCCCCCCCA